>JAODAL010000254.1:0-357334 GCA_025379985.1 Phyllomedusa bahiana
AACCCAGTGTCAAGCAAAATTTAAGGGGCAAAACCCGGGTTTTGGGAGAGTGGCAAAGAAAAACCCAAATATCTAGACTGGCTAATAAAAGGAAAAGATTAATATGGGCTAAAGAACACAGACACTGGACAAAGGAAGACTGGAAAAAGGTGCTATGGACAGACGAATCGAAGTTTGAGGTGTTTGGATCACACAGAAGAACATTTGTGAGACGCAGAACAACTGAAAAGATGCTGAAGAGTGCCTGACGCCATCTGTCAAGCATGGTGGAGGTAATGTGATGGTCTGGGGTTGCTTTGTTGCTGGTAAAGTGGGAGATTTGTACAAGGGATTTTGAATAAGGGAGGCTATCACTCCATTTTACAATGCCATGCCATACCTTGTGGACAGCGCTTGATTGGAGCCAATTTAATCCTGCAACAGGACAATGACCCAAAGCACACCTCCAAATTATGCAAGAACTATTTAAAAAGAAGCAGCAGCTGGTATTCTTCTGTAATGGATGTGGCCAGCACACAACCAGATCTCAAACCCCATTGAGCTGTTGGGGGAAACAGCTTGACCGTAGGTACCCCAAAAAGTGCCCATCAACCCAAATCCAACTTGTGGAGGGGCTCCTGGAAGCATGGGTGAAATTTCTCCCAGATACCTCAGCAAATTAACAGCTAGAATGCCAAAGATCTGCAATGCGGGAATTTGCTGAAAAGGGAGCATTCTTTGACGAAAGCAAAGTTTGAAGTAAAAAAAAAAAAAAATATATATATATATATTTTATATATATATATATATATATAAGATGTAAAGGGCTTGTGTGATCTGCAATTCGGCCGCCACTCCAGTCACCACAGTCCTGAGGTTATTTCCAGAAACTTTTCTCTGCAGCCTCAGGGGCATCTTTATATATATAAACAGAAGCCACACTGTGGCTCATGACAGCCTGCTTCCATTCACAAGGATGTTGCTTCATGAGACAAACCCTTTAATGAGTGCCAGAGGGTGCTCTATTGGGGGTGGTGGAGATAAGGACTTTGCTTCTGCCAGAGTTTTTTCGTACTGAACATGATGACATTTTAATGTTTGGAAATCATAGATTTTACCAACATAAGTAAATATCTGGCTTTAGAACTATTTCAAGATCCAAATAAAAAGACTGTGTTTGGCCATTTCTCCCACATTGTTCCTGGCTAATAACCATCGCTGTCTGCTGCATGTTAAAGCACTAAACTAAAATGATTTTAGGACTCTGTCGAACAACTATGGGCCACATGTATGAACCTGTTTAGGTCTAAAACTCACTTTTTTTGTACATAGGTTACTATGGGCAAAAGAGTGAGTTTTAGACCTAAACAGTTTCATACATGTGGCCCTTATTGTTCTGCTATTGGTGAGTCCTCAGATGACAGTGCTACATTAGTCAGCTGCAACACGACACAGCTGCAACTTTGAAATGAATATTGGAGTATGTTCATCAGGTTCAGATAACATTAGAGATATTATGAAAACAGAACATTTATTCTCTGAAAATCTAAGTCTATCAAAGCTATAATGTGGTATTGCGGTAAGCAGACTGGAAAAATACACAGATGTTCCTGATCAAACGGTTCTTCATTTTCAGTGACAAACCAAACATTTCTAAACAACGTAAGAGGATTCACAAATGATGCCAGGCCCACACAGAGACTACATTTATTTCAGTCCATTCAATTTCCACCCTTGTTTCTAGGGATAAGAGATATTTCTGAGATAGTCATAAATGATGAGGATAATTATTATTTTTCATATTATTCAGTTCACATTGAAAATGTGGTTAGTGTTTGCTTTTCAAAAACAAACAGAGGTTTTTTGCTATAGGATTCATACCTGATACATGTGGCTTCGAGCATGATTTTAGTTGTTTTTGTCTAGGTATACATTTTTAGGGGTTTAGGCCCCATTTACATCACATTTTAGACCTACAGAGTTTTCATACATGTTCCCCTTTATGTGCCAGACACAAAAACATGGTGATCAAGGTGTTTGTGTCCAGCACATATGGCGTACACATACAGGAAAGAGCAAACATAGTCCAAAACAGCCTTGTACAACCCTATGGCCACGCTACAACAACAGGATACAGATTTTAAGTTATCCCAAATCATAGCAGCTCTGTCGACCAAAAACTAAATTTCAGAGGGCACTTAATCTCTACGGCTATTTCGACACAGCAATTTCAAAATGTCACCCAAAATGTAAAGGCATTTTCAAATTGCTGGACCGTACGTTTTTTTGCAAGTTTTTTGCACCATAACGGCGGTCGGATTTCGGATTCCCGTCAGCCCAGTACATTGGGGCTGCAGGAATCCGACGTTGGTCCGGCAGCATATATAACATGCTCCATATTCCGCCAGACGTTTTTCCGTTTCAGAAAACCTCCATAACAAATCCGTGCTGTGTAGACTACAACAGATTCTCTGTTGAGTGCTACGCTTGGTACAGTCGGATTCAAAATACTGAATCTGCTGACAAAACCAAATCCCGTGCTGTGTAGACCTAACCTTGAATTTGTAAACTTGATCATATGATTGTTGAATATTATAAGAACCAACTTACTTTGACAAACAAGGAAAATATTGGAAAATTTAATTCAACATGGCTTCCCTGCACTTCTTAGCAATGCAGGCTACTTTACCACCAGTCTGGACTCAGGGCTCTACAGACAAATTATTGACAACCATAAAGGGCTGTAGTAAGTGTTGCGTTTCAGGGACAGGTTGGGGCGAACCAACCCAAATCTGAAGCACAAAATACAACTATCTGTAATGTACCAATATAGTGCTACTGTAGATAATTTGATTAACTCAAATGTTTTTCTGTAGCTTCACATTACAAATTCACTCTGCAATAGCAGTATTTCTAGTTGCGGCAGATCTTCAGTCTCCTGCACAGGAGATCCGCTTGGCTCTGCCGCTTCTAATAAAGAGTATAATACAATATAGTGAAAAAAGCATGCATGATAAACACACCAGGTCTCCTCGCCCCAGTGGCTGTTTTTCTAAAGCTGCCAGCAATGTGTGGTATACAGTTGCATTGCTAGGGCTAAATGGTTGCGATATACACTGAGTGAATTTCCTGGTGTATACAACAGTGACTTATGTGACCAGAAGTAGTCACTAGAATTGTTACTCAAAATATAAGGGCATGTCCCCACGGCACGGGTTTTCGGCCGGTTTGCGGTTTTGCAGACAGTCTGAAAAACCGGCCGCAAACGAGCACAACGGGCTCCTATGGAAAACCCGGGCGACAATCCCCACTGCATGGGTTTTCCGCCCATGGGCCGCCCGAAAAACATTCAACATGCACATTCTTCCGTCCGGTTTTCGGACGGAATATGTGCAGGTGAATGTGAAGGGGGAGGGCTCATCGCGGAGAAAAGCCGTCCCCTCCGGCCGTGTGCACAGCACACAAACCGGACAAATACCGGTCGGATAAACTGACCGGTATTTGTCCATTGCCGTGTAAATGGGCCCTAAGAGTAAATCAACTATCCAGGCCCTGACATTGTTTCTCACCACTGATGGCAGTTATTAAAAGCCCTTTTAATACTTAAAGTGTACCTATAGACCATGTTTATACAACAGATTTTCCTTATACAAAATAGAGACATTATCTTCAATGCCTATTAAATACATGCTGATGTGTGAAACGTTGTGCGACATGTCTTTTATTTTTTAAAAATTTTAAAAGGCGCCCGTTCTCTCATGTATACTAAACATTGAACAATGACAAGTAACTGTGCTGTCTGAATCTGGCGGACTTCTGCGCTGACACTTGACATGCGCAATGAAGATTTGTAGTTCCTCCGACATGCGTGACGTAGATTTGTAGTCCATAGTGAAACTGACATGCGCGAGGGCTTTGGACATGCGCAGTAATCATTCTAGGACGCCGCTTTACAGCACGCTGACATTGGGTCCTCGCTCCCGTTTAGGTAACCATTGATTGGAGATTTTGGATTTTTTAATTCTTAGCACTTTTATATGTCACAGATCTATTGGCTATATAATTGGTCATTTTGTTATCTGACCATTGATTGGTAATTGACTGATGTGGGTGTGCACTTTGATCACTATATATACTTGAACCTGTAATGTCTGTATTATGCTTGAAAAAGGCGCTATCACCTAATTTTGAGCCGAAACGTTGCATTTGTGTACTCTGGATTCACAATTAAAGAAGACCTTTATGCTGACATCCGCTTCTTCAATTTTTCTGTCAACCCCCAGAATGGACCCCTATGGAAAATCCATGCAGCGGTCCCCACTGCACGGATTTTCCGCCGGCCGGTCCGAAAAAGATAGAACATGTTCATTCCTCTGCCCGGTTCTTGGGCGGAATATGAACAAGTCAATGTGAAGGGGAAGGGCTTTTCTCTGCAAGCAGTGGAGAAAATCCTTCCCCCTGTGGCCGCGTGCACCGCTGCAAAAACAGAGCAAATACCGGTGGCATAATCTGACCGGTATTTGCTCTCTGCTGTGGGGACATGCCCTTAGGATATGTTCACACAGCGTATAGGGGCATGTATAGTACGCGCCGCAATACGCCGGGTGTTTTGGAAGCACGCGCTGATCAGCCCATAATTCCAAAGCATTGGGGGGGAGGGGCGGCATCCCGCAGGCACCATTGACTTGCACTGTCAGTGGTGCGTAAGCGCCGTTAACAAGTGACATGTCAATTCTCTCACCGCGGGTACAATACGATCGTATTATACACGTGGGCAGACGACGCAAATCCATAGCTCTCTATGAGAGCTAGGAATTACCGTAATTGCGGCGCGCATTTCGCCGCATATAAAACACAATACGCGCCGAAATACGCAGCAAAATAAGCCGTGTGAACATACCCTTACGGCTCTAATACTTCCTGTCTTGGGTCACATCTCTGCTGGTCTGGCCGATGGCTCGCGTTTTATCCCCCCACGGTGGCACTGGAGTGCGGTGGCAACTGGTGCGTCGGGAGGATGTAGATGTTGGCAACCTATTTATTTGGCACCCATGTTGCAGAATATCACCTGTTGATTGAGATACAATCCTTGTTGGCTCTGTTGCTGATTTTTTGCTATTTCTATTGAATCCAAACCTGACCCAGTCTTTGGCCTGGTCCCTGACTAAACTCTTGCATATGCCTTTAGCATTGTCTGTTAGGCATCTGCTATGCTGTTCCTGGTTTTGAATAATATACTCTGGCAGACGCATTAATCTTAATCTCCTAGTTGCAATCCCTGACCATGACACTGCCTCATCAGCTCTACTACCACCTAAAACAATGGTTCAGCAAACTCCAATGCATATTGGAGTCCAAAGCAGACAGATGATCACTGCAACTCGGTTGAAGCCGTTGCATCAGCAGAAAAAGCTTGAATTTTCACAATAGTATCAGAATTGGACCTTTGCTGATTGGCACAGTGTTGCCTTCTCTAATGAGTCCTGTTTTCTGCCTCACCAAATAGACTGACATTGGCGTGTCAGGAGAGAAACATTAGGCAATAAACACCCCACACCCATTGCTGGAAGAACACAGGCTGGTGGTGGCAGCATTATGGTTTGGGAAACGTTTTCGTGACATTCTCTGGGCCCACTGAGGTGCCCTCAACTGATTTGGGTATGAATCCATCCTTGCAGATCAGATCTCTAATTCCCCAGACTTGACCCCAACTGAGTATGTGTAGGACCACTTTGATTGTTGTGCTTGCTAGATCCTCCTCCACGCACCCTCCAGCAGTTGTAGGATGCACTGCAGTCGGCATGGTTCCAGATACTTATGACAACAAACCATGACCTTACTGAGTCACTTCCAGCCTGTCTAGCAGCTGTCTGTGCTGCACACAGTGGTTACTTTGGAAATGAACTGGTGGTCATAATAATATGACTGCACCATGAATCTATCAATCTATCTATCTGTCTGTCCATTTATCTATCTCTATCTAAAAAATGCAGCACTTCTGGGAAAATCCTAAATGAAAAGCAGCGACCATAACCTTGATCAGGGCTGAGGGTAAATAGAGCAAAGGAATTGCAGCACTCCCAAAAGACTCAATCATAGAAGTGGTTTATTCATTCATGTCAATGCAACATTTCAGTCCCCTCACAGGACCTTTCTCAAACCCAGAGAAAGGTCCTGTGAGGGAAATCAACATAAATGAATAAGCCATTTCTTTAACTGGATCTACTGGGAGTACTGCAATTCCTGTGCACACTACCTATCTATCTATCTATCTATCTATCTATCTATCTATCTATCTATCTATCTTATTGTCAATCTAGCAAAATAATAATAAATGAACCCAAGTATCTCAAAATCAGGACACAATTGGAGCAAAAAATCTTCAGCAAACATGTATGATTGCGCCAATTTTTATGCACATTGGAATAGAATAGAATGCGCCTGAATTTATAAACCCAGTCTACTGAGGGTTATAAATCAGGCACATTCTAGCGCTAAGATGACACTTCTGGATCAGGTAAACCACTTTGAAAGTGCTCTACCTGTTCCAGCAGTAATGCACCTGTATTTGCCGTACCGAAGTTATAAATATGTAGCTTTGTATGGTTGTAGTGCGCTCGCCTCCCGCACGCCTCCGAAATCTGGTGCATTACAAAGTGCCATGGGTGCTCTGTAATGCGCCTGATATTGGTGTATGGGAGATTTTAAACTATAGCGAACAGGACTGTGCTAGATGTCAGGCTGAAAAGAAGTTAGATATCTGGCACAGCCCCGTTCATACATGTTGCCTATTGTACTTACAGCAATGACTGACCATCGGTGCCGCACATGCAAATGTGAAATTGACACTGTATGATATTAACGCTCATAGCATAAACTGCTGTGGCATACCTCAGAAAACAAAGGAATATAAACTGCTCCTGCATCTCAAATACCGATGTTCCACAAAGAATATAAGACTAGACCAATATGGTTACAAATCATCATGATACAGGTACATCAATAATACAGACAACGCTCTGCCCACAACATTGTGTCTGATCTCTTCCCTTTGAAAAAAATTATATTGAGACATAGACAGAATGTTCTAAAACCGGAGATGCACTAGAAAAGAACATGCACTTCTTTTACATATTCTTATCAATTGGAAGTACTAGGTGAATGTGCTCATTCAGTACATCCTTATGAACTGAGAATTAATTTATGACGAATTGTAAAAAAAATAAAAATATTTTCTTCTATTCATTGCATGTTTATTGTACCTGTTATTCTCATTTCTACATTACTGGAACCAGATAATATAAAGGGATGTGTTCCCACATCAGGAATTTTTGGCACATTGGTAGGATATGCTGTCAATGTCTGACTGGTACGGGTCCCACTGCTGGAGAGTAGGTCACATATTTATGAAGTACTCTCCATTCTGTTCTATGGTAGCTCTGAGTGTGGCTGAGTGGTATGTTTGACTACTTGGAACTGATATAGAACTGAATGGAGAGTCGTGTGCAAGTGTAACCTTTTCTCTGTTATGAACGGAGTCCTTGGGGGGGGGGGGGTCATTCTGACGATAAGTGCAGGTTTCAGAGGTGGGACCCACTACTATCAGGCATTTATGGCATATCCTATTGATATGAGATAAATGTCTGAAATTGGAACACCCTCTTAAGAACATTTGTGTAACGGGTGGTGCCGCGTCCCGCGTCCCCCTTTCTGGGCGCCCGGCAGGGACAGGTGGCGCCGCTGACCGTGCTACCGGTCGCGGGCGCATCCGTCCCATCCGCTTATCTGACCATGTTCCTGTCCTGTGCTCTCCCCCTGCCGGCCGGAATGCGCACGCGCGCCCCCTAGCGTGCGTGCTCGTTCTTGTGAATTTAAAGGGACAGCGCACCGGTGATTGGATAATTGCCAGGCGCTGCCCCTATATACTGTATGGGTCCACGTCACTTCCCTGCTGGATCTTTGTTGCCTCCGTGCCCTAGAGAAAGCATTATCTTTGTTTTTGTCTCTGCCGTGTTCCTGACCCTTGCCTACGTTTCTCGACTCCGAACCTTGCCGCCTGCCCTGACCCTCTTGCTACATCTACTGACCACGAACCTCTGCCGCCTGCCCTGATCTTGCCGCCTGTCCCCGACTACGTGTACGCCTCACGATTCTGTATATACTGTACCTCGGCTGCCAGTGCAGGAGGTGATGACATCACCTCCTGTGCCGCTTAAAGACGTGGCGGGTCCAGGCCTGCACACCGACACACCACCCTGACCTGCCCCTGGGGGCAAGTTACGCCACTGGGCAGGGTAGTTGGCTGCCTGGGAGGGTCCCCTGTGCTTGTGGGGCCCCCGGGCAACCACCTACCCTGCCCAATGGAAAAGATGGCCTTGCATGCGCCAAAATGTTGTCGCATTTAGTGGCATGAAGTAGGCCAACTAATAGAAGGTGTGAACATGGACAAGACCATTCGAACATGCACCACATCTATCAACACTATGATAAATATGGTGCATTTTCTAAGTTTACACAGTCTACACATAGTATTAGACATTACTGATAAATCTGCCTCAATCTGTCTACACTTATGTTAGCAAACTATATATATATCAATTATAGGAATGGTTCATTTTAGCTGATACCAGCTATAAAAGGTGAAATATTGTTTACTTTCTCTATAATGCTTGGTTCACATAAGCATTGCAAGTTCTTTTGGGAATGATAGAAAAAATGCTGTAGCAGAAACCTGACGGACCTATTATAATCAATATGGTCTATTGGGCGCATATGGTGTCCTTTGTGAAATTGATCCCTTTGTGTCTGTTTGCAGCTTTGCGACAGAGGTTTCAAACAAAACCGATGCAGGCATGAACCAAACCTGAGGCCAAGTGCACCTATTCATTTGACTTTAATTTTAGAACCAATGGAACACATCTAAAACCAAAATCTGGTGTACGGATACATCCAAAAAAGGATATTTTTGTGTCCATTTGCATCAGTTTATTTTTGTTAAAAATTTATCTTTTTTATTAAGATTTGTCCGCGCATGCTCAGAAACACGCATATAAATGGATCTCCATCTCTTTGTATCTGTTTTCCATTGACTTCCATTGACTTAGAAAAAACTTAAGGGCTCTTTACTTCAGATTTCCATTTTTTCACGGAAACAATATAACAGTATGCTACACAATTTGTCAAAAAAACTGAAGTCTGGTCCAATGGAGCCAAACTTAAGCAAACTGAAATTCTCAAAACCCCATTGAAGTCAATGAGTGACCATTCTTTTCCATTTTTCCAATTCTAAAATGGACGAGAACAACGAAAAGCCAAATGTAGATATGAACCATGCGTAATGGGATATTATTCCTTTTAGTATAAGATGCGGGAGATACGTGAACTACGGAAGCAACATGTAAGCCATTATAAGTATGCAGATACACGTCCTTTGACCACCTAGAAGCCAAGTAAGCATCAATATTCTGCATGTGAGAATGATGAAAAATGAGATTATCTGGCAGAGTGGCAGAACACTGTAAATGTCACATAAAAGTACACTTTTCATGTGCATGTTAAAAGCCATGTACTGGATTCAGGAAAGTATCCATTGTTTATTTCAAGCAGTGGCTGCATCATATGTGTGAGAACCTTAGAGGCTTGTGGGTACTGGCAAGAACAACAGCATGAAGAACACAACAGTATTTTTGCTTCCAGGGCAAATTTCCAGAATCGTTTCTGTTACAGTAATAGTAAAAAGCTGTTTCACATGCAAACCTTATATAACTCAGCTGTTAGTCAGAATTCTGCATGTGTTGCTGTCCCAAAGTAGAAAAGAGAATTTTATTATTTTGATGTGTGTAACCATCCTGCACATCCCTATTTCCGGATAGCAACAAATCCAATATGCCATGTGGATGCCAAGAGTGGCATCTGGATCCTTTGCATATTTCTGTGGCAGCTGTTGGCATCTCTGGAAGTGGATATGATGCTGTCATGGGCAAAGCTACAGATGGTCTGCCTTTTTGCTTTGGAAGCATTTTGATTGAATTTTTTTTTTTGCAGACAAATTAAATTCGGATGATCCTATGTTTTGTGCCCCTCCTTTTTATACTATTTTCTGACTATACACTTTTCTAGGACAAAAAAAAGCTTACTAGAATATTTGTGCAACTAAGCGCGCAAACGAGAGTTTCAGTCATTAGTACAATGCACAATGTGAATCAGTATTGCTCCCTGTATTGAGGACTACTAAATTTCATTTGAGACTATGGAATTCACTGCCACAAGAGGCTGTGATGGTGGTTTCACTTAACACGAGATTAAATGGTTTTCTTAAAAAATATAATATCACAGGTTATGTGGGCTAGAATTTGGAGATAGGACATTGCTACAAGAATTATTCTGATTGCCATATTTGGAGTTGGGAAGGAATTTTTTCTCTTGTATTGGACAGTTAGCATCCAACTCATAGGGGTTTTGCCTTCTCTGGATCAACACTGTAGTGTTATAGGTTGGACTCAATGGACCTGTCTCATTTTCCAACCTTATCTACAATGTTACTATGTTCTGTGTCATAGATTGGGATATACTGTATATATAGGCACTGTGAACAAGAACCACTCTAGGTCTGAAACGTGTAAGTCTTATGGGATGCACTGCTTTTTACTGGACTTTTATGTGAAAAAAAAGAATTTTTAAAAAATATATTTTATTGTTTTTAAAATATAACTTGGTCTACAGAAATAGAATTGTACAACATTGATATACAATAAAGGTATATGTCGATAATCCCAGTCTGACACCATTATTTGCATGTACTCATAAAGCATTCCAGTTCAAGACACGGAATAAAATGAATATTTTTTGTTGTAATGTTTTTTTATGTGCTGATATGCTTTTCAAGTTTTGTATATATATATATATATGTGCGTGTGTGTGTGTGTTACACAGTTACGTAATTGCATAGCTACATTAGTTTATAAGGCTGAAAAGGGACATTTGTCCATCTATTTCAGCCTATTATGCTACAGGTTTAATGCAGAAGAAGGCAAAAATCCCCATAAGGTTAATGACAATTGTCCTCTTTTTAGGAAAAAACAATTGCTAACTTGCTGTCACTACTGATGACAGTATAGACAACACATCATGGACATGTCTTCACAATTTACATTAAAACGTTTTGTTCGGTTTCTCATTTTGCTTCCATAGACCTTACTTTTATTCCCATCACTATCACTCCTTTAAGGAGTAACTAGGAATAAAACCTGGGCTTCCTGTAGTTAACGTGTTTTTAATGTGGTAAGTAAAGTTTGTGAGAGTTATGAATGTGCTTTACCAAAATAGTAAAGTAAGTGTTAACCACAGGTAACATGCACATGCTACAATTAACATACTTCCCAAACAGTACTAACATGCATATGATATAAATAACACACAGTCTGTTGTAAAGAATACTGTATTACTATAGTAGTTTAACAACCACCTGCTCTTTATAGAGGTGTCAGGTAGGGGAGCAGTTCTGGAGAGGCACTGCAGCCCCACCTACTGGACAGAACAACACTAACGAACTTGTGATGGACTGATTGGAGTTTTCCTATTAAAGAGTAAGATAAAGTGTTACCTTGTATATTTCAAGGGTACGCCATTACCTTGTGATTGGTAGATATCTTACTTCAAGAATCCCAACTAACCCTGAGAATGAAGCGGACACAACACTGGTGTAGAACAGCATCTGCCCAGGTCATCTACAATGCAGGGAACAGCAGCATGTCACTGAATAGGGTTGGCTGCAGTTCCTTAAGTGGCTGGAAGTGCAACTGTGCAGGGAAAATGTAGAAGAAGGCACAACCCTAAAGTTATGCTGTGTCTCCTTTATTCTCAGGACCAGTGGGGGTCCAAGAAGTCATACCAATAAAGTGATGGCATATCCTAGTGGTGTGTCATGACTATGTTAGAGGGGCGAGGAACATCTGGACCGTTGGCCATACTTGCTGCATCTTCGCCATCCCAGGGAGAAGAAGTCCTCCAACTCCACCTCATGTTCGCATGTGTGTGGTTGGCCCCAGGTGGCAGGTCTGTCAGAAAATGCTGAATGTTTGGCATAATATATGTGCTGGCAGTAATAAGAGTGTGAGGTAAGGCCATTGAACTGGCACAGGTACTACACTGCTGCCACACCAAATATTTCTCCGCTGTATTTGCAACCTCCCCACTCCAGGGTTTAACACATGTACTGATCATATGGGTGTAGATTAGTAAATGTGTTTAACATGTGTGGTGTGGAATGCTGACACTTGTAGTTCCATAACCGATTTTCCCACCTGTGTCCAAGGGTATAATAGGGATTCTCGAATATCTGAATATAATCTCTCTAGCTTTGACTGAATTATCCCTATATCTGATTTAAATTTCTTTCCCTGCATAGATATTTAGATTCATATTTAGATGTTAGGTGTTCATATTTAGTTCTAGCTTTTAGTCTTATCAAATAAAAGTTATATTTTAGGAAGAGGGTTTTTGTTATTTCTGTGATTTCTGTGGCTGATAGTAGAACTCCTAAGAATTAGTTTTCTTTTCGGTAGTTCCATAACAGATGCCTGTTGAAAACAGCTCATGTACACAGCTGCTACTATGGAAATACAAGTACCAGCATGCCACACCACACATGTTAAACACATATACTAACAGTATCGGACTTGAGTGCACCATGCCCCTTAGTGGAGTTGATTACTAGGGCCCACCAGTGGAGCTGATTCTTTGGGCCCACTAATGGAGTTGATTTTGGGGGCCCACACAACAGCTGCTGTACATGACTGCATATTCTGCACGTGACTCTGCTTTCTGCTTCTCTTTCTCTGCCTTTCTGAGAAGCAGCACCTTCAGATGTCAGACCATTCATAACCATTTACATCAGCGTGGTCTGCGTGCTAGATGACCTCACCACACACCAGGCACAGACATCATAATCTTGCATGGGACAGGGAGCATCTAAGCTGGACCAGGGACCAGTGGTCCTCAGTGCTGTTCAGTGATGAAAGTTAATTCACTCTGAGCAGTAGTGATGGCTGCCAGCGATGCTGGAGATGTGAAGGAGAGTGCTTTGCATCAGTCAGGTTGGGTACCAGGCAGGTCAGGTTGCTGGTCATCTACCACACAGACCACGCTGATGTAAATGGTTATGAATGGTCTGATGTGACACTTGGTTGCCTCTCACTTTCCTTAAATGTGCCTGGAGTTGTGTGGTATTCATTATCTGGTTCCACAAGGTATTGTTTACAATGAAGCGGTCATCAGTGTGTGATGCAGCCAAAGGAAGGCCACTTCTTTGTCTTTCTGACTCTTCCAGTCTCTTTGTATCTCTGTTGCAGCCTGCTGATGACACTACGTGACACTCTAAGCTCAGTGGCCACCTCCGTCTGAGAACATCCTGCTTGAAGCCTCACAATTGCGAGGTACTGTTGATCAATTTTACGGTGTTGTCTTGGTCTCATGATGTCACAATATGAACAGCATGCTGAGGAGAACTGTTTAAATTCTAATTGAAATTGATCTGCTATATTTATTGGGTGATTCAGGGATCAAACACCTGTTGTGAATTTTGCCATTAAGCTCCTTGTTAGAGATCAGCGAGTTGTGCAAAAAGCACTGAAACATTGAACAGTTCGACATATGTATTCTAAAAGGTAAGAGATGGTCTCATTTCGTTCATTTACCGTTCATCAATTTTTTTACAAGAAATGTAATGTTCATCCTGAAATTTCAATCTAAAGCCAAATATCTCTCACTTTTTGTGAGTAGTGTATAAAGATAATACAGGATCCATCATTTACAATAGGTGATGTCACAGTTTCTACTCCCCCATCCCTGCACAACGACTTCTACACTAAGCATGCCTAGGATTGTATCCTATGAAAGTCACCGAGTCAGCTCCTGTTCACAGGCTCCTATGGTTTATGTGACTGCAGTAAAGCATATATCTAATGCTGTTAACAGAAGCTCAGACAAGATGGCTGTGCTCAAAACTTTGTACAGAAAATAGGATTACAAAATCTACAATCCGAAAATAAATAAGGATTAGAAAAAAGCATATGTGTCAGGATCTGGTTTAAGTTAGGCAACAAATATATGGTTTATACATACCGTTTAAGAACAGGAATGTTCCATTACTGCACTTAAGTGAAAACAGCAAAAGTTTATTATAAAGTTCTAAAATGTGCATTTGTTTGCTATGTTGCCAGTGCTAATCATGGTTAGAGCTCTACTGTAAGCTTTTAGGCTTATATGTAGTATACATAGAATTGTCAGCATTGTTCCATTTGGTGTTGGTAACAGTTTAAAATCAGATGCATTATATTAAATCTACATACATAAATCATATCTAATCTATTTTATGCTTAGCAATTATACATATTAAATAATAATAAAAATACCTTCCATTAATCACAGAAAAGTAGAGCAAGCCATGTGCCTTTCAATGGTTAGCACATTATATGAGGGCAAATGAAAGAAGATGTCTTATGTATTCCCCCTTGATTGGAAGCCAATTGAGTAATCAGCTGATTGCCATGGGCTCAACTTCTTTAACCCGCAGAGATCAGCTGTGAAAGCAGGTGGAAGCAAATTCAGTAATTTCTTCTGTAATGGCCAATTAATGGCCACCCTGTAATGCATGGATGCACTAGCTTTGTCAAAGTGGATGCCATGTTGGCTTATAGAAGGGAATCCTCACTTTGTGACCCTCTCTATGAACCAGCATGACTCCCATTTTTTATGTTGAGATTTCTGAATGTTCTAATTGGACTCATGGACAGGGTTTACCTTCATGAGAAATCTCTTTAAAAAGTACTTGTCAGAGTTTTTTGCTACACTTTCTGAGTGTAGGGAATTATAGAGAGAGAGAAGTTGAGCTTTGTGATATACGCACATGAACAAAATTATTGATACCTTTCTGTTAAAGAAGGAAAAACCCACAGTGGTCACTGAAATAACTTGAAATCATCAAAAGTAATAATACATTTACATTTACTGAAAATCAACTAATGAAAATCAAACATTGCATTTGAATTGTGGTTCCATTGACATTTTGTTTTAAAGAAACCAAACTAATGAAACTGGTCATAAATAATGATACCCATAGAAAATATTGAAAATAATTTGACCTTATGGACATGTTAAACGAAACTGTGTCCTGTAATTAGCAACACAGATATCTTCAAACTTCTAATAAGTCGGTCTGCCTATTAAAAGTGGGAAAATGAGTCACTATGTTGTGTGGTATCATGGTGTGTACCACACTGAAGATGGACCAAAAGAAGCTAAGGTGAAGGTTGTTTCAGGTGATTAGAAAGAAAATTGTAGACAGTTTACAGGTAAAGGCTAAAAGACCATATCCAAACAACTTGATGTTCCTGTTATTACAGTTGCACGTACTATTTGGAATTTAAGATCTATAGGACGGTAGCCATTCCAGCCTTGATGTGGCCATAAGAAGAAAACTGATGACAACTTGAAGAGATGGATAATACATATAGGTAACCAAAGAGCCCAGGACAACTTCCAAAGAGATTAGAGGTGAACTCCAAAGGCAAGGTCCATCACTGTTAGATCACACTATCTTTTGCTGTTTTTATGATAATGGACTTAATGGAAGATGGCCGAGAAGGAAACCACTGCTGAAAGAAAATCATAAAAAATTGAGACTGGAATTTGTCAAAATGCATACTGACAAGCCACAAAACTTTTGGTAGAATGTTCTTTGGACAGATGGTGTAAAATTGGAGCTTTTTGGGAAGTCACATCGGCACTATGTTCACAGACACAAAAATGAAGAGTACAAAAAAAAAAAATTATACCTACTGTGAAACTTGGTCTCAGTCGCAAGTCATAGCTTTTCCAATGGGATAATGACCCGAAACACACAGTTAAAAACATACAAGAAAGGCTAAGAGCGAAGCTTTGGACTATTCTGAAGTAGCCTTCTATGAGCACTAATCTAAATCCTACTGAACATCTGTGGAAGGAGCTAAGACCTGCAGTCTGGAGAAGGCACCTTCACACCTGAGACATCTGGAGCAGCTTGCTCACATGGAGTGGGCCAAAATACCTGTGGACAGGTGCAAAAGTCTCATTGATAGCTACAGAAACTGTTGTTTGCAGTGATTTCCTCAAAATGTTGTGTAACAAAATATTAAATTAAGGGTACCATCATTTTTTCCAGGCAAGTTTCATAAAAAAATGTAAAAATTTTTACGGTTGAACCACAATGGATTTTAGAGTAAAAAGTAGAGAAAATGCTAATCAGACTTCTTAATGGAGACAATGTAAGTCCTGCCGACCACGCCACATAGAGTAATTATCAGTTTTGGTGTTTCAGTGCGGCAAGCCCATAGAGGAGGATAGAGCAAACAGTATCTTTTAGACTATGTTTGCTCTATTTCCCACTGGTATACACTTTATGTGCTGAATACAAAAGTGTGGAAGACCATGCTTTTGTATCACTCATATATCATATACTGCTGCAAAATAGGCCAAACTTGGTCTGAAAGAGAATATGTTTGCTTTATTCTCCTCTGTGGACCCACCACAGTATGGCATGTGAAAGGCTGCTAATACGATTCAGTTGGGCTGGCACCCCACTGCCCTAAAGCCTAAGTATGCTAGGATATATGTCCAAGCTGTCTCCTCAGCTACACTACTTACTAATCTCTGTCATTTCCCACCTTTTAACAATAGAGTATTTGAAGCACTTATTCGTTGGGGTGCCTTTTTCACAGTATCCTAATGAATACCACCTAAGAGCAACAAAATGCCATGTGAGAACCCCCTTACAAATATATCATTTTTAAGTGTGCCGGCAGGACCCTCACACTTACAGATCAGTGATTTTTATGATATCTGGTTGGCTCCAACAGTCATCACATGGCTTCTTCACAAACAGAGCACTAAATAGAGTACTACAATCAGCTGAAGTCTTGGCGAAAACAGCTAAAGGCTGTAGTCTCCAGTCAGATCACCTACAAGTCGCTGTTAAATAAGTGTCCCAGTACATGTACAAATCAGCGCTCAGTGCATGTGCTGGGCAGCCATCAGCTTGTAAGTACTTACAATAACAAGAGGCAAAGAATCTGATATCAGCAGCATCAACTAGAGAACAGCCAGATCCCGAACTATGTTGGAGTTCATCTTCCATCATCTCTTAAGCAGTCCTGTTATTGTCCTAGGTTGTCTGCCTTCTGAGATGTGTTAGGCCCCATTCACATTGTGTTTTGACAGTCCATTTCTGGTGTATATCAGGGTACCGTAAAAAATGTATTTCAAAGTATGCCACAGCAGAGCCAGATGGTTCTATAGACCAAATGAAATAATTTTTTATTATGCGCCAGACACTAAAGCATGGTAGATGTGTACTGGTAGTGAACAGCCAAAATGCAATGTAAATGGGATCTTCACCACTTGCTTACCTGCTCAGTACTTCAGTTGCCTTCTCACTTCTCCTAACCAGACATAGACCTCTTACCTGGGTGTTCTTCTCATGCTTGCATAAAGCATTTTGTTTCACTGTGATTAAAAATATATCAAGCCCTATGTCACTTACTGGTATAAAAAATCGTGTAATGAAAACCATGACAACTAGGGATGATCCACTTCCCAAATATAATGCTATACCTATGATTTTACACAGAAGTGTACCCTGACAATATCTTTACCCCATGCAACATGCGCTAGATTCAAAAAATAGTGCATGGCTTGTTGAGTAATGTGGCGCAGGCTAAAAACAACTTCAAAATGGATCTAACCTTATTTCTAACTTCTTTGGTAAAGTCGCAAAATGTAATATTAAAGGGGTAGTCCACTTGAATAATATTGTGCCTAAATGGGCTTTAGGTGAGGTAAAATAGAAAAAAATTATACTTACTGCAAGGTCCCCCGCCACTGCAACTTCAGAGCTTTAAAGGGGTTTTTTCATCACAAGCCTTCACAGACTTGAGCTGTTTCTGTCTCTTACAGCTTCAAATCCAGGGGCGGGTCGTTCCTCCTATTAGGCTTGTCTCTCTTCCCAGTAGGCGTGTTTTCCCTCACTGAAGACTGGTGACATCATCATTCTGTGTGAGCAATGGAAGAGAGAGGATGTCACATCTCTGCAGACCTCCTGCAATGGTCAGTACTCATACCTCCAGAGCTGTCACCTCCCTCCACAAGCTTCTTGTAACCAGAACACCTACATTGCTGTAAACAGTTATACATACAGCCTGAAATGATGAAACAAATGCGAGAAATGCACTCTGCTCCCCTCTCTGTTATCAGGCAGGAGGTAGAGGGGGAGCAGAGTGTATAAGGCTATGAGGGGGAGAGTGAATCTAACAGCTAGAGACTCAGTAATTGTCCAGATCCTTCACACAGAATGATCACTGGGAGATGAGCATAGAGAGGAGCTCAGAGAGTCTTTATTATACAGACACTGCCATCACAGAAAGCTGAGGCAGCTCGTTTCACTATCATTTTCCACAGCTGAGAGGGGAGTAAGCACAGAGTGTAGGCAGCCAATCACAGCACAAGGGACATGTCCCATCCAGAGGGCATGTCCCAACAGGCTGAACTAAATATCAGTCAGCCAATCACAGCAAAGGGGGCGTGACCTGACCTCAGGCTGCTGATTTAGCACTAGACACTCACAGATTACCTAATATCTGCTATACTGAATGATTTTGGTAATGCAAACCAATGGCAAAAGTGCCTATTTTTACTGTCCCCACCATTACAGATATGATCTTTGTAGCGACGAGAACCCAAGAGTAAAGTCGAGACCTGGTTAAGGAAAATGTAGCTATGTCTCAGAGGTTGGAGGTTTAGTAAGAATTCTATATGTCTTGCGATTTTTATTAACCTGATTTTATAGAGTAAATGAAAAAACCCCACATGGATAAGTTCATTATAGTAGTTCAAAGACTTCACATTCACTCAAGGTTAAGAAGTTTTATTGGCAATTCTGATTTTCCTCTAATGTTCGTAGTAAAACTGAATTCACATATATCAGTTATTGGTGTCTGGACAATTTTTTCACATTTTGTCGGAGACAAAACTTATTACAGAACAAAAGCTGCATGTAGTATTTTTCTGTCCTGCATATAGAGCTATCTACTGTCACAACTGATGCTCTTGGTGCTAATACTCCTCTAATAGAAAGACATAGAATTAGCATTTGTTTCCCACCTCCATATTTGCATCATGCCCAAGGGTGACAAAACAGAAACATATCGTGACCTTTGGATGCAATATGTTCAACATACAATGGTATTTCCTGGGATATTGTATTGGCAGTCTAGTAATGCGGCACTACATGTTCTGTACTGTTCTTTATGTGCCAGGATGAGCGGCTTCTTTGGGCAAAAAGGTGAGGGCCTTATTTTCTTTTTCTGGTACATTGTGTATAAAGTACATGACCCAAAGAAGCTCCTGTCCTCAACATAGAAAGTGATTTCCAGCTTCCAGCAGCTCTTTCTGACTGTTAGGCTACACAGTATCAGACAAAAACCGTTCGAAAGTTATCAAACATTGTTCACATGCCCCATTGGGTATTTTGTCTCTCAGTGTTGTCCTTGATTTGACGGACCCACACTAGGACTATATTAGATGAGGAAAACGGTCAAAAACTTTACCTAGTGACAACAGGTGATCTCCGGGTTTTCCGGCACCTGGCACGTGGGTGAAAGTGCGCCTTCAGGAGTTATTATACAGGTTGTCAAAAGGTGGAAAGCAATCATGGCATCAAGCACACCAACGAGGGCCAGTTTTTAAGGGCATGTGTCATCAAATAATGACTTATTGTTTGTCAGGATCGGCTTACCAAGAGGCAAACCAGAGATGTGGATCCTCTGGACCACCGCAAGCGATGGTGTAAGCCCCACCAGGGAGCGGAGTCTAAGTAGGTCCAGTTTTCACCAGAGCCTGCCGCAAAGCGGGATGGACTTGCTGCGGCGGGAGTCTACCAGGTCGCTACCCCTGATGTGACTTGCTTGCGGTGGCAGCCGAGGTGTGCGTGGTACAAAATCGTGAAGCAAGCTCGTAGTCGGGGACATGCAGAAGGTCAGGACAGGCGGCGCGGTTCGTGATCGAGGGACGGAGGCAAAAGGTACGGTACACAGTAGACACAAGCTATAACGGGAATGCTTCCTCTCAAGGCACCGGGTACTATCGATTCAGCAGGGACCAAAGAAAGGGCAGGACTTAAATAGGATCAGCGCCCGGTGACAGCCAATCACCGGCGCGCTGTCCCTTTAAATTCAAATGCAGTACTGCGTGCGCGCCCGGCAGGAAACAGGAGTGCGGTGAGGTGAGCAGACAGCAGAGCAGCAGAAGACGCCGCCGGGGTGCGGGTGTTTATGTTGTTTTTTTAATTTTCCTTATCACTTTCAATATTTTTTTAATAATTCTTAAAGAGAACCTGTCACATAGTTTTTGCCCCCCTGGCTGAGGACAGCACAAGCTAGTGTCAGACCTGCTGTTTCCAGTGCTGTGTCCCTTATTCTGTAAGATGCTGTAGTTTTCGTGTTTTTTAAATGCTCAAATCTGCTTTTTTCCCAGCCAGAAGAGTCATTCGAAGAGTCCTTCAGAGTGTCAGTTTTTTTCAAACCCGGCCAATCGGAGGCTAGCCCTACCCACCTCAACTGAAAAAACTATTACCTTTTAAAATAGGTAGAAACATGTGAATAACTTTTCAGGGGGGGCGAGTTTACCCTTTTATGGGTGGAGCTAACACCTGCTCATGAATAAGATTTGAGGGGTAAATGCTCTAAAACTGCTGCATCTTACAGAATAAGGGGCACAGTGCAGGGAACAGCAGGTCTGACACTAGCTTGTGCTGCCCTCAGCAAGGGGGGCACAACTTATGTGACAGGTTCCCTATAAGTCCTGTAGTTTTCACTTTGGCCACTAAGCCTAATAACCGTTTGACACTTCCTGTTCTGTAGAGAGATTTTCAGTAGTCTGCTTATTATCAGTACAAGCAGGGTTACACTTAAAGGTAACACCAATGTGTATAGATAACACAGGATTCACCAGTCATAATAAGAGATAGTCGTGGCTCCCCCTCCCTGCACATTGACTTCTTCCAAGGTCACAAGGGGGCGGGAAATAGAAAAACTCTCCTTAGAAGTAAGGGGACTGATCCTTTCAAAAGGTTTTTTGGGGCATAAACCCGCTGTAAAGTATCTCTTTTGGTGCTGTAAAAGAGGGGCAAAAAAAAGAATGCTTTTCCCCACAATCATATATAGACAGCCGAATTGAGAAACCCTCCCAATCAGGAAAAAAAAAAGGCTGAGGGGAAATAGGGATCAGGGTCTTGTTTTTAAATAAGAAAAAAAAAAAATGGGGGACAGTTCCTTTTAATGTGCCCAAAAAACCAACGGGAAAACCACAAAAAAGTTTTAAAAACAAAAGTGAGTCAAAAGGGTTTTAAAAAGGGAAAATGTTAGTACAATAAAGCAAAATGAGGGGGATTTTTCCCCCGTAACCCGGCTCTCAGTTTAACTGTGTTTTCTTCCACGAAAAAAACCATTCCCCTGAACTGTCAATGGGGTGTTTCAGCTCAAAAACTAAGAAAGCCCTTTTTCAATTTTTCAATATATTTCCCCCTTGAAAAAAGCGTTGTAAAAACGTGAAAGGGCCCCGTGGGCCATTGTATGTCCTTTTTCCCGGGGCTTACTGAAATAAAGGTAAAAGGGAAAAAGGAAAGTTGGTGGTCCCGCTCATTTTTGGGTTTCTTTATATTGAAAAAGGGGAAATGTTAAGCAGCCCTGCAGGGGGGCAGGGGTTTGGTTTTTAGATTCCCTTGCTCTTTTTTGGGGCGGGCATCAATCCTATACTCCCAGATGGTTTAGGGGGAAAATATATTCCAGCTAAAAACTCCATTTAAAGGGAAAAATCCCTTTTCTTCACTAGGGACAGGCAGACTGTTTCCATGAAAAACAGGAATAGGATTTAAATAAAATGTCTTCTATGGCGCTGAATTCCTTTTTTTTTTCTGAAGTTTTTATTTTTTTCCCTTTCAAGCACCATATAGGACAGCCTCCCAATGATTCTAGATTGCCCCATGTAAAAAAGAAAAGACTTTAAAGCCTTTTTCTAGTTTTATAAACCCCAAGTTACTTTTTTACAAGTGTTTTTACTATTAACTTACAAGAAAAAAAACATAAATCAGCAAATGTTTATTAGTGGTGTATTTATGTTTTTTCACATATTGTGACGCTTCACTTGATTTTAACACCCAACCTTTTTGGACCTTTCCCGGGGATTAACCAGTTTAGCTCTGCGGGCCGCTGCTTTGGTAATCGGACTGGCACATATATAGCAGTCTGACGACCAACCTTCTTTCCAACTGGCCTCAGCCAGCTTCATTCACAGGCACAGGAACTAGTGGAAGAGTGAAGAAATCAGGCGATACCTTTTAGAGGCTAACTGAGTATATTTGATGATAAGCTTTCGAGAGTACTAGCTCCCTTCTTTAGATATGGTGTTATACCATACCATTATCTGAAGAAGAGAGCTAGTACTCTCAAAAGCTCAGCATCAAATATACTCAGTTAGCCTCTAAAAGGTATCGCCTAATTTTTTCACTCTTCTACTACTTTTTATGGCTAACACGGTACAACATTATACTACAGGCAAAGGATTAACAGGCAACAAAAAAATACAAAGAAAATACGCGGCCATCTAGCCACTAAATACACTACTGTAAAATAAGTCCCTCAATGACTTGTAGTCTGGACCTACCATCCAGCCCCTATCAATAATGTACAGACTGTACGTGGTAGACTGTATGTGTTAATTGTATAATTGTGATAAATTTAATAAAGTGGATGATATATAATTCAGCTTATTGTATTGATTTTCACATCAGGGATTTTGTAAAAATTATTCTTTCTTACCGGAGCAATCAAAAAATGAAGACACATAAGACTATTCAGTATATAACCTAAAATCTTTGCCAGACTTTTACTGTTTTTATATAGCTTACAGAACTGTCACTATCTATTTGTTCACTTTAAAGTGAACCAATGAGAGAGAGAGAGATGGAGATTGAGAGAAAGAGAGAGAGAGATCTTTGAATTACAGGTTTATATGATTTGATGCTTAGTTTTTTAAATAAAACAGAGAAAATGTTAAAAGTGAAAATAAAACTACTGATTACCCCACCCACATAAAATGATTGACAGCTTTCCCTGTATCAGTGTGAGTACAGAGCAAATTGTCAATCACTGTATGTGGGCAGGGTAAGGGGGGTTTTTTTGGTTGTCAAGAGTCGCTTCTTTTTTGATATATCCCGTTTAGGTAAGGTAAAAAATCACCTACGGGTTTCACTTTTTAAATGATCAAACCATAGTGAAAAAAAATTTTTGAAATTTTAAACAGCTATAGATTTCTTCCCCTATTTATATTATGAAAGTCTTAATATCTACAGCGCATGAGTCCTTTTGTTGTTCCAGTAAGAAAGAACAATTTCTCCAAAAGACCCTGTTGTAAAAACCAGTACAATAAGGTGGATTATACACTATACAATTTATAAAATTCATTGGAAGGACACTATTAACACATACAGCTAAAAACATTGAAAACACAATGGAGGGGGTCAGTACCTGGTGCATAGACTGTAAGGGTACGTTCACATGGCTTATTTTGGGCATGAATTTTTTCCCCCCAAAACAGCATCAAACCTCGCCCGAAACACCTCTTCAGAAATTTTAGTGCTTTCTCCTGTTTTTTTGGTTTTTGGCAAGGTTTGGACGGGGTTTTTAACATTGTTTTACCCCTACAAATTATGTCAGGGGTCAAAAAACGAGTCGAAAAAAAGTTCCCAAAAAAAGGGCTAAAAACGCGCCCAATTTTTGGCGAGGTTCGAAACTTTTCCCTTGATTTTTTTTTAGGGGTTTTCAGTGTGAAAAGCTTCAAGAATTTCTTTACACTTTTTTTGGGCCAAAAACCCCTTCCAAAGAAACGCCTAAAATGCGGTAAAAAAACCCTTCCCAACGTGTTTTTACCAGGGTCAATGAAAATGAACTGGGGGCATTTGGGAGGCTTTTTATGCTGCTTTGAGAGCAGAAACGATACAAAAACTGCTCCGAAAACAGCGTCAAAATCAGCCGTTTGAACATTCCCTAAGAGTCTTGCCCAAATATGAAAATACAGAGATATGCAGAGAGAAATCATCACAATCACCTGACTGGTTAATTTAAATAACTGCTAAAAACTTTTACTATTCAGTTGGTCTAATTTCAGCACCCATAAAAACCTTTGCTTCATTTTTGTATGGATTACAATATTCACCCAACAGATATCTCCTGCTCCGTCTACCCATACATTATAAACATGCACACTGCAATAGGCTGAGGATTCATTTTATGGGTACACCCCTGGCAGCTGCCTATCTCCCAAGGGAAATCCAACATGCCTGATCCTTCTTTTTCCGGTCTGTTATAGGAAGGTTCCCATCGACTAACTATTGTCAAATTCCCGCAAACATTATTTAATGTGGTATGCCTTAAGCTTGCTTTTCCAATAGCAAAGTGGCCCGTGCTAAAAAAGGTTGATTGAACATCCATTCAGTTAATTTTGTTATTAACTCAATGTTCCTTGTGCAGGCAGTGCTAGGTCATTTATGTAAAATTTGCTGTAGAAGGAATATTGGATAGAGATTTAGAGTTTTAAAAAGTCCAGCCCCACTAGAATTTCCCTTTTTTTCCCTTTTTTAATATTGGAGTTATTTTTTTTAAAAATTGTTTTTAGTAAAAATTTAAGGGAAGATTTTCTTTCCCGTAACTTTATACGTGGCTTTATTTAATTCTAACACCATCGTCAATAAATCATGTGTTCCTTTTCCCAGTCATTTTGTTGGTCTGAACGGAAGTTTAGTCTTTTTTCATTAAAAAAACCCCTTTGGCAAGGAGTGAAAGATCTTGATAAATAACTTCTTCTTCGTTTTTTGTGAAATTTTGGGTTCTGCCATTAAAAGGGTTAATTTGTTAAATTTTGGCGCGGGTTAAAACTTTACTTAAATTGTTTCTTTATTTAAATGGACATTAAGAATCCTTAATGGTCTACATGAGCAAAAATTGGGGTTTGTTCTCTTAAGGGGGTTATTTTCTAGTTTCTTGACCGTTCTTGTTTTGCAAGGTTGTTTTTCAGCCCTAATTCCCAAAAGAAAGAGGAAATTGAATATGTTCGGGTAAAATTTAAATTTATTGAGATTTACAAAAAGATTGTTAAAAGGATTGGGAATTTTTTGATCGTAGTGTTTTAATTTTGGGAAGGATGTAGTTCTTTGTTGGAAAATGGATACATAAATGGAATATAAATTGAATTTTCAAAATTCCTTGTTAATGCTCATGCTGTAAAGCGCAGCAGACCTCTGTCACCCACAAAACAGGTAATATATTTTTCCTGAGCAGAAATAATTCATTTTTCACTCAACCAATGAAATCAAAGCCTATTTTTCAAAGGTCAGCTGGCTAGAGAAAATCTGCCTCAGTATTGCTTGGCAACAGAAGGAGTAGTGAATTGCAAACTACCAATTGTGCTGAAATTTTATTTCCTGGATTCTGAAGCCCCAAAAGGCTATTATTAATCACGTTTAATTACAGTATAAAGGAATTTTTTATAAACACAAACTATATCACTTATTGTTTTTGTATATATTCATGTCCAAGATTGAGAATTGCATACATATAAGGCTATGTTTACATGTACGCTATTACATTCCTTCAGGGGTCTACTTAGGTATTCTATTACTTTTGATGTGAATGATTACTGTTGCGTGAATAGCTCTCTGTTCAGATTGAGAGCAGTTAGGCCAAATTTGTCACAATAATCAGGTTTTGGACGTCCTGGACCTGAATTTCATTAAAGTCTTTGCTATGCCTTCTGGCCTATAGAAACCACCTGCAGCAGCCAAAGGCCTCCAAATAAAATAGAGACACCACCCTCTGGGACACGTTTGCAATATCTAGAGGAACTTCTGTGCGACTTCTGGGGAACATCCAGGGAAACCTAAGATTAGGGTTAGAGATAGGGTTTAGATTGAACTAACCATGACTCTAACCCTAACCTTGGGGTTCCCCAGATGTTGCCTAGATATTGCCCAGATGTTCCTTAGGGTTAGGATTAAAGGTTGACTTTCTTTTTTTGACGATTTTCACCAAAATTTGATTCTGGCTGTCCAGAATGAATTCACTGAAATTCTATTTCAACTTTGACTTTAACTTAAATTTGGAGTGCAATATTATCTATGATGCCTATGGGAATAGAACCAATATGTTTCCACTAATGGAATACCTAAACTAGATATTTTGTTAACATATATCAAAGTTGTATTTGTGGCATCGTTTTTTTTCCAGAATACTGTACCCATGGCCGTGGAAAGAAACGGCCCGTTTATAAGGCACCTTAAATTGCATTTTTACCTATGCAAACAAGCAGTAATCCTGTGGACTCAATCAGTACTTATAATTAAAAAATGTATTCCTTCATTAGTAAGCTTTAAAGGAGGTTTTCCACACAGCGAAAACCCTTCTGTAGGTTGGCTCATTGCTCGCTACGAGCAAACCTCAGCAAATGGGGGAAGGACTGTGCTTGCACAGCTCTTCCCTACTCATGTCTATGGGAGTTTCGAGTGTCGCTGTGTACACTCCCACACCTATGTTTGGAACTGCAATAGAAAAGAACAAGGAGAACTGCACAAGTGCGGCCCTCTCCCCACACTCTGAAAGG
The DNA here is from genome assembly GCA_025379985.1 of Phyllomedusa bahiana. Classification (NCBI taxonomy): domain Eukaryota; kingdom Metazoa; phylum Chordata; class Amphibia; order Anura; family Hylidae; genus Phyllomedusa; species Phyllomedusa bahiana. Next base: position 26,719 of record JAODAL010000254.1, read on the forward strand.
GATTTGCTTAATGGCAAAACCCCTTTAATACATATAAAGTAATGCTTTACCAAAAATTGAGAAGGAGATACTACTCAGATCTTTCCATTTGAGGATATCACATCCCTTTTAACTGTGGATTTCGGACTTTAAAGTGAATACCTGCATTACATATATTTCAGCATCAGCTCCCCCTTCCTTCATGACATACTGCTGTACACTGGCTTTAACAATCCATAAACGGCACAACACTGCTAATCAAGGGTAGACACACTATAAAGACAAGCCATGCATCTGCTGTGGAGGTTTTGAAGAGGGTCCAGTCTGTATTGATCTGATCCACTTTCCAACTGTGGGGCTGAGAGTCTATGCAAAATTGTCTTCCAAAGGAATTGCGATGTTAAGGTCCGTCTACACGGCAATAATTTACAGTCGGCTTTTTACACTAATTCAGGTTTTAAAAACCATAAAAATCCGGCTATAAACCATCCTCATTGACCTCAATTGAAAATCCAAGTTGTAGTCCACACAACTAAGATCTTCTTGAGGTTGAACTTGAAACATGTTCATTAATCCACCGTATTTTAAGTAAAAAGAACACGTCACAAGCATCACTATGTCAGATCCATGTCCAAAACCTGGTAGAGATGAATGGAACTCATTTTCTGACTGTAAATCTGGTGTTAAAAAAAACAACCTAAAATCCACATTGAAAACTGCGTCAAAATACTTGCTGGACGACGTGGTTAAAAGAGAACCTGTCACATAGTTTATACCCCCCTCGCTGAGGACAGACAAGGTGGTTTTCAGACGCTGTTTCAGCGCTGTGTCCCTTTTTTGAGTTTGAGTATTTAGTGCTCAAACCTGCAGTTTTCAGCCAGAAAAGAGTCAAAGAGTCATTTAAAAACCCGCCCACCTGAGGCTAGCCCCGCCCACCTCAACTGATAAACCTATTACTTTGAATAGGTAGAACCATGTGAATAACTGTCAGCTAGCCCCGCTGCCCCGCAGGTGGGCGGGGTTTAAAATGACTCTTTGACTCTTTTCTGGCTGAAAACTGTAGTTTTGAGCCCTAAATACTAGAAAACTAGAGCATCTTCCAGAATAAGGGACACCATGCTGGAAACAGCAGGTCTGTCACTAGCGTGTGCTGTCCTCAGCAAGGGGGGCATAAACTATGTGACAGGTTCTCTTTAAGGATTCAGAATCGGACAAGTATTTTGACACTTAGGGCTTGTTCACACGGCGTTTTTATGATCCGTTTTACGGTTTCCGTTTTACGGATCCCCCAAAACGGATCTAACAATTGTCAGTGTGATTAACATTAAGTTGAATGGCAAAAGCGCATCTCTGTTCCCACGGGAGATCAGCGATGCGCTTTTGAGAGCTCTTCTGCACTGCGCTTTTCGCATCCGCTTTAAGAATTGACATGTCAATTCTTATTGCGTTTTACGCAAACTGAACGCCATAGGAGTAATGGAGTCCGCTTTTGGCACTTGTCCAAAAGCGCTCCACACTCCTGGTACGTAACAGCTGCGCTTTGCATCCTCAAAGCGGATGCGAAAGTGCACTGGAAGGGTGGACGGGGATTGCTGGCGGGGCGGCAGCGGAGCGCAGGTGAGGCTCGGCGCGACAGCGAGGTGAGGACGGCAGACATGATTGTGATGGCTGGGCAGGACATGATGAGAGAGGAGAGAGAGAGAGAGATCCTTCTGTGGAAAAACGCATCCGGAAAGCGGCGGTAACAGGTTGAAAGACATGTGTAACGGTCCCAGACGCAGAAGTGGATCCACTGGACCACCGCAAGCGATGGCGTAAGCCACGCCAGGGAGCGGAGTCTAAGTAGGTCCCGGTTTTCACCAGAGCCCGCCGCAAAGCGGGATGGACTTGCTGCGGCGGGAGTCTACCAGGTCGCTACCCCTGACGTGACTTGCTTGCGGAGGCAGCCGAGGTGTTGCGTGGTACAAAATCGTAAGACAGGCTCGTAGTCGGGGACAGGCAGGAGGTCAGGACAGGTGGCTATGGTTCGTGGTCGTGGACAGGCAGACGGTCAGGGCAGGCGGCAGAGATTTGTGGTCAGGAGACGGTAGCAAATGGTACGGTACACGGTAGATCAGAACTAGACAACTGGGAACGCTTTCTCAATAGGCAAGGCACTAAAGATCCGGCAGGGAGTGGGCGGAAGCGCCCAGGTAATATAGAGGCAGTGCCCGGCAATTAGCCAATTACCGGTGCACTGGCCCTTTAAATTTCACAGAGTCGGCGCTCGCACGCCCTAGAGCACGGGGACGCGCACGCCGGGCAGCAGGAGGCTGCAGAGACACAGGAGCGCGGCCGGGTGAGTACCGGCGCGCAGGGGGACGAGTGCGCCCGTCGCCCGACACCCGGGCAGCGGCGGCACTCGTCCCGGTAGCGGGGGCACAGGCAGAGCCGCGATGGCGCCCGCAGCCTGAGTTGCGGACTGCGGTGCCGTTCGCAACGACATGATTTAGGCCTGGTTTACATCTGCGCTGTTATTTCTGTTCCATTTCATAAAGTACACCAGCATTGTCCAACAGACCCTGCACCTGCGGGTTTTCCGTTATGGTCAACTTAAAAAATGTTGCATGCTGTGCTATTTTTTTGTCATGTTGTCGGCATGTAAGACAGAGGCTCCTAACAGAACCTCCAAGGCAGATATGAACCAGTCTTTGGGGTGATTCAAACAGCAGAAAAGAAGGTATACCAACCAGGACACTCTTTTGGCCTTTGTCAAAATTTGTGGCCTTTTGGATCTACTGATGTATGTAATGGAAGCTTTTCCAGTACATATGCCAAACTGACACTGCAAACCCAGTGTGAATTCTGCCTAAACTGTAATATAAGGGATCAAGGCCATATCTAAGGGCGGGGTGAGGCGCACGATCGCCTGGGGCGGCAGGGTGCTGCTCACCAGAGGGGGCGCCGCAGCCACCCATCTCACCCGCCTGGTGCTTACTCTCTGACTCTGCATGGCAGTTTCACAAAGGCCGCACTGAGTCAGTCAGCAAGGAGAAGGCAGGACGGCAAGCATTCATCACGCCCCCTGTGACGCTGGATCTCCTCAGTTGACAGCCTCTGACGGCCCAGGAGATCCTAGGACCAGCGTGATGGCATGAACACCAGCTCCAGGACCTGCCGCGCTGCAGGGAACAAGGAATGGTGAGTATCTTTTTTTTAAAAATTTATATTAGCTACAGGGGGGCATATTACCTGGCTGCAGGGGGGTGCAGAGTGCTACTACCTGGCTACAGGGGGCTGCAGAGGGCTACTACCTGGCATCTGGGGACTGCTCAGGGCTACTACGTGGCTACAGGGGGCATCAGAGGGCTACTACCTTGCTACAGGGGGCTAATACCTTGCTACAGGGGGCTGCATAGGGCTAATATCTGGCCACAGGGGGATTCTACCTGGCTACAGGGGGCTACAGAGGGCTACTACCTGGCTACAGAGGGCTTCTACCTGGCTACAGAAGGCTATAACCTGGCTGCAGGGGCTACAGAGGTCTACTACCTGGCTACAGGGGGCTACTACTGGGCTACTACCTGGCTACAGGGGGCTACAGAGGGCTAATACCTGGCTAAAGGGGGCTACTACGGGGCTACTACCTGGCTACAGGGGGCTGCAGAGGGCTACTACCTGGCTACAGAGGGCTACTACCTGGCTACAGGGGGCTGCAGAGGGCTACCACCTGGCTACAGGAGGCTGCAGAGGGCTACTACCTGGCTACAGGTGGTTACAGAGGGCTACTAACCAGCTACAGGGGGCTATATGGGGCATATTACCTGGCTACAGTGTTCAAATAACTACCTACATGGACCTATATAACTACATAATAGGGATCTATACTTCTGCTTATTTGGAGGCCTGTATAACTACCTATCTACTTAATTGGGTACCGAGATACCTATCTATTGGGGGACCTATAAGTTTACCTACCTAATGGGGCACTGTACCTAATTGAGGACTACATAGCTAGTTTGGGGGTGTACCTACATACTGTCATAGGGAATTTAACTACTTCCTTTATTGGTATACAAAACAAGACTAAAACTTAGTGCACAAATGGGAGGCCCATAGCCGTTTGGTGGCACTTTTACTGTTTGGGTCACAAGGGGGTAATTATTACCATTTGGGGTGCTATAGATGGGGAGTTTGTATAGAGAGGAATTGGTAGACAAGTGCTGATAAAGTGAGGAGCCTAAGATGTTTGTTTTGTAAATTCTACATTGAGGAGTTGTGGCCGGTAGAAGACACCATGGTGGTCTGGGACAGATGGAGAAGAAAAAGGGAAAAAGAGAACAACTCATCAAAGAAGGGAACAACTCTTCAGAGACGTCTCCTGTAAGTTCATGGATGTAACTTTACTGTAATCAATTATATGTCTGCAGAGCCTGTGTACAGCGGGTATCCATCTCTGTATGGTCACTGTATGCCGCTAATGTTGGTTGTAGTATAATGGTTTATATTCAGTAATGTTATGGTGTATTATTCAGTCACTATGTGGTGGTGATTTGTGATCAAGATGTGACGGCATTATTCAGTCACTTTGTGGCGGTGATGTGTATTCATGATGTGGTGGTACTCTTCGGTCACTATGTGGGGGTGATATGTGGTCATGGTGTTGCAGTATTATTCAGTCACTATGTGCTGGTGATATGTGGTCACGGTGTGGCGGTATTCGGTCACTATGTGCTGGTGATATGTGGTCTTAGTAGGACATGGGATTCTGGTTTTGTACAGGAGTGTTATTTGGTAACTGTATGACTATTATTTAGTAGTTTTATATGTCGCACATTGTGCTAAAGCTTTCTGTACATTTTGGCTTTGGTTAATGGTGATGCACTGTGTCGCGTTACGGGGGAGGAAAAATTTCTTCACCCCGCAATTAGCCTAGGAACGGCCCTGTAAGGGATATATGTTTCCAGTAGCAACCTTCAGATTGTGCAGCTGTATTAAAAGATTACTGTGCATTGCTATCAGCACTGTAAAATATTATTTTCCTTCATATAAACACACACAAAGCAAACCTGTTTGCTTTGCAGAATTGATGTCCCACATCTGAACCCAACTAGAGAGCATTTATTCTTCTTGTACTTGCATGGTTGTCTCTTTTATTGGTGTGTTTCGGGCACAGAAATAAGATGTGAGTGACACATTTTGTGTACAGCACCGCACAATATGTTGGTTCTATGTAATGGAATAAAAATATATTGATTTCTTAAGCACCCTTACTCCCTAGGGGAAGAATTCAAAATCGTGAACTATAAATAAACTTGCATTAGAGCATTATAGAACACAATCAATAGACTAAAACATCTAATGTAACAATGACCACTATATAATAGTATGATGGGTGGAGGAGAAAAGTACCAAGACTATATGTGTATGCTAGTAATTTTTTTTTATCATTTTGTACATATACTCTTAAACCTCTCAATCTATTTAGAGCTTTAAGGACAGAGAGCTTATTGTGTTCCAAAATTTGCAACTTTGCAATGCCAGATTTTTCGGGTACATATCAAATACATACGTACAATATATAAAAAAGACACATATACATATTTTTCTCACTATCTGACAGGAAATCAGAATAAACCTTACCCGTTTTAGGTCAATTAGGAATCAAAATTATTTATATTTTCCAAATGCCAGAGTAATGAGAAAGAATTTTTAAGGCATTTTTTATTTTATTAAGTCAAACGTTTACATACACTAGGATCACTATGCCTTTAAACAATTTGGGACAACCCATACGATGATGTCATATCTCTAGAAGCTTCTGATAGTTTTATTGGCAACATCTGAATTAATTAGAGACACACCTGTGGATATATTTTTAAAGCACACCAGAAACACACTGCTTCTGTGTGTAACATCATGGGAAAGTCTAAAGAAATCAGGCAAGATATCAGGAAGAGAATTGTGGACTTGCACGAGTCTCTATCATCCTTGGGCACAATTTCCAGATACCTGAAGGTGTCTCATTCATCTGTACAAACAATTACAGTCATATGAAAAAGTTTGGGCACCCCTATTAATCTTAATCATTTTTAGTTCTAAATATTTGGGTGTTTGCAACAGCCATTTCAATTTGATATATCTAATAACTGATGGACACAGTAATATTTCCGGATTGAAATGAGGTTTATTGTACTAACACAAAATGTGCAATATGCATTAAACCAAAATTTGACCGGTGCAAAAGTATGGGCACCCCAAAAGAAAAGTGACATTAATATTTAGTAGATCCTGCTTTTGCAAAAATAACAGCCTCTAGTCGCTTCCTGTAGCTTTTAATCAGTTCCTGGATGAAGGTATTTTTGACCATTCCTCTTTACAAAACAATTCAAGTTCAGTTGAGTTTGATGGTCGCCGAGCATGGACAGCCCGCTTCAAAGTATCCCACAGATGTTCAATATATTCAGGTCTGGGGACTGGGATGGCCATTCCAGAACATTGTAATTGTTCCTCTGCATGAATGCCTGAGTAGATTTGGAGCTGTGTTTGGGATCATTGTCTTGCTGAAATATCCATCCCCGGCGTAACTTCAAATTCATCACTGATTCTTGTACATTATTCTGAAGAATCTGCTGATACTGAGTGGAATCCATGCGACCCTCAACTTTAACAAGATTCCCAGTGCCGGCATTGGCCACACAACCCCAAAGCATGATGGAACCTCCACCAAATTTTACAGTGGGTAGCAAGTGTTTTTCTTGGAATGCTGTGTTTTTGGGACGCCATGCATAACGCCTTTTTGTATGACCAAACAACTCATCTTTGTTTCATCAGTCCACAGGACCTTCTTCTCAAAATGAAGCTGCTTGTCCAAATGTGCTTTTGCATACCTCAGGCGACTCTGTTTGTGTGCGTGCTTTCAAAACGGCTTCTTCGCATCACTCTCCCATACAGCTTCTCCTTGTGCAAAGTGTGCTGTATTGTTGACCGATGCACAGTGACACCATCTGCAGCAAGATGATGCTGCAGCTCTTTGGAGGTGGTCTGTGGATTGTCCTTGACTGTTCTCACCATTCTTCTTCTCTGCCTTTCTGATATTTTTCTTGGCCTGCCACTTCTGGGCTTAATAAGAACTGTCCCTGTGGTCTTCCATTTCCTTACTATGTTCCTCACAGTGGACACTGACAGGTTAAATCTCTGAGACAACTTTTTGTATCCTTCGCCTGAACAACTATGTTGAAAAATCTTTGTTTTCAGATCATTTGATAGTTGTTTTGAGGAGCCCATGATGCCACTATTCACAGGAGATTCAAATAGGAGAACAACTTGCAATTGGCCACCTTAAAATACCTTTTCTCATCATTGGATACACCTGGCTATGAAGTTCACAGCTCAGTGAGGGTACAAAATCAATGTTGTGCTTCAGAAAGTCAGTAAAAAGTAGTTAGGAGTATTCAAATCAATAAAATGATAAAGGTACCCAAATTTTTTCACCAGTCAAAATTTGGTTTACTGCATATTTCACATTTTGTGTTAGTACAATAAACCTCATTTCAATCCGGAAATATTAATGTGTCCATCACTTATTAGATATATCAAATTGAAATGGCTGTTGCAAACAGCCAAATATTTCGAACTAAAAATGATTAAGATTAATAGGAGTGCCCAAACTTTTTCATATGACTGTATATGCAAGCACAAACAAGATGGGAATGTCCAGCCATCATACCACTCAAGAAGGAAACGGGTTCTGTGTCTTAGAGACAAACGTGCTTTGGTCCAACATGTGCATATCAACCCAAGAATAGAAGCAAAAGACCTTGTGACGATGCTGGCGAAAGCTGGTAAGATTACGTCATTATCCACAGTGAAACAAGTACTGTATCAATATGGGCAGAAAGGCCACTCTGCCAGCCAGAAGCCATTACTCCAAAAGAAACATATAAAAGCCAGATTAATGTTTGCAAATGCACACAGGAACAAAGACCTACATTTCTGTGGTCTGACAAAACTAAAATTGAACTGTTTGGCCATAATGAGCATCATTACGTTTAGAGGAAAAAGGGTGAAGCTTAGAAGCCTAAGAACAACTTCCCAACGGTGAAACACGGGGGTAGCAGCATCGTGTTGTTGGGTTGTTTTGCTGCAGGAGGGACTGGTGTACTTCACAAAATAGATGGCATCATGAGGAAAGAAGACTATGTGGCAATACTGAAGCAATATCTCAAGACATCAGCTAGGAAGTTAAAGCTTGGGTGGAAATGGGTTTTCCAAATGGACAATGACCCGAAGCATACTGCCAAACTAGTTACAAAGTGGCTTAAGGATAACCAAGTCAATGATTTGGATTGGCCATCACAAAGTCCCAATCTGAATCCTATTGAAAATTTATGAACCAAGCTGAAAAGGCAGGTGTGAACAAGGCGACCTACAAACATGGCTCAGCTACACCAGTTCTGTCAGGAGCAATGGGCCAAAATTCCTACCAACTATTGTGAGAAGCTTGTGGAAGGATATCCAAAAAGTTTAACCAAAGTCATACAGTTAAAGGGCAATGCTACCAAATACTAATGAAATGTAAACTTCTGACTTTGCAGAAAGTAATAAAATGCCTTAAAAAATTCTCATTATTTTGGCATTTGGCAAATATAAATAATTATGGTAATCCTAATTGACCTAAAACAGGTAAGGTTTATTCTGATTTCATGTCAGATACTGAGAAAAACATGCATATGTGTTGTTTTATATAGTGTATGTAAAACTTCTGGTTTCAGCGGTATGTATATTGTTTTTGGGGGTTGAAAAATCAGCAATTCTAGAATCTCTGGAGTCTTACTTCTTGCTTTAGTTTTTATGTTAGTCACCATGTGGTAAAGATGACATTCATGTAGGTATTTTTAATGTTTTACTACTCCTCAATGAAAATACCTCTTGACAAAAATAATTTTGTTTTTGACTTTTGACAATATGATTACTTGACAACTAGTATAATACACTACAATAATACTAAATTGTAGCATATTATACTAGTGATCTAGCAGTTCCTATTATGTTTATTCAGATGTCCGACCTATGGGCTTCTATCAAGCACCCATCAGCACCCCGCAATCACATCAGATATTTGAATCAGTCAGGCTCCTGCCTTTGATCCGGCCAGTATAGCAATAATGATAGCAGGATCTCCATGATATATACACAGTATCTATCATTGAGCATTAGGCAATCCTGCTTAGGTCATTTACATAAAGGAGCATTAAAGGGAATCTGGCGCCAATTTTTATTTTACTTATTAAATCAAGCCCCTGATCCATATTCTTTTCCTCACAGACATTTTTATTTCCTGATTGTAGATTTCTCAATTCGGCCATCTATATATGATTGTGGGAAGACATTCTTGCTTGCACTGCTTTAACAGCAGTCAGAGATATACTTTACAGCAGCTTCATGCACATAGGATTCTTAAGACAGATTCTGTCCCACAGACTTGTATAGGAGAGTTTTGACTGTGAAGGGAGGGGAGAGGGGGAGCGGTGGCATCTCCTCTTGTGACTGGTGGATTCTGTGTTATCTGTACACAATGGTGTCTCCTTTCAGTTTGACCCTGCTTTTACTGATAATGAGCATAATGCTGAAAAGTTCTCTAAACAGAACAGGAAGTGTCAGACGATTATTAGGCTTAGTGGCCAAAGTGAAAACTACAGGACTTAAGAATTATTAAAAAATACTGAAAGTGACATGGAAATAAATCACATAACCAAAAATTCCCAAAACATGTGTTTAACATAAAAATATGAGTTAAACAATAAGTCATTTTTTGATGACACATTCCCTTTAAGTCCGTTTTGAACTCCTAGACCAAAGCTGCAAGCATGGTAAGTTAAACAGAATATATGTGTGTGTGTATATTTACTGTGACAGAGCACAGGTCTCTGTTATGGGATTGTTTGCAGCAGGAGACCTGCAAGAGACATGCCACCAAGGTGCCGGGGCTTGGTGGGGAAAAGCCAGCAGATTGGGTCAGTAACCCTAAGTAGCACTTGCAGTAGCTTCTAGAATAGTTGCTGTGCAGCTTATTAAGGCCTGTTTTTTACGAAACAGGCTGTAGATTGGGTGGAAGGCCATTTCCACATTCGAGGCAAACTTTTGGCAGGTCTCTAGAGGCCTTAAAGCCTCTTACACCAGAGACCGGGAGGGGGTGTGGTTAGCTGCCAAAAGTTGGAGTAACAGACAGAGCTAAAGTGAAGGCTCTTACCCCCAGGCTGGAGGGAAGCCAAAATAGTCAGTAGGAGAATGGCAAGCGTATGTGTTTGTGGGGCTAAGCAGTTGGGCAAGACCTCAGATAGAGAGGGACTCTATGAGTTTACTTAGTGGCCAGATGGCCTAGGATTTTATTTGTTTGTCTCTGTACTTTATTCTGTGCTGGAAGAATGAAGCCGGTTGAAGCCAGTTTAGAAAGAAACTGTGTGGTTCATGTGACATGTGTGCCATAACCGTTTTAACCGTTTACCAAAGACAGTGATCCGGGAGCTGAGTAACCCCCAAGACTGGCCAAGATGGTGGCCGAACAAGAGTGAGTTTTCACAATTATATATATATATATATATATATATATATATATATATATATATATATATATATATATATATATATAATACAGGGGTGTAACTTTGGTTCAAAAAGTGGGGGGGGACCGATTTTCGTTCTCATCCCCTATCTTCCTATCCCTCCCTCCCTCCTTCACTCGCCTTCCCTTTCACTTCCCCTCCCTTCCCTTCTCTCCCCTCCTCTCCCTGTAGTGAAGCGGCCCCCTCTAACCCAGCTGGGAGATCTGAGGGAGTGCTGTGAGCTCCCCCAGCAGGTCCGGGTGGAGTCCTTATGGCAAACACTTTTGGTGCAATCCGTTAGGTTACGAGTGGCTCTCTAATTACTGAAGTTTAGAGCTGGACTGGGACAAAAGAGCAGCCCTGGCAATGAAACCAAACAAGCCCACCTATAATATTTCCCCCTCTAGATGGAAATAAAAAATGTTGTGCAATGCAGCAAATTTCGCTTAACCCCTCCCATCCCCCCATCACTACTCCATTAAATTTGTTATACACACAACAGAATGAGGAAAATAAAAGAACCCAATCTCACTTTACCCCTAGGGATCACTTATGTCACATACTGTACCCCAAAATGTATTTTATTGCATACCATACACCAGAAATGACATCACTCAATACACCCCAGAAATTAATTATATTACACATGGTAGCCACAGAAATTACATTACTAACTGCACCTTAGAAATGAATTGCACATTGTACTCAAGAAATAATATAATTCATTATACTGCAAAAATGTATTATACTATACATTAAACCCTAGAAATTAAAGGGGTTTTGCCACGATCTCATTTCATAGCTCCTGCATCCAGCTCTTCAGCTCTGTGTGCTCAGAAGGGGGCGTGTGTGATTTGTTTGAATTGCATATCATGTGACCCAGCAGGATGACATCACCATGCCTTTCCTCTCTCTAGTCAAAGAAAAGTCTGTTTATTTATAGGGGTACAAGTAGCTACACTGTAGCCTAGAGGTAATGCTTTTTACCTCCCGACACAAGGGTCCTGGGTTCAAATCCCTGCATGAACCAAACCCGTGGATTTTTTTTTTCTTTATCAATACACTAAAGCTCCTTGAGGTTTCTTTTTTAATTTATTTGCACTGTTTGACTTATTAATAAGGAGTACAGAGGATGGGAGTAGAATGACAGCACCTGGGGGTTGAACACTCAGTAGCTGTCTGAGAGGAGAGGTTATGTCTGGGCATGTGCGACCTGGCCTGAGGAGCTTGCAGCCCTGGTCGTATCCCCTGGAGACGGGCTGTAAACAATGGATCACTAAAAGGGCAGCTAAAGCAAAAACGGTGCAGAATTTTTAATAAGGATGAATGGTGAAAATGTTTATTATTTAATTTGCAAGCTTCCCACGTCAATTTTACTTTGTGGCAAAACCCCTTTAATTACATTACACACTATGCCCCAGAGATTACATCACACGATACTCCAGAGATTACATTACATACTGTACCCCAGAGATTACATTACACTGTACCCCAGAGATGACATTACACACCATACACGAGAGATTACATTACACCATACATGAGAGATTACATTACACACTGTACCCCAGAGTTTACTACATTACGCATCATACACCACATATTACATTACCCACTGTACCCTAGAGATTACTACATTACCCACTGTACCCCAGAGATTATATTACACCATACCCCAGAGATTATTACATTACACACTCTACCCCAGAGACTACATCAGACAAGGTACCCCGGAAAGTGTGTTTGTATATATACATATATTGAACACAGACACGGTTTTTCGGCCCTGACCATGATGTTTGCTTGTTGGAAATTCAGCAACGCGCAAATGACCCAGGCTGCCCGAGGCAGATTTCTCCCTCCTATCCATTAGAGGCCGTTCACACGGCACATCGCAAATACCTATCGGAAATCCCGACCAGTATTTGCACTGTTTTCGGGCCTTGCACACGGCCGCCGGGGGATGGCTTTTCTCCACGGTCTGCAGAGAAAAGTCCTCCCCCTGCACATAGACATGCTCATATTCCGCACAAAAGCCATGCCAAACAATGAACATGTTCTATGTTTTTCGGACAGCCGGTGGTCTAAGAAACCGTCCGGCGGAAAATCCGTGCAGTGGGGACCATAGAGGTCCATAATAAAAGTTGTCACCCGGTTTTCAAACGGTTTTCCGAATTCTGTGTAGGTGCTGACAGTACACTCCGAAAATACTTGAGTAAAATTAGTGTAATCTAAACGACACTGATTTTACATAGGGTATAATGTAAATCAGTTTTCTGCCGGATTGGATGCGGGTTCTGAGGCAGATCCAGCGCTGAATCCGTCCCAGAATCAGCATTCATATCTTCTGCATGAATGTACCCTTAAGATATGTTCACAAGGCGCACAGTGGGGCGTACTGTGTGCTCTGCTATATGACGGGGGTTTTAGAAGTACGTGCTGGCCAGTCCACACTTCTAAAATACTGTGGGGACGGCCCCACTTTCATTTTCCTCGGCGTGTTATTGCAGGGAAGACGAGACATGGCTAGACACATGGCTGTACAGTATATACATATCTCACATATACAGTACATACCCTACTCACATGCACATACAACGCCTGACACCCTTGTCCCCTCCTTACCTGTCTCCTGTAGTCTGGTGCACTTGGCATTTGGCAAGAGCTTCTCTTCGCCTCTGATGAGGGCTGAGCATAGAGGAAGTGGTATACAATGGGAGGGAAAGATACAGCCCCAGATACAGAGTGTTCTGGACTGTGAGCAGCGTTCTGATTGGTGAAGCAGCCCCTGCTGGCTCCTGCTCTACCAATCAGCGCTGCTCTCACTCTGCACTGACACTTGAGGCTGCGACCTACTCTGTCCCCCCAAGATGCACAGAAATCTAGGAGGCAAAGGGATAACTTCTTCCTCCTTTGTGCTCTGCTCTCCCCACTAACTGTATTCTCATGCTTTCATTTGGATTATTTTTTTATTGAAGTAGCTAAAAAGTGGGGGGACAAGTCCCATCCGTACCCCCCTAAAGTTACACACACACACACATATATATATATATATATATATATATATATATATATATATAAATATATATAGCCCACTCAATAGAGCCATTTAATGCCCAAATGATTTTGTTTTCAAAAATAGAATGTAATTCTGTAATTCCTTGAAAAGTACTCCCATAGCATGTCCACATAATATACCCAGACACCCACACAATATAGCAAAATAGTGAGGAGTAGGATACACAGTGGACTCTAAATTGTTCACTGCATTGTATGTTATTCAACCTACCAGATATTTGTCAAAGATTAGCCCGAAATGTGGTTAGGTCAGAAAAGATAAGACACATTTAACCAATATGGCAGCCCTTATGAGCTTCATAAAAAGATGAATACATCATTTAGCATTAACCTGTCTTAACTGGAGCAAATTATTTCATTGGCATTTTTTAACATCACTTGTTCCACTTCTATAGGATTAACATGTTGGCATAGAATTAAATATTGTCCATTTATCCTTGGAAAGTAGATCCTTTACATAAATGAAGCAGACAGAATAGCAGAGCATAACGCAGAATTATACGCCATTTGAAACCACGGTGGCTTTTTTTATTGTTCCATTCTGCTGATAACAAAAGGGTAGGTTACCCCTAAATGTTTCCCTGGATGGGGCAGAGTTGCATCTGACATGAATCAGAACTCTGCTCAGGCAATCAGCTCTTAACAATGAAGACCTATTGAATGACCATCAAAGTGCAAGAACCTATGTGAGCCTGGATTTTAGAGATCATGCCCCTGTGTTTCCTGGCACATTAAACACATTTCACTCAGGTTTCAAACTATGCCTCACTGAGCATCTACTCCAAATTAATTCCAAACCAGCACAGCAGACAAACGACCCTTGTTTACATGCTTCCCAGATCCCATAATACAAATGATAGTGTAAAAATGAGTAATCATCTGACTGTTCTATTACTCAGGAGTTTGTACTGGTAAATGTTCTGTAATAGGCGAGACATAAAGATGTAGACATACCGCACTACACACACATTATCCTCATACCGCACTACACACACATTATCCTCATTTACATTATTCCCTGTTACTATTTTGCCTTACAGTCTACTTTTCTTATAATAAAGGGGGGTCCCAGTAATTTTTTTTAAAGTTAAATGGAGCCACGATGGGGGAAATAGAAAATCCCACAAACCTCTTGTTTCTCCTCTGCTTCCATTCTGCCCCCCTGGATTAAATCATCTTCACTTCCTGGGCCACGTGTTGTCCAACAACAGAGGCTCTATTGACTCACAATGGAGCACGAGCCATTGCTGATGGAGACGCGCAGCACAGGAAGTGAAATGGAGCAAATTCCGAGGTGTTATACAACGGTAGTGGCGGGGGACCAGAAGGTAAGTTTGCATTATTTTATTTTTTTTTTTAAATTCTCCCCACCTTGGTCCCAGTTAACATTAATTTCAAAATACTGGAACACTCCTTTAAACACACAGAAACCCACAGTCCGTATGTTTTGGGGTATTGGGAGAAAAGAAAAGACCCAGAAAAAACCTGCACAAAATCCACACAGCCACATACATTCTAAAGCTGGTAGTACACTTTAAAGGGAACCTGTAACATAGGTTATGCCCCCCTTGCTGAGGACAGCACAAGCTAGTGACAGACATTCTGTTTCCAGCGCTGTGTCCCTTATTCTGTAAGATGCTGTTGTTTTAGAGTATTTACCCCTCAAATCTTATTCTTTCGGAGGTGTTAGCCCCGCCCACCAAAGGCTAGTCCCGCCCATCTGGCAGTTATTCTCATGTTTCTACCTATTCAAAGTAATAGGTTTATCAGTTGAGGTGGGCGGGGCTAGCCTCAGGTGGGCGGGGGAAGGAAAAAGCTGACTCTTTTATGGCTGAAAACTGCAGATTTGAGCATTAAATGCGCTAAAACTACAGCATCTTACAGAATAAGGGACATAGCTCTGGGAACAGCATGTTTGACACTAGCTTGTTCTGCCCTCAGCAAGGGGGGCATAACCTATGTGACAGGTTCTCTTTAAATAGTTATTTGCTGAACATTTGTTTAGCCAAAAGCTGTCTCTTCCGATCCCCACCGTATACATGCAATGCTCAACTCAGCAAGGCATGCATGTATTCTGAATAGGAAGGGTCATGTATCTCATTGGGGAAAGGCACCATGTCAACATGTGTTGATTTAAAATTTCCTTTTGCATCTAATTGGGCATTTGCATATGACAAAGGCTTATGGGAAGAGAGCAGAACGCTTGAATGCCCTCTGTTGGATGCAACAACCCTTAATTCACTTGTGACTCACTGAGTCTTGCAATGTGAAAAGGATTCCAGCCAAACCAGTTTCACTCATTTCACTCATCAGATTTTGGGATTTTACCCCTCGTCAGTGCAGAGCAGAACTTACTGGATTGCTCCGTGAGAGGCAATGTGTGTCTCCCATAAGCCTTTGTTATATGCAAAATCCCAGTGAGGTGCAAAAGGCGATTTTAAATCCTCACACACTGACATGTTGCCTATCCCCAATAAGATACATTACCCTTCCTGAACCACACGTCGCCGCTCACCTTGCCAACCAGTAAGCTCTGCTCTACACTGAGGAGGGGCAACACCTTGAAATAGCCATATGAAGATGAGCCAAACTGGCTTGGCTGGAATGCTTTTCACTTTCCAAGACTCAGTGAGTCACTAGTGAATTAAGGATTGTTACATCCAATAGAGGGCGCTCGAGAGTTCAAGTCTTTGAAAGTCTTTGTTATGTGTTCTGAATAGGCATAAGGAAATAAACTTTGGCTGATATCCCATGAGAACAAGAGGTTCAACCATGTTAAAATCCAATTGACCAAGCCTAACAATTGCCAATGGGGAATTGGTAGGTGACCATACACTGTAGGTGGTCAACAGATATTATTCTAATGTAAATTGGAGTAATCCTCTTTAAAACATAAACATCCTCCCAAAAAATTTCTACAGTTGTACCAGTTTTTACTGGCTTTATTCTTTCTAATCTGAAAAATATTCAATGCAATGACACATTCACTTTTTGTCCTAAATGAGGATTCTCTGCGAGTAGTTGTTTAATACTGGCACAGTAAAGAGAAAAGGATCAATAACATTTTGTAAAGGCAATGGGTATGGTCTACAGTGCATTTTTTTCTTTACTGATCAGAGATATATTACTATTTGATAAAGCATTGCTTTTGATTTGTGCTTCAACCCCAAAAAACAAGCAAACTAATGTAACTGGCATAGACAAAAATAATGGTACCCTTAACTTAATATTTTGTTGCACAATGTTTTGAGGCAATAATTGCAAACCCCAAATTTTTAAACTTGCTGAAAACTTCTGTCCACAGGTTTTTTGGGCCCCATCCTCTAGAAAAAGCTCCAGCTGTCCGGGGTTTGAAGAGTGCCATCTCCAGACTGCACAATTCATCTCCTTCCACAGATGTTCAATAGGATTTATTTCAGGGCTCATACAATGCCACTTCAAAAAAGTTCAATTGCTCTTAGTCCTTCTTGGGATTTCATTGTACCCTGCACAGATTTAAGACACCCCATGCCAGATGCATCAAAGCAGCCCCGAAAAATAACCGAGTTTCCTCCTTGGTTCACAGTAGGTGCAATGTTACATGGTTTGTAAGGCCGAAAAAAAACCAGAAGTCCATGCAGTTTAGTCTATTGTGCTAAAGTGTTGATGCAGAGGAAGGAAAAAATCCCCATGAGGTACTAGCCAATTGTCCTCTTTTAGGGAAAAAAAATTATATAAATCCAATGCCTCATTTTAAACCCAGTCTAAAACTAAGCTCTTCTAGAGCTGAAAATTGTTGCGGCCCACCTTCATGAACCCATGTGGAACGGCGTTATACATTTATTTTCAGTGAGATACCCCAGGTAGTCTCTGAAAAAAACCTTCAACATTTTACCCACAACAGAGGTTAAAGTACGGCCTACCCATTTATGACCCCTTTTGTGAATATTGCCCAAAACATTTGCTTGCACCAACCCTTTTGGGACATACCCAGTTATTATACACCATAACATTAAGATAGAGGTTGTCTATCACTTTACTTAAAGGGGGGTTGTTCACTACATTATTCATCTTATCTCAGTCCTGTTTTCTTATTTTCTTTTTGGTTTCGGGGGCGGTTTACGGGTTTCCCACTAGGCTGAGTAAAAACCAGGTTGTAGCTTACAACCAGGCTGGCGCCATCGGGAAGCCCAAACGGTTGTAGTTACGCCCTGGGAGCTGATGCGCCAACAAGGGGGGATATCTCGGAATATAGGACACTGTTAATGGCATATATAGCAAAGTGACTTGTTTTGAAAGATCTTTAACATAAAAAAACAAAACCTTGTTTGAGACAATCCCTTTTAATTTCCTTTGGGCCGTGGGGGTAACCACGGACGGGGATTTTTCTATTTTTAAACCCTTTTTAAAACGGGGCTGAACTTTTCCTGGGTTTTACGAGAAAAATTTAAAGTGGGGTTTACTTATCCCCCTACCCCTCAACAGGAAGGAATTTTTCCCCATTATCAGTGGAAAAAAAATAGTTTAATAGGTTTTCTTTCCCTTTTTACCCTCTACAAAATCCCCCCAGTTTCTTTTCAAAGGGGGAACTTTTCAGTTTTTAAACTTTTTACAATTTTTTAAAAATTTTACAATTTTCAATAGTTAGTTTTGGGGGGTTTGTGTTACTCTCTTTTAAAAATCTGCCCTTTCTGCCCCTAGCTTTGCTGTAATTATTTTTCAAATTTTTTTTTTTCTTTTTTTTTTATGCTTCCTTTAGCCCCCCTGTTTAAGTGCTAAACACTTTTTTTTTGTTATTTAACCTCCTTTCATCTCTGTTGTTCCCCATAAAAAAGGGAAAAAACAAAAAAAAAAAAAACATACACTGCCTTTTTCCCCCCTTACAAACTCCCCTCGTTCCCAAAAAAAATCAAAATAAAAAATAATATTTTTTTATTTGGGAAAAATCTACTTTAAATTTGTCACATTATTAATCCGCTGGTGAATCGGTTTGGGAAAAAAAAAAAAAAAAAAACATCACAGAATTGTGATTTTTGTTTACCCCCAGCAGGAAAAAAAGCGATCAAAAACTCAAAAAATCCCAAAATTGGTACCAATGAAAACGTAAATTCATCCGAAAAAAAAAAAAGACTTTAAAACAGTTCGTTATGGAAAAATAAAAAAGTTATTGTTCAAAGATAGTGATGCATAAAAATTGCTTTGACATTATAAAACACCTTTTTTTTTAAAGCACTTCAAAAAAAAAAAAAACTACTTAAATTGGGGGATTGCTAATTGTCACTGATCTGCATGGGACCTGTTAAAAAAAAAAAAAACACTACTAGGATTCTTATTTTTTTTTAAACCTCTCTCCAAAAAGGATTTAAAGCGTTCAAACCTTGCCCCCCAAAAATTGATCCCAATAAAAACATCAACCACCCCAAAAAAAAACAAGTCCACACAGAAAATAAAAAAAAGTTATTTTCCTCAGCAAAGGCGAACAAAAACAGTTTTCCTTTTGAAAAAGTGTTTTTTTGTGAAAAAGGCTTTACAATAAAAAAATATACAATTTGGGTATCAATGTAATGGTATTGACCTATTGAGTAAAGCTAGCATGTCATTTATACCACACGGTGACCACTTAAAAATAATATTATAAAACATTACTGGGATTGCTGTATTTTGTTCAAAACGTCTCCCAAAAACCTTAATAAAAAGTGGTCAAAGCGTCAAATGAACCCCATAATGGTACCAGTACAAATGTCAACTCATCATTCAAAAAACAGGCCTTTAGTCAGCTCCTTATACAGAAAAATAAAAAGTTATGGCTGTCAGACTATGAAGACAAAAAATGAATTTTCTAAAGCTTTATTGTGTAAAAGTAATAAAACATAAAAAACTATATAAAATTTATATAATTGTAATTGTTCCGACCTGCATGGTAAAGTTATCATATCATTAATGCCACACTGAATGTTTAAAAAAATTAAAACCAAAAAAATATGGGGGAACTGGGGGTTTTTTTTTATTTTCGGGGTCCAATGCAAAAAAAAAAAACGGGGGATCCCCTGTGCACCAAATCGCAATACCCCCCAAAAATGAAATCCATGAGTGTTGTTGAATCCAAAGTGGGGCAACTACTGGAAGCTTTCACCTGTTCTTTAGAGGCTTTGAAAATGCGTTATGCACCCACCCCAAAATCTGCGTTTCAAAAGCCAAATAGCACTCCCCCCCTTACCCTGCCATGCCCCCAAACAGCATTTAACCCCAAATGTAGGATATTCCCAACTTAAAATAAATTGCGTAAAAAATTTTGGGTGCTTTTTTTTCCAAATTTTCTTGTAAAATGAAACTTTTTAAGCTAAAATTGTAGATTTTTGGGAAAAAAATAATTTTTTTTTTTCACGCCTAACGCAAAAAAAATTTGTGAAAGCCCTTTCATTAGGGCCACATAGGTATCGCTAAAAACGGCGAACTGAGGAATCAATTTTAAAGTTGCTTTTCCCCTGGCACATTTACGTTTTCCCTGTAAAACAATAATACAAATCTGAAAAAAAAAAGTGGATTTTTGAAATGTCCCCTCCATTTAATTTGCTTTAATTTCTGGAAACCCAATGTTAGAAACTTCCTAAATGCTTTTTTTAAAATACTTTAAGGAGTGCATTTTTTTTGATGGACTTTTATAAAGGATCTAACAAACCCCCCCCCAAAACATGTCAAACTGGACTGGTTTTTAAAAAATATAAATTTTCTTTGAAAATGTGAAAATCCCCAAAATTACCCCCCAAATGTTGTAACAAAATAAAAAACTTTTTAAAAAAAATGATGAACCTACAGTAGACTGGGTAGCTGATAGTATTTTGTTTTTTGTGTGGAATAAACCTTCTTGCCCCACAGAAATGTTTTAAAAATTTTTTCACAATTTTTTTGATTTTTTTCACAAATAAAAAGGATATTTTGGGCCCAAAATTTCTTATACGTAAAGCCCAATATGTCCGAAAAAAACAATCTCTGAATTACTGGATAGGAAAAAGTGTCAAAAAGTTATTTCACATAAAGTCACACAGGGCAGTTTTTAAAAAGGGGGCTTTTCAGGGAGGTCAAAATTTGGGCTGATTTTTAAATGGTTAAAAACCTTGCCCCAGTCAAAAAATTTTAAGCCTTCAAAGCAGTTAAAAATTAGTTTTCCTAAAATTCATTGTTTTTGTGACTCCTAACATTTTTTTTAAAGGGTTGTCTCACTACATTGATTCATCTTACTCACCCCTGTTTTTTGGGTTTCCTTTTGAATTCGGGGGGTGTGTTTATGGCTTCCACTGGTGCAGTGAAGCCGGTCTGTAGCTATAGAACAGTGCTGGCACCTATCAGGAGGATAAAAAAGGTCTGTAGCATAGCGACCTGAGGAGCTGATGCACCCCTTTAAAAGGGAATCTGGAATAGGAAGGAAACTGTTAAATTGAATAATTGAAAAGTGATTTTTTGCAGATTTTTAACATAAAAAGCAACCCTTGTAGTGAGACAAACCATTAAAGGAAAAATCCAACAATTTTGTTATCTGTACACAGCAAAATAAAATAAAGGGCCCAGGGACCACCCAGTTTGCTCTTCTTTAGAAAAAGTGTGATTGTCAAAAGGGTTGCCATATAAAGACAAAAAAGCCAAGACCGAAAAAGTAAAAACAAAAGTATGGTACACACCTTTTGAAAAAAAATATTAGCTGCCGGGTGTGGGGAAACCAAAAACATGCAAACACAACACATACAGCTACTCCACAAGCACTAAAACGTCAAAGGGGGTATAGGAATCTTTTGGAAAAGCATTTTCTACTTTGGAATATATAACATTTTTAGGTTCTTGGAAGACATGTCCCCTTAGGGCTGCACCATTTTTTTGGTGTATTTTGCAAAAAAAAAATTTGAACCGTATTCCTATATAAATGAACTGTGTACACCAAAACTGGGGCATTTGACACCTTTAAAAGCGCCTAAAGTAGGGGGCATCAAAAAGTAGCAAGAATGTATCACCTTTTTTTTTGGGATATGCCCAAAAATTGGCGCATTCATATGCTTACAAGGCCTACCACACGCCAGATTTTTGGGGGTTTAATTATTTTTGGCGCATTACACTTATACATTTAATGCGCCTTTAAAAATTGTGTGGAAGGCCTTTTTTGACATGTCACCCCTTTAAATTCATTTTTTTTATCAAAAGTAAAAGCCCCCCTAACAAATGGGAAGGGGACTTAAACCCTTGCGAACCTCTTTTTGTTGAATAGATAAAAAGGTAGTCAGCTCCCTGATTATTACGGTCGTTCACCCGGGCGGAAGAAAACATTTTCCAAAACCCAAAATATGAAAAGGAAAAGCCGCGTAAACACCTTTTTTCGTGAATAAAAGTTCCGTAGATTTATTTCATGTACCCTTAAAAAAATTTGCAAACTAGACAAAGAAAAAAGCAAAGGGGGTAAAAACAATTGTAGGTTTTACCACTGTAATTTAAAAATACGTATCCGTAGAAATACATGCCAAAAATCCCCCCCGTTTGGCACTTCCATGGTGTCGAAACATTTTTTTGACATACATTTAGGTGAATTCAAGTTTTGCTTTCCCGGGGATAAAAGAGTTAATTTGACCAAACCCCTGGTGGTGTTAAAAAAAAATGTTGGCTTTGGGAGCCTGGGGTGTTTCAATTGGGGCGAGACATCCGTGGATTAAAAAAAAGATATGATCAATCACCAATCCGTAATATAAGTATATCCTATTTGTTTTACTCACTTTGTACTTTTATATGTTTCATATGTTTTTTTTGTATGTTTTGTCCGATCATGTATTTTTTCACGTGGACCGGATGGGATATTTAAATCTGTGTATTGTGATCCGGTGTCCTGAATAAGGACCCTTATGGTTTTTTTTTTAAAAAGGGGGGTTTTTTTTTTTTCTTTTGTAATTTTTTAAAGGATACATGAAATAAATTCGGGAAATTTTATTTACGAAAGAAAGGGTTTACCTGGACTTTTCCCCTTTTTATACTTATATGTTACCTCTTTGGGTTATTTAGCCCCCCCGCTCGTGGGGGTGGGGCACGACGGTATTTTCTCCTCTCTTCTGAACCCACATAGAGTTGAAGGTTTTCCGCGGGGCAAGGGGTGAAAGCTGAGTGTTCCCTGCTCCGCACTGTACTCTGGTGGGCCGCAAACAGGAGGCGTGAGTATGTCATCACGTTGCCTGCGCAGCATGATGATTTCACGCCGCTGTGCCAGCAAGAAGACAGAGAATAGCGGAAGCTTTAGGGAGTGGGAGAAAGGTGAGTACTGTTATTTTTTTCATTTTACTGGGTTCCCTATTACTTATCTTTCTATACTGGTGGCCCTATTATCTACCTATGTATATGGGGGACCCTATCACCTATGTGTCTATACTGAAGGACCTATCATCTACCTATCTATACTGGGGACCCTGTTATCTACCTATCTATACTGTGGGCCCTATTACTTATCTTTCTATACTGGGGGCCCTATTTTCTTACTATCTATACCGGGGGCCCTATGATCTACCTTACTATACTGGGGATCCTATTATATATCTGTCTATACTGGGGGCCCTATTACCTACCTATCTATACTGGGGGCCTATTATCTACCTTTCTATACTAGGGGCCCTATTACCTATCTATCTATAGTGGGGATCCTATTAACTATCTGTCTATACTGGGGGCCCTATTATCTTACTATCTATACAGGGCTCCCTATGAACTAACTTACTATACTGGGTGCCTTATTACCTAATTATCTATACTGGAGGCCCTATTACCTAACTTTCTATACTCGGGGCCCTATGATCTACCTATGTATAGTGGAGGTCCTATTACCTATCTTTCTATACTGCAGGCCCTATTACCTACCTGTCTATACTGGGGGCCCTATTACCTATCTGTTTATACTGGGGGCCCTATTACCTCTCTGTCTATACTGGGGGCACTATTACATATCTATCTATATTGGGGGCCCTATTACCTATGTGTCTATACTGGGGCCCCTTTACTTATCTGTCTAAACTGGGGCCCTATTATCTACCTATCTATACTGGGGGCCCTATTACCTACCTATCATTACTGGTGGGCTCTATTACCTATGTGTCTATACTGGGAGCCCTATTACCTATCTATCTATACTGGAGGTCCTATAACCTATACTGGGGGCCCTATTATCTATCTATCTATCTATCTATCTATCTATCTATCTATCTATCCATCTACCTATCTATTTTTTAAATTTACCAGTAGCTACTGCATTTCCCACCCTAGGCTTATACACGAGTCACTAAGTTTTCCCAGTTTTTCGTGGTAAAATTAGGTGCCTCGGCTTATATTTGGGTCTGCTTATACTTATACTCGAGTATACATTGGTATACAGAACGAATAATATAAAATCACATAATTATTTTTAGATGATTATTAAAATACAAATAGTCAGAATAAAAAGTTCATTATTAAAAAAGCACCATAAAAAAAAGACAAGCTAGTGACAGACAATATAGGGATAAATTTCTTAATAAACAGCTGCCGTCACAAGCTCCATCCTGTGTATTCCAATAGAGGGAACAAGCAACAATTACAAATAGACCATGAGGTCAGAAAAAAACACCAAAAAAGGCACTTATCTATAAGACCCAAAGAATAGCTTGCATGAGCCTGTTTATTAAAAAGGATAAAAGCAATGCATAAAAAGTCGAGGAATCCTTTGGAGTCACTAGATTTCTCCATTGATTACTGATAGCAAGCAGTGGTGTAAGCCCCATCAGGGAGCTAGGTCTAAGGAGCCTCCCGGTTTTCACCAGAGCCTGCCACAAGGCAGGTTGGATTTGTGCGATGGGAGACTCTTATGTCACTACCACTGACGTGACTTACAGGTATGTGCTGCTATACGCAGCGTGAACCCAGCCTAGAAGGCTAAATCTCAATATTGTTTAACATAGACAAACATAACCTTGTGTATATATATATATTAAGAATCGGACACCTGAAATCTAAATGTGTAAAAGTTCAGAATATTTGAGTCTACTCCGCAGGGGCGTCACTAGGTAGTTTTGTTCGGGGCACAAGCCCCGGACCAGACTCCCTGTGCCCCGAGTCTCAGAACGTCCTGTTCCAGGTCATTACTGTGACCTGTAGAGCCGACAAGCTGTTCCACTGTGTGTGAGTCCCCTGGACGCACATACAATTCAGAGCAGCAGCAGCTATGTGCAGGCAGCGAGGGGGAGGGCGACTGCCCGGGATGACAGGAGCTCATGCGGGAGGTGGGGGCTCCGGCTGCTCACACTGTGATTGGAGTCTGGAAGCATCGCGCTGTCCGTGAGAGGCTCCGCCCCCTGCTGTCTTCTTATCTCGCCTAGGACCAGACCAGCAAGAAGGACACAAGTGAGTGAGGAGCCTCAGCGCTGAACAATAATTCTAAGTAGTGTAATAAGGGTGAGACAAAATAATGTTCCTGAATGGAAATGTAAAGAATGTGTATGAAGTGTATGTATGTATTAGTGTATACATGTGTTATTGTGTTTTTTTTAGATGTCTGTGTATATGTTATATGTTTATAGTGTATGTGTATGTATGCATTGTATGTGGTGTGTTTGTATGTTTGATTATTTGTCTTTGTGTTTATATGTCTCTGTGTATGTTCTGTGTTTATGTGTTTGTATATTGGTGTATACACACACATATCCACAATATCAACTCCTTCACAAACAGTAAAACATAATCCTGCCTTTTGTGGCCCTTGGCTATTTCACACGGTGTATTGTGACGTGTCGTACGCGCCGCAATACTGTGTGCTTCAGGAGCTCGCGCTGATCAAGAAACGTTTCCCCAAAACCCACGGGGGGGGGGGGGGGCGGGCCCCGGCCCCATAGACTGCTTTGGGACATGTCACTTATCTCCCCTATGTTTAAAAATTTCGATGTATTGTACGCTTGGGGGGAGGCGTGAAACCATAGTTTCTATGGAATTTTGGATTACCGCAATTACCAATTTTTAACATACCCTTAGACATGTTAAACTACCCTGATGACAAAATCTTATTTGCCCATAATTTTTATATTTGGGTCATTTGTAGGGTTTGGAATGTTTTTTTAGCTGCTGCAGCCAGAAAAGGGCTATGTTAAACCAACTGCGAAAAACCAAGGGGGCGCATTTCGTGGCGTTTTGCGCTCAATAGGGCCCCGAAATGGGCCCAAATTACTGTAATTAATAGTTCTCACAGAGAGCTATAAATTTAAATCTCGTCTCATTTGTTTTTCAAAATATATTGTACCCCGGGGGAGAGAAGTTAAAGTCCCCCTTTCTTCGCGGCTCTGTTAGGGGGAGGTGAATGGCCCGGCCCCCCCTGTGCTTTGGAAAGTACGGGGCTGAACGCAAGTATTTCCCAAAAAACCCTCCGGTGTACTCCCCCAAAGGGGTTTTTGTTCAAACGGCGCATGGTGGCACGGAACTGTGCGCAATGCTATAGGGCCTGTTTGGTTGAAAGTACGGGTTTTTGCGTGAAATTTTCAGCGCGTCCGGCCACCCCCCACCCCATTTTCACTTTTCCCCCTGAAAAAAGGGTTTGGGTTTTATTTTTTAATGTGCAGGGGAAAAAAACAGGTAATCCTTTGCCCTCACCCCTATGATTTTACCGTATTTTTTGGGGCGAACTTTGCCCCCCCATTTTCAGGCCCCAGTTATGCCCAAAAAAACGCTGTGTTTTGTTCCGGGGGAATTGACTTCAATTCACCCGAAAGTAAGACCAACATTATGGTAAAAAAATTTGCTTTTTCCCTGAGAGCAAAGATTACCCGTTATTGGGGAAAAAATATTAGTGGGGGCTTCAGAAAGGGAACCCCGTGGCCCCCGTTTTTTCTCTGTAAAAACAAATGCCGCGGGTTATGGGGCGTTAAAAAACGCCGTGTGAACCCGCCCTTCTGAGCCCCAAAATTTAAAACCCGGGCCCCCGGGGCCCCCGGAAAGTTTTGGGGGCCCCTAGCAAAAGCCCTGGGGTTTTTTGGGATGTTTACAAAAATGTATTTGCAGGGGGTACTGCGGCGGGTTTAAATTTTGCCAAAAAGTGTACCCCGCAAATTCAGTAAAAAACAATTAACAAGTACTGCACTCATTTTTTGCTGAGCAAAAATCACCATTGTTTTTTAAAATGACGTGATTTTTTTGATCATATTTCTTTTGGGGTGTGTGTAAAACCCAGAAAAGAAATTTTCTTTAAAAGCCCAAAAAATTGAAAATATAAGAGCAGAGGAAGGGGTATTTTTGGGTTTTACTTTTTTTGTGCCCCGTCGCAATTTCGCCGTTTTTTAACATACCCTAAAATTTATTTTTAGAAAAATTTTAAACAGGAGAACTGGCAATGCACATTATCTAAAGGAGATACACTATCAACAGAAATTCCCAACTTTAAACTCATTGTTTTTAAACTAATCTTCCCTTTTTTAAAAAAATAACCCGGGTTTTAAATTTTTATAGTGGGTTTTCTGTAAGTAATAAAAAGGAACCAAGGTTCAATTTTCAAGGAAAAAAGGATTTTTAACCAGATCTGAAACTTAATAAATTCTGACAGATTTAGCTGGGAATACCACAAATATTTCAGGATTAGTGGACTCGCTTTTACAGGGTGTTCCCAATTCACTCTGTAATTCTAATGGGCCCCTGAAAGTCTTTGATTCTGAATGGAGAGTAATTCACACTTGTGCACTACTCTCCGTTCTGATGCGACTGACTCTTTGTTTTAAAGCGACTTTTGGTGGCCACTCCCAGGATAGGTCTGTGTCCCAGAGGTAGGACCCTCACTTATCACACTTTGATGGCTTATCCTATCACTATGCCATCAAACTTTGAGATGGGAACACCAATTTAAACATTGAACGTGCAAAGTTTCTTTGATATGATCATGACTGTTTCCCCTAAGGACAATGTTTCTGATTTTATGATCTGAAGAAATTTTTGACTTATTGTCTTCCAAAATGTGGCATATTTATGAATACCAGTCCTAAACCATTTTCCAGAACTTACAATATGTATATAAAAAAGTCCCCCCAAAAACAGCTTCAAAATCGCACAGGTTAAATGTTTGCTAGAAGCTAATAGTGAAATATAAAAAGCACTAAAAACAATCCTATTTTTCTCAATGTGCATTTTTGTGCAGCATTCTCTAGGTATTGCTATTTTAACACATTTTCACATTGGTGTCTTTGCAAAAAAATGTTAAAAAAAGACTGTCAAAGAATGCTTAGTAAAACTACATGAAAATAATAGCATTCTTCTACCAGCCCAAAAATGTCACAGAGAAACCTACGGGACACATTTACTATTGCAGTCTAAAATAAAACAATGTGGATTCAACAGGCAGTCTAAAAATCTGCAAGATTCATCACAGTGGCTATTTGATAAATTTGATGTATCTTTGTAACTGTCTGGCTGTTTTGGACCAACTATTACTTGGCATACTTTGCACCAAAATTCTTCGGCAACAGTTTTTGTGAAACTGAAGCACAGAATGTTACATTCTGGCTATGCCCCCTTTCCTTCAAAGCCATACCCACATTCATGCTCTACAAAAATTTGAGATCCAAATGCAGATCCAAGTATTCTTTTTAAAATTTTCCACACAGTAAGGCCCTTTTGTAGGTTGTATGAATGAATATAGTGCATGCTTTATAAATACGATCACAGATAGATCACAGCTCAGTCAAGTTGGGTTGGTTCTCAATTCTCAAGCATTGTTGCATTTACTAGTGATCTAGAAAAACTTTTAAGCTAAAATAATGTTCCGACCAATGCATCTGGTTTATATTGGTTGGTGATGGTGTTGCTCTTCAGATTCAGACCAGGCCCAATTAGCCAAAAACAAATTTTGGCCAATCAGTTGGCAGCCTGTGGGAAAATCATGTAACCAACTTATGGTCTGCTAGTCAGTAGGAAAAAGGAAGTGTATGATACATTTCCGTCTTTCTGTCAAACTTCCAGTTGGTTGTCTAATTTTCGCACTGGCTCCGGATTGTTTGATCAAGATCCAAAATTCAATACTGGTCAGTATCACGTTTTTAATACTGTAAACATAACAATTATTATTTAGCTCAAAGTCTTTTTAAACTTCTCATTAATGTTTTAAATCTTAGGGCCGGCTTTTTTTGGCCCACAAGCAAACTAAGGGGACAAACAAATGTTCCTGGAGTAAAAATGGGAAGTTCATTTATGTATTTACCTAGTTTTCGTAGGACAAATGAAAAATCACATTGAGGACAAGCATTATAATTATGTAGTCAGGTTGGGGCGAGTCATTTATCAAGATTTTTTACTTTTACCTACTGTGATTCCTACTTTGTTAACACTGTGAGAACTGGCTAGTACTGCATGTTGGGCCTTGTTCACATATGCATTGGAGGTTCAGTTTATGTTTCGTCAGGAATAGCTGCTCCGATTTTCCCGTCTACGTACGGACAACACAGCAGAAACCCAACGGACTCATTGTAATCAATAGGGTCTGTTGGGTGCCATTGGTGTCCATTGTCAAACAGATCCCTTTATGTCTGTTTTTACCTCTGTGATGGAAGTTCAGAATGGAACCTCTAATGCAAATGTGAACCAAGTCATGCACTGGTTTCTGGACCTGTTATGAGGAGCACTGTAGCTGACAGCCTTCTTTAGATGGCATAGTTGCTGTGGAAGACATAGTTTCAGAGTTCATTTTTTTGTTCCATGACTTTTACATGGTTCTGTAGGTGATTTTTAATGCTAATATAATAATGTAATGTAATCTAACAAGCTTAAATTTCTTCCACCCTGGACAAGCTAGACATACACATAGGTTAGAAGTCCCCCAAACTCTGAAAACAACAAAACTGGTGAGCAAGGTGAGAATTGCCCCAACGTGGCACATAGGTATGATAAATATGCAGAAGTGAAGTTGGCTGTGAAAAATGGCACAAATTATACTATAATATACAGTAGTTGCAAGACCAATGAAAGTTCTCCCCACTGTGTGATCAATAAGAATTTGCTTTTTCTCAACCTTATTTGGTACCACTAACAAAGCCTACACAACTGTTGTTTCTCAATCTCTTGATGCATACAAGATTCTAATACTACATCTGACTGGTTTATCCAGTGGTTGTCTAGAGATCGTTTAATTTCCTGAAATCGATAGATGATTAAAAGTCAGTTGGTCTTTTCAAATTAACTAAATTTCACTAGATACTGAACCAGATAGGAGGAGATGAGGAAAGCCAAGGGAAGCATTCTACTCAAATAAGCTTTAAGTCCACTGTAGTCTCGTTAAGAGGTTATTAGACAAGTAGTGCACTATATTCTGTACCATTTGTCCTAATAACCCTCCATACCTGGACCTATAGAATGCTGCCCTCAAAAAAGGCCCATGACATACAGAGCACAGAGACCTATGTGTCCACAACAAACCAAACAGCATCAAACTGAAGCGCTATTCTCACAGTAGGCTTCAGTACTGTAAGTACATTGCCCTTTTTCTCTTCTTGGTGGATGTATCGGGTAAGATTCCATTTGGTCATTGCCAATTGATCTATAAGGACTTGTGTATTCCCCCTTAGTTACCCACATCTCTGACCATGAATTCATTATTACTATATATGAAAAAGCAAGTAATATTTCAGTTGCTATTTTGACTTTTACAAGTTATTTTCTTGAGGCATGTACTTACTCTTTAATATCTACCAACTTCTTTGTATGTATACCTTACATTTCCTACGCTTAATTTCCACTGATGAATTTCCTGTATGGGATGGAAATGCGTTGGGTGTTAAGGAATATATATATACAGTTAGGGTATACTAGAGCTTTTTAGCCTAGTTCCCTGGTGATGCCGTCCTAATTGGGACAATGACCTCATATGTATTTGTTAGGTAGACTAGTATATAGGACCGACTAGGGACAGGATATCACCATACGTTGTCTCCAGTTATCTGTGTCCTACTAGCCAGGTTGTTGTGGAATTACTGTACTTGGTTGTGGTTTATGGTTTTACTTTAACGTCACAGCATTTTTTTAAAGACTTAGTAAAGGTTAAGTTTTAGAATAGTCTTGTCCAGTGACTATTCTCTGTAACGATCTTGGAGCATCTTCTCTAATAACTCTGTGCTGTGCTGTTCCTCTGTTATTCCTCCTAGTAAAGTATTACTGAATCTGTCAGACAGGTGTTACCAATTGGAGTTTGTTCCTGCACATTCTAAGGCTATGTCTATACTGCATCAGAGAAAAAACGGCCCTTAAAGCGGCCGTTCTTTCTCTGATGCAGGACCGCGGCTTTTGTCACGCTTTGTGCAAAAGCCGCGGCCGCTTCTCGTTTTCCCAACGTCCCCAATACAATAGCATTGTATTGGGAAGATGTCAAGAAACGAGAAGCACCGGCGTATTATACAACATGTTGTATAATACCCGCTCCCGGGAAAAGACGGCAGAGAAAAGACAAGCTGTGTAGACAGCAACTCGTCTTTTCTATTGCCGTCTATGGCACCAAAACTGACATCGTATCTGCGGCGCTTTTAAAAACCGAACAGCGCCGGAGATACGTTCGTAATCATGTGCAGTGTGGACATAGCCTAACATTGTCCAATCAGTGTAGACAGAAACATTGTGTGTGGGTACACACCCCTTTGAAAGCTGGACTGGTAACACCCACCTGACTGATTCAGGCCTGGAATCAAAGGGCTTTAAAAAAAAAAAAAAAAGAATAAAATATTCAAATTTTTCTATAAAAATTTTCTCAAGGAAAAAGATGTCACAATGGTAGCATATTATAATGATAGATGTGTCTCTTTTGAAAACCTTGAGTTTATATGAGTTAAGGGCTGTTCACATGGCGTTTTTGGATCCGATTTTGGATCTGTGTTGCATCCAAAAAGCACATCCAAAAACACAGCGGCGATCAGATCCTAAACGGATCCAGCATGTATCCAACACGCAGCTGTATGTTTGGATGCATGTTGGATACAGCAGGATTGCACCCTATAGTTTATTATAGGGCTCCTGCTGCATCTTTCGGATCAGGAATTTACATGTCAATATTTTAAACGGATCCAAAAGACGCAGTGAGACACGCATCGGTGATCACTCGTGTGAACGCCGACGCGTGTTTCAAGTTAAAAGCAATGCAAAATCACACTGCTCATTATTAGATACGTGTTTGGGTCTGTTTAGGGTCCAAAAGAGGGATTCAAACACGTATCTAAAAGCGTATGTTCATACGGACTCAACACGTCGTGTGAACATATCCTTCCACTGCATCCACATGGTAGAGAATAAAATACTGGTCGGATTGTAATTAGAGTGTTTTACACTCGTTTTTTGTGCATTTTTTGGGATTTAGGTGCCCATTAAAAGAATTATAACCCGCTTTTTTTCTGGCGGTTACAGAACATGTTCTAGGTATTTTTTTCAAATCCAACCCGAATATCAATTTTGGAGCCTACAGCTAAATTTTTCTACTGGGGTCATAGGGTTTTTAAACGTCGGATGTTTGCAGCTTCTAAATACTGAATCTGCGTAAAAATCCGACTGTAAACCAGTGCTGTGTAGACATGGCCTTACTGACCTGGCCAGGTAAACATTTCTTTTTTTGTGAATTAAAGTGGATATGTGGTGTGTTAATGCAATTTTAGTTCTATTTCTGAATGAGCAATGCATATATATTACTCTACTAAAGCATTACTTAATACCACCCCCATACTCCACAGATGGCCTCAATGGGAAATTTATTAGGTACATTGCAGAAAGTTTGCTTTTGTTAAACCCGGTTAATTAAAATTTCAGGAAGAAATTACCTGTACTTGAGCCTGCAGGAAAATACAATCTATACTGACTTAAAAATATATTTCTGTAAAATATCCTTTCAGCGTCTCTGCCTGCCAAGAAAGCAAAGCAGGCACAATACATATCAGGCTGGTAATTTTATCTACCTTTGGGGAATTTAAAAACTAAGCAAAATTTGACGAATTTAAAATCCCCCCTTAAATTTCTTTTTGAACAGTAAGGTTTTAAATAATGTATGGAATCAAATTAATGCTTTTTGTTAAAACCCAGACCCCCCCAAATACGACATACTCAAAAGCAAGGACAAATACTTCTCCACAACTTCAAAGTTGTATGGAACAAAACAAATTCTTCAAAAATATCAAATGCTAATTTGTAAATTCTTTAAGCTGCACGGGGTTCCTGAGAGGTGCACAATTTCAAGGTTGTAGCACTGTAGAAACAAAGTACATTAACGGGTATTGTTTGTCAGGCCTGAGAACTAAAGCACAAGCTGGAGATACTTTAAGGGTATGTTCACACGGCTTATTTTGAGGTGTAATTGCGCGTGCATTTCTCCGCGAACTGCGCTTTATACGCGGCGAAATGCGTATAGTTCATAAAGAACTATGAATTACACCTCATCTCCCTGGGCATATAAAACGATCATATTGAACCCCGGAGGAGAAAAGAGACATGTCAATTGTCAATGCATATCAAAGGGGCCGGCCAGGTGCCGGCTCTCCTGTGCTTTGGAAATGCGCGCTGATTAGCGCAAGTTTCCAAAACACACGGTGTATTGCGGCGTGTACTATACTCTAAGGCTATGTTCACACGGCATTATTACGCCGTGTGTTAGGGAGTCACATAATCTCCAAAAAATTGGGAATCTCGCAAGAGAACAAAGAGTGACTTTTGATCATTTAATTTTTTTTTTTGCCATAGGAAAAATTTAAACTCTATCATTCTCTATCTTTTAAAACACTAAAAAATAATTTTTATTATATCTAATTTTAAATCATAAAACTTTTTAAAAACCATCTCAAACCCCAATCTTTTAACCTTTTTGTTTCGAGAGAGGGGAATAACTCCTTTCTTTTATAAGTTGGGGAACCCCCCCCCCCTACAAACGGGGGACCCTTATATCTATAGCAAATTTTACTACTTCAGAAGGGGACCCCCAAACCAACTATTTGGGAGTGCCCCTAATCTCAAGACAAGAACAAAAGGCCCCTTGTACACCTCTGCCAGGTGAACTTGTATACAAGGTGAGAGATCACTTTTTAAAAAACTCATATCTGCCTCCCCGAATGTTTCCGGCAGTAAGGCTTTATAAGGGTTAGAGGTCCGATCCATTGTGGTCTGAGCTCATTTCCCCTTTTATTTCATGTTAGGTAAACACCCCTTTCGGTGCCACCAATTAGCCATAGAGAATCCACAAAAAACCCACTCCCCCTTCCGCAGCACACCAAAAATGTCCGCTAAAAGCTGCCACCAAGCTCCCGAGCCAAAAACCCCCGCCAAATTCGCCATCCACAAGGGCCCCCCCATCCCCCACCCCCCCGGCCAATGCACCGCCCAACAAAACCCAGCCCACCCGATGGCCCCCTCCCCCCCTTACACACTGCAACCCGCGGCCCACCAAGAATGAATCAAGCAACCAGGCCCCAAACCCCACACAGCACAAACTGCCATCCCCCCAAACCCCCAAAGCCCCTTCTTTCAACTCCAACTGCACACTCATTGGGAACAAAACCCCATGTCAATAGACACCCTCCCAAACCCTCCTCCCACAAAGCACCTCTCCCATACATGCAACTGCACATTTTCCAATAAGTGCGGCCCCCCCAAATCCCTCTCCACTGTTATACAGCTCGTCCAAGACTACACCACAAAAAACCCCTCTTCCACTGCAATATTTAATTCACCCCAACAAACTGTAGGTCCATGGCTAGCCCTCCCTCCCCCCCCCCTTTTACCACAAGTTCCCCCTTTTAAAATTTTCTCCCCGGGTACAGTAGCCATTCAATCCACCACGTCACAAAGGGAGCATGCAAGAACTCCAGTATCTTTAAAAGCCATTGCATCTAGTTGCATCCGCCGCACCCAGACCCGGGCAAGCAGAAACAAAAAATCTCTCATACATGAGTACATCAAAATAGTCCCTTGAAAAAGCAATTACATGATCCCTAATTTGTTTTTAAAAGAAAACCCTGGCCCCACGGATTTAATACGTTCATTAAGGGCCCAGGGACAATGAGAAAAAGTAAGGAAAAGGGGGGAGGGAGGGGAGGGGGGAAAGGACGCGAGGAGATGATGGGGGGGGGGGGGAAGAAAAAAAAAAAAACATATTAAGAAACTTGATGCTTCCATAGTCATATATTCAAAAGGCTATATCCCCTTGACCGTATTAATTTCCATATATCTGTTTCTTCAAAAATTTTTTTATAGGAAAACGCAAGATCAAATAAATGCCCCAAAATGAAAAGCCTTCATTAGGCCCTTTTTTTGGTTTCCAAAGTTTGAGTTGTGAATCCATTTTCCCCCCTTCCCGCCTTTTTTCCCCCCCCAAAACCCAAAAACCCCTACCCAAATTTCCAAAAATTTTGCCCTTTTTTTTTTTTTTTTCCCTTTTTTGCTTTTTCAACAAATTTTGCCCCTAAATTTTTAGCAATTGATGAATTGTCTTATCCAAATTTCTTATTAAAGGGTTAAAAAATCTTTTGTTTTCCATATAATGGGCAATGAACAGTTGCCACAGGGGTATGAGCCTACCACCCGGGAAAATGCAACCCTGTTTTTTTGCCATCTCCTCAAAAAGATTGACAAATTCATCCTAAAATTTCTTCCTCTTTTTAAAAAGGGCACTAGGGGATTTAGAAATACCCCAGAGAAATGGATCTGCCTTTGAATGTCCCAAAGTTTAAGTATGCCTCATTTCATTACTTATCATAAAGGTACCCATACAAAATTTTAAAACAGTTTTTTTTTTCTTCTTTTTACTGATTTAAAAAATTCCCTGTCACGGCAAAGCCCTATTAAGCCTTCCTCAAACATTTTTTAGGGTAACCCCCTTTCCTGAAAACGGGGATTTAACTTATCCCTTTTTTATTTAAACCTCTAAGAAATTGGCCTAAAGGGGAATCCCCTTTTTTTGAGAAGGTGGATGCCCCCCTAGAGAAATTAACAAACTTTGGGGCCGTATTTTTCGAAAAATTTTTTTGAATCGCTTTTTTCATCCACATAATTTCAAAATCCAAAAAAAATTTTTTTTTCCCCCCCTAATTTCAAACTGAATTTCATCCCAATTTTATTTCATTTTGTCGAAACAAAATCCCGAAAAATTTTTCCCTACCACCCAAAAAAATCAAAAAATATCAATAAACGCCCCCAAAATAAAATCCGATCGTGATATTTCAAGGGTTCAGAAAAAAAAAATACATCCCCCCCACCAACCAAAAAAAATTAGCAAAACTTGGGGCACCGGGCAGTTCCCCCTGGCTGCTCCTTTTATCTGGGATAAAAAGGGGGCCATCAAAAAAAAAAATAGTTATGTTCAAAACCCAAAACCCAAAAGCGTAAAACAAAATATTGTGTTCCGAAATGTGTACCTCTTGTTTCAAAAATACTTGATTGCTTTCAGGCCCCCGGTAGCGTTACTGTATAGGGCTTTTACGTCTAAACTTTCAAGAAGTGTCTCTCACTACCACGATCGTTAATTCCATCAAGGGTTTTTTTTTTTAAGATAGAAGGAAGGCCCGTGACAAAGGGATCAGTAACGATCAACATAAAGTCAAAGGTTTGGGTTTTAAATTTTTTTTAAAATATTTGGTTTGCAACCCAGCCCTTTTTTGTATCAAAAAAGGGACACAGTAATTTCCTTTGAAAATTTTTTTCCAAATTAATTTTTTCTCAAATTTTAAATTCCAAAAAATTTTCCCCTTTAATTTTATTGGTTGAATTCCTTTAACTTTTTATGTTTTGAACACCCAAATTTTTTAACCCCCTGGGGTTTTTATAGCCCTTTTTTAAGATGGGAAAATATTAAGGGGCCCTTGCAAGGTTTTATTTTTCTCCCCGTAAAATTGGTAGGGTTTTCCCAAAAACAAATTCTTTCTCAAAATTTTAAAAATTTAAAGGAAAAAAAGTTGGTTTTAAACCTCAGTTTTTATTTCTTAAAAAGGGCCCGGGGGTTCTTTTTCCCAAAGGGGGGCCAAAAAAATATTGAAACGGAAAAAGGAATTTGGGGCTTTGGGCACCCCCCCCCCGGCCCCCATCTTCCGGGTTTTCAGGCACTCCCCCTCCCCTTTTCCCCTTTTTGTCAAAAACCCTTTTTTAAAGCCGCCCAAAAGATGACGATACAAAACACTTTTTTAAAGCCACTTTTTTTAGTTCCGGCCGACCTCAAATTAATGAACTTAAATTTGTTTTGTAAAGAGGAAGGGTAAAAAATACCCTTTCATCCGGGACCCGGAACTGATTAGTCACTTCCTTAGCTTTTAGAGGTTGTTATTTTTGCAAAAGGAGGATCTGCAAATATTAATGTCACTTTTCTGTTGGGTGCCCATACTTTTGCACCGTCAAATTTTGGTTTAATGCATATTGCACATTTTGTGTAGTAACAATAAACCTCATTTCAATTCCGAAAATATTACTGTGTCCATCAGTTATTAGAATATCAAATTGAAAATGCTGTTGCAAACACCCAAATATTTAGAACTAAAAATGATTAAGATTAATAGGGGTGCCCAAACTTTTTCATATGACTGTACGTGCTGGGTCCTTGTGTTAAATTGTTTCTACCCGAGACTATCGGTCTTCCTGGTATTGGCACAACCTCTTTATGCACTTTTGGTAATGCATAAAAGGTAGCAATAGTAGGATTCACATTTAGCATAAATTTCTTCTCCTCAGTAATTAATTTTTTCTCAATTCCCAAAATCCAAAATTCCTTCAGATACTCATTGGTTGGGTCCTTTGAGAGCCTCTCATATGTTTCTGAATCACCAAGTATTCTCTCAACCATCGCTCTATAGTCACTTTTATTTAAGATGACAATATTACCACCCTTGTCACTGGGTTTGATTACTATCTCCCTGTTAGATTGTAGTTCTGCAATAGCTACTTCTTCCTCCCATTTTAAATTTAAAGAAGATGGTTGTCGTCTGAGTGCTAGTTTTTTTATGTCTTGCGTTACTACTTCCACAAACGTATCCAATAAATTATATTGTGATATCGGAGGTGTATTCATAGATCTCCCTCGCACCCCTTACCCCCTCCCTTCCATCTTCCTCGCGCCCCTTCCCCCCTCCCCTCTCCTCTCCCCCTTTTGCCTCTACATTTTTCCTCATTGTCCCTGGGTCCTGTAATGATGACAGATATTCATCACGTGAGGCCACGGTTTCTATTTAACAAATTAGGGATGCATGTATATTGCTTTTGCAAGAGACTATTCATGTATGTATTCATGTATATAGGGATTTATTGTTTCTGCTTGCGGCGCTGGTCTAGTGCGAGGCGGATGCAACTAGATGCAATGGCATTTGAAGATACTGGAGTTCTTGCATGCTCCCATTGTGACGTGGTGGATTGAATGGCTAGCTGTGAGCCGTAGGAGAGAATCTTCAATGGGGAACTTGTGAGGTCAAACTGTGGGAGGGAGGGAGGGCTAGCCATGGAGCCTACAGTGTTGTTAGGGTGAATATGAATATTGCATGTGGAAGAGAGGTGGTTTGTGAGTGTAGTCTTGAGACGATGCTGTATAATGCAGTGGAGCATGGATTTGGTGGGGCCTGCAGCTCTATTGGAATGAATGTGCATGTTGCATGTATGGGAGCGGTGCTTTGTGGGAGGATGGTGTGACGGTGGTCTATTGTACAGTGGAGTTTATGTTCCCAATGAGTGTGCATGTTGGATGTTGAAGAAAAGGGGCTTGTGGGAGTTGGTGGGGATGGCAGTGTGCTGTGTGGTGTGGCGCCTGGTCTGCTTGATTCATTCTTGGTGGGCCGCGCGGTTGCTGGGGTGTGAGCGGGGTGGGATGGAGGCCCATCGCGGTCGGGGCTGGGGTGTTTGTTGGTGCGGTGCATTGGCGCGGGCGGTGCGGTGGGATGGGGCGCGGGCCCGTTGTGGAGGTGGCGAGTTTGGCTGGGGGTTGTTGGCTCGTGGGAGCATGGTGGCAGCTTTAGCAGGACATGTTATGAGTGTGCGTGCGGAAGGGGGAGTGGGTTTTATGTGGATTCTCTGATGGCTAATTGGTGAGCACCTGAAAGGGGTGTTTACCTAACATGATATAAAAGGAAGTGAGCTCAGACCACATGTGATCGGACCTCTAAGCCTTGATAAAGCCAGGTTAGCTGGCGAAACATGTCGGCGAGGTCAGGCATGACGTTTTAAATTGTGATCTCTCACCTCTGTCTACAAGTGTCACCTGCTGCAGACGGTGTCACAAGGGGGCCTTATTTGTTCTGTGTCTATGAGATTAGGGACGACTGCCCAAGTAGTTGGCTTGGGATCCCTTACTGAAGCTAGTACTTTGCTATAGATATAAGGCTCCCCTGTTAGTAGGTGGGGTTCCACCAGACTTGATAATAGAAAGGGAGTTATTCCCTCTCTCAGAAGCAAAAAGGGTTAAATGATGAGGTTAGAGATCAGGTTTTTAAATAGTGTGTATAGAGGTTAAGAGTTAGATATAATAAAAGTTACGTTTTAGTGTTTAACAGATAGAGAACTGATAGAGTTTAAGTTTGCCTACGGCAAAATAGTAAATATAGTGTGTTAGGGAGCTCGCGACAATCGCAGCCCGCTGGCCCCATAGACATTCATTACTAGCGGCGCGTGTTCTCCGCTAGTAATTGACAAGTCACTTATTCCCCCCCCGCATCGTATTGTCTGAGCAGGGAGAGGAGGCGTAATCCATAGTTCTCTATGAGAAATGTGGATTACCGTAATGACTGGGGGGGCTGTCACCCGGATTTGAGCGCAGGACGGGCCGAAAAACGGACCGAAAAGCGCCCCATTTTAACCCGTGCGAACATAGCCTGAGGCTGTTTGTTTTTTTTTGCAGCCAGATGAGAAAGTCTATAATTAAGTATAAAAAAAACTACATTTAAAGGGCGACATGTCTGAAAATTGGCACTGCTGCATATTTGCACTTTAATACACCAGAAATGCACCTCAATTACGGTAATTCATAGCTCGCATAGAGAGCGTCCGTATTGTACAGTGAGAGAGAGAAGTAACATGTCCCTTCTCCACGGCACTTACGCGCCATGGATAGTGACAGTGAATGGGGCCGGCCACCCCACACTTTAGAAGTACACGCTGACCAGCACGTACTTCTAAAACACCCATCCTATTGGGGCGCGTATGGTACGCACCGCAATACGCCGTGTGAACATACCCTTACAGGATCCTTTGATTTTTTTTTATCAAATTCAAAATGGCAGTTTTGAAAACAGCATTATTATAATGTAGCATTTGGCGCTGGTACACCCACTGGTCTTTAAATTTACCCTGGTGGAATAGCACTACTGAAATAAGTAAAATGCAATACGATACTTCACATTTTCATAAGCACTCTTTCACACAATATTCCTTGAATGTTTAACTCTAAGAGTATGTTTACACCCTCTTGCGTGCCACAATACGCCTGAGCTTCAGAGGTATGTGCTGGCCAGCACGTACTTCTGAAGCGCTCCCACTGACATTCACTTTGCCCGGTAAATAAACGCTTCTTTCTCCTGACGCGTATTGTACACCAGGGCAAATGTTGGATAATCATAGCTCTCAATGAGAGTTATGAATATACCCTATTTAATTTGGGTGTTTTGCAGCGCAATTACGTGCCGCAAATACGCCTAGTGAACACACCCTAACACTCGGCTTACCTTCTGAGAGACTGTTGGACTTGACACTTTCTTTCTATACTCCGCCAGTGCACTCACTCACAGGACTTGGATGAACACAACTCTCTTCAGACCTCAGGGTAGATAGTCTTACCCATGATATCACTCAAAGCTTTCAAGCCCATACACAGACCCAGCAATGGCCCTCAGACTTGAGCAGTCTATATTTCTACCTGCTTGCTGGTACTTCTCTTGCATAATAACAAGATTGGGTCCTTTTGAGGCAGCTCTGGACCATGCTGCACTTCTCTATTCAGGTTCCCCATCACTCCACTCCGTTCACAGCTCTCCGGCACAGCGCATGGTGGCTGTACTTCTTACTTAGACTGATACACTATAACCATCAGTGCAGATAAGTGAGCAGAGATGTACACTTACATAGTTACCTTGCTAGGCTACGTCTGCACTGCAACTGTAAAATATCATTGGATTCTGTTGTGGAATCCGACCAGTATTTTACAATCGCTTTCAATCTTTTACCCCATTTTTTTGGGCAAATTTTGCAGTCGGTTTTCAGTTTCGGCGAGCCCATTAACATTGAACTGTACTTTATTCCCGCCGTTTTCTCTTGAAACATGGCGGATTATTTATATGTTTTTTGAACGGATTTCAGATTTGAAATCCGAACTCACAAAAACCGCGTTGTGTTGACTACAGCTTGAATTTTCTATTGATGTCTATGGGGATGATTTACAGTCGAATTCTTGCGGATTCTAAATACAGAAACCGCTAAAAATCAGACTGTAAACCAGTGCCGTGTAGACATAGCCTTAGGCTATGTTCACACTGCGTAATTGCAGGGCGTACTGTACGCCCCACAATTACGCTGGGTGTTTGGGAGTCGCGCTGATCGGAGCATACTCCCGTGACGCGGGGGGGTCGGCAGCCCGCCGGCCACATAGACATGCCATAGACATGCATTACCACCTCACAGGGTCTCTTTAACATGTTTTCCTGTTCTTTGTAACAGCCCAACATTTATTTTGCTTCCTTTCCAGGCATCTGTTTGAAAAGCTCTATTGATGATTATATACATAGACACCAAGCACAGATTTCCAATGGTAATTGTGCCAAACAATATGTAGTAAAAAACTATTGTACATACCTTACACCACTAGAATTGTGTGTTTTAGACACTTTCTGGGTCCCATTCGATAAGGGAATGTCGTTTAGCGGAATGGGGGCGTGATGACATGCAACATTTTGTACTTCGAAAATCATCCAAAATAAGCTGATAGGTGGTATATAGTTAGAGAACAGTGTTTAACGATGTATCGTCAAGCAGCATTAACCACTGTGATACATTTAGAATATCTTTAAACTGTCTGGTTTAAAGGGAACCTGTCACCTCGTAAATGCTGTCTGAACAACAGGCAGCATAAAATAGACAGGTCTATTTGTCCTGATACAGTAATCTACCCAGAAACGATACAGCATTTCAGAGTTAAACACACAGTAAAACTGAGCTGGGTATGGGGAGAAGCACTGCGGCCAGCGGAGATGAGTCCAGGGTCTGGCTTTCCCCGGCTATGCTGTTGCTCAGACACCATGAACCAGCTGACTGGTTTCCCTTTAAATTTACATTGTTTAAGTATTAGACTGTACTAATAAATCTCCCCTAGTGTGTGTGTTACCTTCCAAAGGCTGTAAAAAAGGCTTCATCAGATGCATACAAAACTTGACCGAGGGCTGTGCATGTGTGCTCTGGACAATCTGGCTCTTAGGATTTCTCTTTCATAAATCACTGAAATACAAAACATATGGTGGTCACAAAATATGTGTGGTCCTGCAAGTAAAAGCATATGTGAGCAGCAAAGACTGACCGCTTCAGCTATTCTACTGTCTGCAAAACTTTACTGATAAATAACACTGACCAGAATAATGTTGGCCATGTATAATACAGGTTGAGCGAGTACATAACATCATCTCGTCTACTGTGCAAGCAAAACCAAAACCTTCTGTTAGGAGAAAGTTGGGAGCCCACCATACACTCTAAAGGTGTATTCCCACAGTTGACATACATCACCTATCCACAGATAGACATGTATGAATGGGGCTGTGCCAGAAGTCTGGCGTCTTTTCAGCCCGCCATCTCGTGCAGCCCTGTTCGCTATAGTTTAAAATCGCCCCTACGCCAATGTCAGGCGCATGACAGAGTGCCCGCAGCACTTGTCGCTACAACAATTCGAGGCACAATAGGGTATGTTCACACGCCGTATTTGCGGTGCGTACAGTATGCGCCACAATACGCCCGGTGTTTTAGGAGTCGCGCTGATCCCGCCGGCCCCATTGACTTGCATTACTCGCGGCACATAATTGCTGCAAATAATTAATAAGGCGTAATCCATAGTTCTCTGTGAGAACTAAGGATAACCGTAATTGCGGCAAGCATATCGCAGCCGCTTATTAAGCGCAAATACGCGACGAAATGCACGCTGAAATACAAGGCTAAATAAGCCGAGTGAACATACCCTTAAGGGTGCCGTAGCCAAGATTTTTTGTAGTTGGGAACTGCCGTGTGAACATACCCTTACTGCTGGACCAGGTAAGCCGCTTTCTAAGTGGTATACCTGAGCCAGAAATGTAGTCTTAGTGCCTGATTTATGACCCGCTGTAGAGCGGGTGCATTCTACACTAAAATAATGCACACAGATATTGGAGTCTTAACGCCAAAAATCCTACATGTTTATATATTGCTGGGATGTCACTGCTGAGAGCCCCTGTATTCAGCCAAATGTTGTACTTAGCTATTTTCGTCAATCTCATATCCTTTCAAAGGAGTGACAGCATGCATTCTTGAACACTGCTCCATTTTTAAGCAGAACCTCATTGCATCATGCAGTGAATCACAGTGAGTTGGAATGTGGAACTTGGGTCTTCTGTTCTAGTAATCGTGTGAGTCCCTACTGCTGTGCAAGGTATTGCAGCCATGTTCCTTTGTAAAGGGTTGTCTCCGATTTTTTAAAAATGGACAGTGGACAACTCTCCTGAACTGCTCTGTAGTTTCCCACTGTTCCTCCACCTGTAATGCCACGTCCATTGAAGCTGAAGTGAATGGTCCCATAGTGGGACAAAAAAAAAAAAGTTTGCGTATTTAAAAAAAATAAAGAAAGGCAAACAGGAAACCTCTGTTTACCCAATAAAAACACTTTAGAAAAAATATATAAAAAGTGCACATAATAGGTATCACTGGGTCCGCAGTTCTCCAGTGTATAAATTTATTGGATTATTTAATCCATTGGGTAAATACTGCAAACCACTCTCCCAAAAAGTTATAAAAATTGATCAGACACTCTTATGCATCCCATAGTGATACCAAAGAAAACATAAATTGATTCTGCATATAAAAAGCCCTCACATAGCTCCATACACCGAATAATAAATTATGGCTCTAGGAATATTGTGACAAAAACATGATTTTTTAAATAGCAATTTTAAGAAGCAAATATCATTTGAGTCGATGCATGTAAAAAAAGAAGTGTAGTGTTTAAAGGGGGGCATTTGATGTAAAATGGGCACACAGTTACATTTTTAAAGTTGGTATACTTGAAACGGGTTGTCCAGCAGAACAAAATTCATTCGAAATGGGGTCAGGCTGCAGAAAAAGGGTGATATTTACCTGCCTGATGGGTAGGCGAAAGTAGGCAACTGCCTTGAGCGCCACTTCATCTCAGGCAGGAAGGAGGTGCAAGGAAGTATGGAGTGGGCTGTGTTTTCCATTGAGAAGGCACTGTTTGCACTATTTGCCTAGGGCACCAGAATACCTTGTCCTAGTCCTGCCAAAATGTACCCAGTCACTGCTGCTCCCCAGGACCCGCTCCTCTTCACTTTTGGTTTCTCATGCCAGCACACAGGTAAGTGAATGGAGCTCGAGCCTCTTCTGTGTGTCGGGAGAAGAACCCAGAAGTAAAGAGGAGTGAATCCCAGGAGCTCTGGAGCGGCAGCGGTGAGGTCTGGGGGATAAGTACAACTTTGTTTTCTCTTTTTTTCTGTAGCTTGTTTCCAGTTCAAATACACTTTCTTCTGGTAGACAACCACTTACAGGAGGAATAATTTTCCGCAGCATGCTACACCGGAAGCATCTGTCACATCAAGTAGGCAACCTGTTGTGATCCATAGCCATGAAGAACTGTTGTCTGGAGAAAGAGGGACCAAGCTCAAGTTTTGCACCAGGGTCCATAAGCCTTTATGTACACCCCTAGTTTCACAGGTACTTATACAAAGCCTGGCTACCGACAGATCTGTTCTTCTGAAGACATGGGGCGACATGTATGAACGGGGCTGAGTTAGCTTTCCAGCATATTTTGAGTCAAAAAACTCTCGTAACCCAGTTCTATAGATGTATGAACAATCGTAGACCAAAACTTGGTGCATTCTGCACCAGACACGACACATTTGAATGGACAAAAATGCTCCAAAATTTAGCACAAAACTGTCGTTCAAATGCATACTATGTCTAAGACAAATTCTGGTGCATAACCCTCTTTCATACATATTGTCAGATCGTACACTATTAAAAACAGATGTAGAACTGGTCAGTCAGCGCCATGTTCATACATGTCGCTAATAGTGTGG
This sequence comes from Phyllomedusa bahiana, assembly GCA_025379985.1. Taxonomy (NCBI): domain Eukaryota; kingdom Metazoa; phylum Chordata; class Amphibia; order Anura; family Hylidae; genus Phyllomedusa; species Phyllomedusa bahiana. The sequence goes on from JAODAL010000254.1 coordinate 71,594, forward strand.
ACCATGTCTTGATGCAAATACTTTTCAGAAGACGTGTAATAGACACACATGAAGCTGGAAAAGGCTGCAAATCCATTGCTAAAGACCTCCGTGTCACTCCATGGTTGTCCACTGTCCAACAAAATTCAGCAACACTGGAAGTGGAGAGAAATGGGTATCAACAAAAGATTTACACAAGACTCTACACACTGCAAAAACCTCTGTTCAGTGTCTGCACTTGGAAAAACATAGCATTACATTTAACAAGAATGGTGTTAAAAGAGAGGTAGTCTAAGAAACCACTGCTGTAGAAAAAGAACACTGCAGCCTTTCTCAATGCTTCTGGAAAAATGTTCTGTGATAAAGATAAAACAACAGTGGAACCTTATAGCACAAAAGAACTGTGCACCCCAGCACCAACCATCATCTCAAGCATGGCTGGAAGCAGCACTGTTTTGGGCTGCTTTGCTGCCATATGTCCTGGATCATTTTGATGATAAGGAGAACAGTACACTTGATGGTGTCTCATGATCAAACCATCTAACAAACAGTAAAAAAAGACTTGTATTTTGGAACGACTTCATCTTAAAGGGGTTTTGCCACAAACCAAAATCCCTTTCTGAGGTCAAATTGTAGCACACTTCAAGCTGGCCTCAGAAAATGGGGAGATGGTCATGCTTACACAGCTCTCCCCCATTCATGCCTCTGGCAGTTCTGAGTATAACCAAGCACACTCTCTCGGCTGTATTCAGAACTGTCATAGAAAGAAAGGGAAGAACTGCGGAAGTGGGTCATCTACCCGTTCTCTGAGGCCGGTTTGTAGAGACCCTCAGAAATGGATTTTGCTTCATGGCAAACCCCTCTAGTCCCCCTTTTCTGTCCCTGATGAGTCGCTCTTTGTTTCAGGAGGTGTATCCTCCAACTAGATGGCCAGTTCAAACCAGTAGCGCTCCAATAATATCATCACGTCACTGTCTTAAACATGCACGCTCCCCATGAAGCTATGGCAACAGATGATAGTAGCATCTGGACTATGTGAAGGAAAGAGTGGTGGCTGGAGATACTAAGGGGATGGTCACATTAATGGTAAGAGCTGTTTTGATAATCCCCAGTTTCGCGGTATGCTTCAGGCAGAATAAAGCAAATGCAGAACTAGGGTGCATATCTTAGAGAAGTCCTATGAGTGTGTGTGGGCAGAGGCGTAACTTGAAGCTCCTGGGCCCTGATGCGAAGAATGAAATAAGGCCCCCCAGTTACCATGTGTCTGTACAATATTGGTGTCTTCTCATATGGCAGTAGGACTTTTGGGTCCCCTTAGGGTATGTTCACATGGCTTATTTTGGGGCGCATTTCGCCATGTATTTTGCAGCGTACTGCGCTTAATACGCTGTGAAATGCGGCCAATAATTATGGTAATCCATAGTTCTCATAGAGAACTATGGATCACGCCTCTTCCCCCGGCGTGTACAATACGATCGTATTGTACGCGCGGGGAGATAAGTGACATGTCAATTATGCATGTTTATGGGGCCAGCGGGCTGCCGGTACCCCCACGCCGTGGGAGAACGCGCTCCCGAAACACACGATGGATTGCGGCACGTACTGTACGCGCCACAATACATTGTGTGAACATACCCTTAGGCTGCAGGGCCCAGTAGCGGCTACTACCTCGACACCCACTATAGCTACACCCCTGTGTGTGTGTGGGGTGGGTGTTCCTTAAAGTGTCTGTGTTAGCGCCACTGCTGTAATCAATTTTGCAACACTTCAGGGGTTCAGATTATGCCCTGTAGTGCAGAATATTCAGGAGCTGTTCTTGCCAGAATGGGAGGACTGAGAGCTGTTATGCTGTGTTAAACTGCTTTTGGACTATTGTGCATGCGCTAGATAAGTTTAGTGAAGCAGGACACAATCAATGCCATGGCCGGGAGCATGCACGCATGCACAGAAATACACTCTCCTGAGAGCCTAGCCAGAGACAGTGACTGGGCAGGGTATAATGTAGAATATCAGCTGTAAATCAACTGGTAAGAAGAAAAAGTTACCCAAAGTGACTGAAGAATTTTTTCTAATAAGATATCTTGGAAGTTTATTGCTTTTGAATGATTGAATGTCCTGCCTCAATTTATTGAGATGGGAATACTCCTTTATAGAGTTTTACCACAAAGGCATTTCATGCCTGTATTGTCTTTCTTCAGCTTTCAATGTTTTCAAAAGGTGGCGTGTATGATTTGTTTGAACTGCATATCAAGTGACCTAGCAGGATTGACATCACTATGCCTTCCCCTACAGTGTGCTCACTCTAGTCAAACAAAGATCTGTTTATGTAAAGAGCTGTGAGTAGCTACAATGTAATTGAGTGGTTAGCACCTCTGCCTTTCAGCATAGGGTCCTAGGTTCAAATCCCTGCAGGAATCAAACAGATTTTTTTTTTCTCAATGCACATACTTCATTGAGGTTTCTTTTTCCTTTTTATTTATTTGCAATGTTTGACTAATTAATAAGGAGTACAGAGGACAGGAGTAGAATCACAGCACGTGGGGTTGAACACTCGCTCAGCAGTGAGTGTGTGTGATTAATAGGCAGGAGAGGTGATGTCTGAGCATGTGCAGCCAGGACTGGGAAGCTCTCATATCCAGTTGTATCCCCTGGAGATGAGCTGTACACTATGGATCATTACAGTAGCAGCTAAAACAAAAATAGTACAGAATCTGGAGTGAACACCGTATAAAAAAAAACCTGCGAATACATTTTTTTCACATTTTGACCCTCTTAGAATTTTTTTATACCAGTATATTCTCTGGAACAGTGAATGACACCATTAGAAAGTACATCTAGTCCCACAAAATAAAAGCCCTCATATGTCTATGTAGATGGAAAAATAAAAGAAGTTATGGCTCTTGGAAGGTGAGGAGGAAAAACGAACGTGTCAACCAAAAAAAAACCGCTTGGTCCTTAAAGAGGACCTATCACCTTCAGGCACACCTCATGAAGTAACAGGAGTATAAAATACAAAAACCTCCTTAAATATACTTGATTAGGAAAATCAAAGCATTTCACCGGTAATTCAGGTTTTAAAAAAAGCGTTGGCCATTTCAGGACTGAAGTCAGGCCAAGTCAGCACATGACAGCTTGATGGATCACTATGTTGACAGCTGTGTGAAAGTAACTGCTTCTGAGCTGGGAGAGTCCACTGTGAAAAGGGGAGCAAAGAAGTCTATTTCATGAGCACACTGGTAAGCTCTGGGCTGCTATTTCTGTTCTGGATATAACACTAGCAGCAGTGTAATATAGATGCCTGTAAATCCTGTCACACTATGTCCTCAGTATGCTGTGCCTGTTGCCGTGTATATAGTGAGAGACTCAGATTACCCTGTAGAAGCAGCTATATCCTCAGTTCCCCCTGCACAGTTGGTATCTCCCTAGAAAATTAGCTCTGCTTAACAAAGTGAAACTAAAATGTGTGTCCCTGTAACACTGAGGTAAATTCTCTGGATTGCTAATAACATGTATTGGAATAAAGTCTTAGAATTTCATCTACTATTATAGTTTGTGTGGAGGTGATAGGTACTCTTTAAGGGGTTAACAACTTGCACATCTTATTTGCAGCTACAGGAAACGTTTGTTGGAGGTGATTGCTACTAAAGGAGATGGATGTACAGGTTATAAAATGGAAGGGTTGACTTCCTTATTCCCCTTCACTTTCAATGTTTATTCAATAAAAGACCTCAATAGCAGGGCGTAACTATAGGAGGTGCAGCGGTAGCAGCTGCTACGGGGCCCTGCATCCTGAGGGGGCCCAAAAGCCCCTTTGAGAAATAAGAAGTCATCGGTATTGGAATTGGTACATGGTAACTGGCAGGGGTGCCAATAGGGCAGTACTTCTATCAGGGAGCCTAATGAAAAAGAGGCCCACTGATATGTTAAAAAGTAGGAACTAGTAATGGGTGGGGGCCCCATTTGATTTGGCTGTATGGGGCCCTGAAACGGTTAATAGATGACTGATGGCAGCCCTGGTAATGGGGCACCAGAGCCCAAGAACTTGAACTTACACCTCTGCTCAATAGTACAACTGTTTGTATTTTATTGGTTTAGTTTGTATATAACCATGACTCAGGGACCACATTTTATTACTAATCAGTGCTCAAATCCAGGTAAATCCAAAGGTTCACTTACTTTTTTCTGCAACTATACAGACATACAGGGAAGCATTGATTGGTTATAGAGGGTATCTTCCTGTGTGTCCTTTCCTCTGAGCACTTTCCTTGAATAGAGGAATCATTTTCAGGCACCAGCAGCTGTTGGGCAGACTCTATCGCCCGTGGACAGTAACTTTCTGTCTAGAGAGTTGTTTACTTTCCCAGGTCCATAAATAGTGTCCCTCTCATCAATGGCACCTGGTACAGCTGCCCACTCAGCCTAGCACTTGTTCTGACACTGCTGCTAGTTATAGACCTGTTTCACATCTACGTTTGGCTGTTCATTGTTTTATTCCATTTTGGAATAAAATATTCCCACCACCCACCCATTGATTTCATTGGGGTTTTAAAGGGGTTTTGCCACGATCTCATTTCATACCTCCTGTATGCAGCTCTCCAGCTCTGTGTGCTCAGAAGGAGGTGTGTGTGATTTTTTTGAATTGCCTATCATGTGACCCAGCAGGATGACATCACCAGGCCTTTCCTCTCTGTAGTCAAAGAAAGGTCTGTTTATCTAAAGCATTGTGAGTAGCTGAGCGGTAAAGTTTTTGCCTCTAGGCACAAGGGTCCTAGGTTCAAATCCCTGCAGGAACCAAACCTGTGGATTTTTTTTCTCTTTATCAATGCACAGACCTGAATAAGGTTTCTTTTTTATTTATTTGCACTGTTTTTATTAATTAAATAAAGGGGTACAAAGGATGGGAGTAGAGTGACAGCACCTGGGGTTTGAACACTCAGTAGCTGCCTGAGAAGAGAGGTGATGTCTGAGCTGTAAACAATGGATCACTAAAGGAGCAGCTAAAACAAAAACGGTGCAGAATAAAAATGAATGGTGAAAATGTTTATTATTTAGTTTGCAAGCTTCCCACGTCAATTTTACTTTGTGGCAAAACCCCTTTAAGACCTTCAGTTTGCTTTGTTTTGGCTCTGTTCCATCATATTTCTTTTTTGATAAATAATAGTGTAGCATGCTGTGCTCTTGTTTCCAGCAAGATTAGTCAGGAATGACGAAACAAATAGCACAGTATGTTTTGCAACTTTGCCATTTAAAACCCAACAAAACCCGGGCGGAAACCCGATGGACCCTTCGGCGCAGTTGGGGCCGTTTTTGAAACTCTGGATGGGGTTTTGAAAGGGGCCCTCAGACAAAAATGTGAAAATTGGCTTTTAAAGGGGGTTTTTCCCCCCACGCTGGGTCATTGAGTTTTTTTCCCAGTTTTGCACTTTCTTTGGCTCCCCGGGCTGTGGGGGGTTTAACAGCAAATTAGCATTAAACCTTTTCTCATAGAGATTGTTATTCTAAAAGATTACAGGGGAAACTATGCTTTTCCCCGCCCTCACAGCACATGTAAAATCTTGTATTTTTGCACCCCAAAAAAATTTGCTTCACTATACAAAACAAATGTTGGGTTCTGTTTTTAGGGAAACCAGGAGGTTTTATTGTTTGTTTTTTTTCAAATGGTTTTGGGGGACGGTTTTTGCCCCAAGGTTTTTCGGATTTTTCCGCCCCACTCAACCATCGAAATGCACACCCTCCGCTGAAAAACTGGGTGGAAGATTGTGCATGTTAAAAGCTTTTCGGAACACTGCGGCTGAAAATCCAGTGTAGACTACTGAACAGATTTTTCTATTGAAGTCTAGGGGACAGTTTCCTTTTTGGGGTTTTTTTAACCCGGGTTTCCCCAAAACCGCAAACCGTCTTTAAATTTCCGACCAATAAACCATTACGTGTGGACAGACGGTAATATATAATTGGTTTGCTTCAATCAGTGGGGTGATGTCACTCCCAGCCCCTTTAGCTAATCACTTTAAAAGATCCCCGCCCCAGTAATCAGGTAAACCGAATTTCCCCGCTCTTTTTGGAACAGATAACAGACGTCCCCCACTTTTCCGGCCCCAAAACCAATAGATAACGACGTTTCCCCCGCCCCTTTAAACAGATTTCAGAAAAGGGCCCCCTTTTCACTAATAATAACAGAAGTCTCCCCCCTTTTCAGTCAATCAGATAACCGAAAGTCCCCGCTCTCAGCCAAATCAGATAACAAAGATCCACGCTTCCCCCAAGTCTAAATCAATTTAAACCCGGGTGTCCCCGTTATCAGCTAATCACAAAAAAGGGGTCCCTTTTCTCAGCCAACGATAACAGATTCCCTTTTCGTAAACAATTTAAAAGGGCGTCCCCCGCTCGCCAATCAAAAAACAGACGTCCCCGCTCTCCTAATCAATAAAACCCGGGGGCGTTCCCCCCCTCTTCTTTTAAAACAGATAAACCCAAAAGTCCCCGCCTCTCAGCCCAATTTTGATAACGACGTCCCCCGCCTCTTTTAATTCCCGTTTAAAAGGACTCCCCCGTCTTTAGCTAATCGATAACCCGGGGTTTTCCCCCCATCAGCCAATCAAATAACAGGGAAATGCCCTGGGTCTCAGCTTTAAACCCGATAACAGGGTTTCCCCGCTATCAGCCAAACAATAACAGACGTCCCCGGGTCTCAAACCAATCAGATAAAGACCCTCCCCCGCTTTTCCCAATCAATAAAAAACGTCCCCCCCTCCCCTTCAAAACAAAATAACAGGAAAGTCCCCGCTTTTTTCAATCAGATAACAGACGTCCCCGCTCTCCTAATCAATAACAGACGTCCCCAGCCTCCTGCCCCGTCAATCGGAAGGGCAACAGCATAAACAAGTCCCCCGCGCTCAGCCAATCAGTAACAAACGTCCCCGCTTTTTCCTAATTCAGATTTTTAACAAAGAAAAGGGCCCCGCTCGCAGCCCAATCAGATAACAACCCCCGCTCTCCCGCCAAACAGATAAAAAGACGTCCCCGGGTCTCTTTAAATTTAGATAACAAAATCCCCGGGCTCTCACCAAATCGATAACAGGGCGTCCCCCCCCTCAGCAATCAGATAAAGACGCCCCGGCTCTCAGCAATCAGTAAAAAGGACGTCCCGCTCCTTCTAATCAGATAACAGACGTCCAAAATCCCCTCACCTTTAATTTAGATAACGACGTCCCCCCCCTCCTTTAAACGAAAAACAGACGTCCCCTTTTTTCCCCAATCAGATTAAAAGAGTTTCCCCGGCTTCACTAATCAGATAAAAAGACCCCCCGGGGCCCCGCTAAAACGATAACAGACGTCCCCCGCCAAAAAAACCCCCCGGGTCTCTTTTAATTTAGAATTTAAAAGACGTCCCCGCTTTTCCAATAAGGAAAAACAAGGGGCGTCCCCCTTCCCGGTCAATCCAGCCAATCAGATAACCAGACGTCCCGCTCTCTCCCAATCAGATAACAGACGTCCCCCCTACGCTAATAAACCAAAAAATAAAAAATCCCCGCCCTCAGTAATTTAGATAACCCGGGGTCACACCCCTCTCTTCTAATCAGATAACTGAACGTCCCGCTCTTGGGGAATCAGATAAAAAGCGTCCCCCGGGTCTCAAACCAATCAGATAAACCCGGGAAAACCCCCAAAAAAAGGGAACCCCCGCTCTCAGCTAATCCGATAACCCGACGTCCCCGCTTTTCTTCTAATCAGAAACAAAACGTCCCCTTTTTAAAAAAAGGCCCCGCTTTTAAAAACAGGGGCCCCAATCGAATAACAAAACAGGTGCTTTTCCGGCTCCCCCTTTCTAATCAGATTTTTAAAAGACCCTCCCCGCTCTCGCTTTTCAGATTTAAAAAAAGGAAAGTTCCCCGCTCTCTTTCCTTTTCAGATAACCCCCGCCAACGGGCCCGCCGCTCTCCTAATCAGATAAAAAGGGCGTCCCCCCTCTCCTAATCGGGTAAAGACGTCCCCGCCCCTTTTATCAAAACAGAAAAACCCGCCTTTCCCCGCTCCTTCCCGCCTTTTAGATTTAAAAGACGTCCCCCGGCCCCCAGCAATCGAAACAAAAGTCCCCCGCTCTTTAGGGAAACAGATAACAAAAACGTCCCCGCTCTCCTAAAAACAGATAACCAAGGGCTCCCCCCGATCTCACTAATTTTGGGGAAAAAGAAAGTCCCCGCGCTTTTCAATCAGATAACAGAGTCCCCCCACTTAAAACAGATAACAGACGTCCCCTTTCTCCAGCCAATCATGATAAAAGACTTTCCCCCCTTTGTAAACATTTCAGATCCCCCATTAACAACGTCCCCCCCCCCATCTCTTTTTAATTTAAACTAAGTAAACATTCCCTCCCCTTTCTCTCAGCTAATCAGATAACAGACGTACCCCCACCCGCTTCAGAAAAAAAAAATAACACGGAACGGGCTCCCCGCTCTCCCGCAAAAGGGAGAAGACAGAAATCCCCGCTCCCAGCAATCCCAAAAAAAGACTTCCCCCCAGCTTTTTAAAAAATCCCCTTTTAAAAAAGATAACCACTCCCCGCTTTTCAGCCCAATCAGATAAAGAAGTCCCCCCCACCTTTGAACTCAGATAACAGACGTCCCCCCGGGCTCTCCCCCTTTTAAACGATAACAGAAGTCCCCGCCTTTTCAGTAATCAATAACAGACGTCCCCCGCTCTCAGCCAATCCCGGGTAACAACGTCCCCGCTCTCAGCCATCAGATAAAAAGACGTTTCCCCCCTCTCAAAACAAAAAAACGACGCCCCGCTCTCCCTTTTAATCGATTAACAGACCCCCGCTTTTCGTAAATCAGATAACAGACCCCCCGGGGCCTAGAACGAAAAAGACGGGCCCCGCTCCCCTTTTAATCAATAACAGGGCTTTCCCCGCTCTCAAACTTTAAACGATAACAAAACGTTGCTCCTTTTGAATCAGATAACAGAAAGTCCCCGCTCTCAGGAAGTCTTGGAAAAAAGAGTTTCCCCCGGGTCTCCGTCAATCAGATAAAAACCCCCTTTTTCCCAACTAAATCAGCCCCCTTTAGAAAAAGGCAGACGTCCCGCCCCCTCTCCCCCTTTTTTAAACAAAATAACGACGTCCCCTGACTCACCAATCAGATAAATTGTTTCCCCCTTAAAAACCCTTTAAGCCCTAATCAATAACAGACGTCCCACCCCCTTTAAGGCCCCTCTCTTTTTAAACAGATAACAGACGTCCAAAACTCTCCCAAAAGATAACAGACGTCCCCGCCTCCCCTTCTAATTAAATAACAGACCCCCCTTTTTTTCCCGCCCCCTTTTTTTTTTTGGCCCTTTTTTTTTTCCCCCGGGGGGCCCCCCCCCGGCTTTTTTTTAAGGTTTTTAAATCAGATAACAGACGGGCCCCCCCTCTCTTCTTTAAAAATAAAGAAACCCCCCACCAGTGTCGCCAAATCAATAACCGATTCCCCGCTTTCAGCTAAACAATAACAAACCCCTCCCGGCACAACCCGGCTAATTTTCAGAAAACAGACGTCCCCCGCTCTCCCGTCAATTTAATAAACAGACGTCCCCCCCTCTCCTTTAAACAATAAAAAATGTCCCCTCTAAACCGCTAATCCAAAAAAAACGGGCCCCGCTCTCCCGCCCAATCAATAACCCGAGTCCCCGCTTCAGTCCTAAAATAACAGACCCTCCCCGCCCTCCTAATTTAGAAACCCCAAAGTCCCCGCTCTCAGTAATCGATTAAACAGACGCCCAGCTTTTCTTTTTAATCAGATTAAACCCGGGCCCTTCCAAAACCCGGCTACAGCAATCAAAATAACAGAGTCCCCCCCTTCCCCTAACCCGATAAAACAAAAACGTCCCCCTCCCCTCCCCCCGCCAATCAGATAAAAAGCGAACGCCCTCTTCAATCAATGGAAACAGAAACCCTCCCCCGCTCTCAGCTTAAAACCCGATAACAGATTTTCCCAGCTATCAGCTTAAAAATCACCAAAAAACAGACGCCCCTGCTCTCAGCTAATCAGATAACAGATTTTCCCCCCTCTCCTTTTAAAAAAGAGAAACGAGTCCCCCCCCTCAAACTTTAAACAGGGTAACCCGATGCCCCGCCTTTACCAAAATTTAATAACAGACGTTCCCCCTGGAAATTTTTAGCTTTTAATTCCCGATTAAAAAGACGTCCCGCTCTCAGCAATAAGAAAAACAGACCCGGGGCCCCCAGACAGCCCCCTATCCCAATTTAGGATAAAAAGACTCCCCCGGGTCTCAAACCCAAAAACAGATAACAACCGGGCCCCCGGGTCTCCCAAAACAGAAACAGAAAGTCCCCCAGACTTTTTTTTAACCAAAATCCCCCAAAAACAGGGGAACAAAAAGGTCCCCGGGTCTCATCTAATCAATAACAGACGCCCCGCCCTCAGCAAAAACAATAACCGGGCCTCCCTGCCTTACCAAATCACAAAAACAGACGTCCCCCGGGTCTTCACGCAAAATAACAGGGGGTCCCGTTTCAAACTAATTAGATAACAAAACGTCCCGCTCTCCTAATCGGGAAAAAAGACTCCCCGCTCTCCTTTTAAACAGATTTAAAAGGGGTTTCCCCGCTCTCAGCCCAAACAGATTAAAAAAGCCCTCCCCTCTCTCTCCCAAACAGATTTAAAAGAATCCCCGCCCAGTTTGCAATCAGATAAAAGACGTCCCCGCTCCACAGAATCCCGATAACAAAAAGTCCCCGCTCCCCAGCTAATAAAATAACCCAAGTTTTTCCCCCCCTAAGGAACCACCCAAACCCCCCCCTGCCTCCCCAACTAATCGATTAAAAGACTTTCCCCGTCTCATTCCCCAATTCCCGATAAAAAAAGTCCCCCTCCCAGCCAAACCCAAACCCCTGTCCCCCCGCAAAACCCCAATAGACCCCAATTCCCCTTCCACATCAAAACCGAATTCCCCGAATTCACTAATCAACCATAAAAAGACTCCCTGCTCTTTAGGGGAGAAAACAGACGCCCTGCTTAGCCCCCTCATAACAGACGTTACCCCTTTTTTCCCAATAAAGGAAAAACAGACACCCAGCTCTCAGCCCAATCAGATAAACCCGGGCGTCCCCGCCCCTCACTAATCAAAAAACCAAAACTCCCCGCTTTCTTCATTTTAAACAGAAAAACAGACGTTCCCCAGCTCTTTAGCCAATCAGGGTAAAAAGACTTTCCCGTCTCAGCCAATCAGATAACAGGTCCCCCGGTTCCCGCGCAGCTTTTCCCCGCTTAATTGATAACCAGACGTCCCCTTTAGCCATCAGATTTAAAAGACTCCGCCTCACTAATTTAAAAGACTTTAATCCCGGTATGAGGTAACCCTTGAAACCTGTTAGCAAACCCAGAGCAAAATAAAGGGGAAAGGTTTTTACACTGGCTTACGGGGGTGCGTATGGTACGGCTGTAATTTCCTTTGGGTGTTTTGGAAACATGTGCTAACCCCTTTTAATGTCAATTTTTCCCCCGGCCCTTTAAAAACAATCGTATTTTATGGGGCTGGAAAACGCATGAAAACCATAGTTCTATAAAGGGGGCTTTTAATTACTGTATTGGGGGCGGCCCATTTTCGCGGGGTATAAATTGGGGCGCCCGAAATAAAACCGGGGCAATTTTAAGCCAAAGGGCAAAAACCTTAAAGGGGTTTTGGGCCCCAAACTCATTTTCATACAATTTTCCAAACCCGTCTTCCCGCCTTGTGGGTCAGAAAAGGGGGGTGGTGATTTTTTTTGAATTGCCCATCAAGTGACCCCCGCAGGATGACATCATCAGGCCTTTCCTCTCTATAGTCAAAGAAAGGTCTGTTTGGCCTCGTTCACACGGCTTATTTCAGAACGTATTTACATCGGATTGCCGATCATAAATACGTTATGAAATCAGTTGAAAATCAGTTGCAAATAAGTGCCACTAAGTGTGGCACGTATTTGTAACTGATTTCCCGATGGATTCACCATCTCAATCCGCGGCGGCAATCCGGAACGGAAATACGCGTCGTGTGCACGATGAGCCGTATTTTCTATTGAAATCAATAGAAAATAGGCTGTGACTTGTTTCTGACTGATTTGCCGACGGATTGACGATCATCAATCCGTCGGCAAATACGTGGCGAAATAAGCCATGTGAACGAGGCCTTTGTGTATAGAGCAGTGAATAGCTCAGAGGTAAATCTTTTGCTTCCAGGCACAAGGGTCCTCGGTATAAATCCCTGCAGGAACCAAACCTGTGGATCTTATTTCTCTTTATCACTGCACATACCTGATTGAGGTTTCTTTTTTTTATTTATTTGCACCCTTTGACTAAATACTAAGGAGCACAGAGGATGGGAGTAGAATGACAGCACCTGGGGTTTGAACACTCAGTATCTGCCTGAGAAGAGAGGTGATCTGAGCATGTCTGACCAGCAGCTCTCAGCCCGGGTCGTATCCCCTGGAGACGAGCTGTAAACAATGGATCACTAAGGCTATGTTCACACGGCTTAACTGCGGGGCGTAATTACGCCCCGCAGTTACGCCGTGTGGCCGGGGGGGGCGGGGGAGCGGGGGGCCGGCACTTCGCCGGCCCATAGAGAATCACTGCTAGCGGCGCATATACGCCGCTAGAAAGTGACATATGAATTATCTCCCCCCTTGGCGTATTCGCCGAGCAGGGAGAGCAGACGTAATCCATAGTTCTCTATGAGAACTGTGGATTACCGAAGTTCCTGGGACGCATTCACCCCGTAATTGGCGTATACCGGAGCGTAATGACGGACTGAATTACGTCCCGCAGATGGCCGTGGGAACGTGGCCTAAGGGAGCAGCTAAAACAAAAATGGTGCAGAATTTTTAATAATGATGAATGGTGAAAACGTTTATTATTTAATTTACAAACTTCCCACATCAATTTTACTTCGTGGCAAAACCCCTTTAAGACGCTTTTATTTCATGACTAAAGTAAAATCTATTGACCAATGTGTTTAGAAAAAGTCCTTATGTAACTGTCCCTTTATGTTGGAAGCTGATCTGTGTGGTGAGAAAACCCCTTTAACCAGATGGTTATCTATTTACATCCTGTTTTACGTTCCTCAAAATGTTCATTCAGTTCGTCAAATCACTCCAGGAATACACTGGCGGGGGGCTTGGACTAATCTAAAATGAACGCCAGTGAATTAGATTGCGAGCTGCTGGGCCAAGGCTTGCGCTACACGGTGAATGCATTGTCAATGACCTGAACAGGCGGCTGTTACCTGCTGGGAGTTGTAGTGCAGCGCAGCGCTGTCAGTCACGGCGCACACTCCTCCTCCTCCTCCCGCACACTCTGCGCTGCCGGGCAGCAGGCCAGGAATTCCTGCAGCAGCCAATGGCGGCGCGGAGCAGGGCGCAGAGGGGCGGCTCCACTCGGTTCCCATTTTTTTTCCCTTCATCTTTCAAGCCCGAGAATTCGGGAGTGGGGCGCGTGACGTAGAGAGTTTCACGGGATCGTGGACCTACGGCAACAACAACAACACCCGAAGCAGGGCCCGAGCCGTGCCCAGAAGCCCGGGGCGCCCGCAGTGCCCGCAGCCTGTAGACCGCGGGCGGTGCCAGCCTTGTCAGCAAGATGGTGTCGTGGATCATCTCTAAGGCCGTGGTGTAAGTCATCCCAATGATCGCCCGCCGCTCATGTGGGCCGCACCTGCCTATTACATGTATCGCTCTACAATCTATTATCCCTTCATGTATCTATCGCCTTTCTGTTTCATATCTATTATCTGTCTACCCTTCCATTTATAACATCTATCAGTCAGTCCTATCTATCTATTCCTATCTATCTATTCCTATCTATTTCTATCTATTCCTATCAATCTCTATCTATTCCTATCTATCAATCAATCACACTGTTTATCTATCTATCTATTCCTATCAATCTCTATCTATTCCTATCTATCCCTATCTATTTCTATCTATTCCTATCTATCTATCTATCTATCTATCTATCAATCAATCACACTGTTTATCTATCTATCTATCTATCTATTCCTATCTATTTCTATCTATCCCTATCTATCACACTGTTTATCTATCTATCTATCTATCTATTCATGGTGATTGATCCCTGTATACTTAGTATACACAGGGCAGTATACAGATCTTGGGTCAGTGAGCCCTGTTCACACCTATACATAAATTCTGAAACTTCCAGTGGTTCGGCATACATTTTCCAGATGATAATACCATTAGCGTCCACACAGCTCAGTGGACATGGGCCCAAGGTTCTCTATCATGTTGATGAGCACTTCCACCATGTGATGCCGCCCTTTAAGGGAATGAATAAAGGGTGGTTTATATTACTTCATAAAATGAGAAGTCTTGATCTTCACACTTGAGCACAAGGGTAACCTACAGCTGCGGGGCCCCAATGGCTGATATATGAAGGGCCCCACCTGCCCTGTGCCAGTTATGTTACCGGTGTCTTCTTAAGTGAAAGAGGGGCCTTTGGGCTTCTTTAGGCTCCAGGGCCCGGTGGCGACTGCTATTTCTGCTTTCCCTATAGCTCGGCTACTAGAAGGACTTCTATGTGTAGAAGTTACTGAGTTACAAGAAGGTTACGTCCGTGCCCTATGTTGTAGCAGGCTTTGTAGTTTGGCTTTTGACTTCTTGTAGTGGTTTTAGGTATCCCATTATATGATGGGATAGGTGTATGTTGTGGAGGATCAGTGTAGAGCATTAGGCCTGCAGTTGGGAGTATGCATGTTATGCTGCAGTAAAACTGGCGTAAGTTTTGTGGAACTACAACTTCCAGCAGGATTTAGCTACATAGAAGATGGACAGCCACAGGCTGGCATTGCCATGCAGTGACAGTGTTATATCATTTCTGTCTCTCTGCCCAGTCTTACAAAAGCATTGTTGGACACATTTTTGCACCCATATTATATCTATGTGTCCTAACCAGTGTCATAGGTCCCTCTGCTGCTGTGAGTTCTGGTTACTAAAGGGACACTTCCAACAGAAAGGCGTATTTTTGTTAAAACCAATATTCCTGGAAGAAAATGTCTTTAGAATTTTTGTCAATATTTTGCTTATAAAATTGTGTGTTCTTCTAGTTTTGATAATGAAGAGCTAAAACTCCTGAAGGGTAGGGCAGACTAATCTCACTGTACTATTGGTGCTGCTTCTCTCTCATTCCAAATAGTAGGTAATGACATAACGATCTCTCTTTTGTTCTCTGGACAGGGACAGAGAACATTATACCACAGGCCAATGACAAACAATACGTGTAAGGGTAACAGGTTAATTTTTTTTTGCCCTGAGGAGGGGGATTCTTCACTCTTAGGCCATGTTCACACGGCTTAAAATGGGATGTATTTCAGTCCGTAGTTACGCTCCGTACTGCGTGAATTACGGCTGGAATACGTCCCAGTCATTACAGTAATCCACAGTTCTCATAGAGAGCTATGGATTACGTCTCCTCTCCTCGCTCGACGAATCCGCTGCAGGGGGAGATAAGTGAGGCTATGTTCACACGGCCTATTTGCGGGGCGTAATTACGCCCCAAAACTACGCCGTGTGGGCGGGAGCGGGGGGCCGGCACCTCGCCGGCTTATAGACTATCATTACTAGTAATTCACATGTCCATTATCTCCCCCCGCGGCGGATTCTCTATGAGAACTGTGGATTACCGTAATGACTGGGACATATTCCAGCCGTAATTTGCGCAGTATGGACTGAATTACGTCCTATTTTAAGCCGTGTGACCATAGCCTGACATGTCATTTACTAGCGGCGTATACGCGCCGCTAGTAATGATAGTCTATGGGCCGGCGAGGTGCCGACCCCCGCTCCCGCCTCACCCCCGTCCACACGGCGTAATTACGCCCCGCAAATAAGCCGTGTGAACATAGCCTTATCAGGTCCTGTAGATAACATACCTCTCAGGCCATAGCCGCCCTAGAAGAGAACCATCAAGCAATCCTTCATTGCCACTACCAGAGCTCACAGAGGAGAAGTTACAGAGACAAACCAGGAAGTCATATAGTAGGGAAAAGTATATAAAAAACCAAGTAACCAATTTAAAATAAATCCATATAAGGCCGTGTTCACACGGCTTATTCACGCCGCGTTGGTGAGCCGGAGTGCGCTCCCAAATCCGTCGTGAATAAGGGGCGGGGCCGGAGTGCGGCGGGGGCGCCGCTCCCGGCCCCATAGACAATGCATTGTTTACGGCGCGTCCGCCCTGTAAATAATGTGCATGTCACTTTCTCCCCCCACGGCGGGATTCAGCGAGCGGGGAGGAGCGACGGAATCCACCCTGTTCCAATGAGAGCAGTGGATTACCGTAATTACTCCGACAGATTGGCGCCGTACTGAAGCGCAAATCAGGCACGGAGTAAGGCACCAATCCGCGGAGAAATAAGCCGTGTGAATGAGGCCTAACAGTTACCTATTATATTTTGATAGTAATGTCCCTTTAAACCCAAACGGCTCAGACTGGCTTTCTGGGAAGCTTGGAAACCCCCCGGTGGGTCCCTCGGTATGGTAGACCCTTGAGCACGGTGTGCCCCTCAGCATGTAATCTTCTGATGCTGCAAGGGTTTATCCACACCCCTGTTTTCAGGCCTGATGGATGCTTGTCTGGGACAAAGGTAGAGAGAGAGAGAAAGCAAGAGTCATGTGCAATCATGTACAGTAGCTGTACAGTGGACCCCATGAATTTACGCTACTGGTGAACCCCAAGAACCAACTCCACTGGTGGCCCTAAGAATCTACCCCACTGGTGGCCCTAAGAATCTACCCCACTGGTGGCCCTAAGAATCTACCCCACTGGTGGTCCCCAAGAACCAGCACCATTGGTGGTCCCCAAGAACCAGCACCATTGGTGGTCCCCAAGAACCAGCACCATTGGTGGTCCCCAAGAATCAATTCCACTGGTATGACTCGGGCCCACCCAGTCCAGCACTGAAGCCCAGGATCGGGGCAGGACACTGAGCCGTAATAAAACTTTCCTGTAAGTATGTACACACGGCAGCTGTAAAATGCCGGTTGGATTCTGTGTTATTTTATCGTCTTTTGGGGGACAGTTCTGTCCGCAGTTTGTGGATTCGCCCGTCCGTCCCCCATAACCATTGAAATTCCACCCGAAAACCGGGCAGAATATTGTGCATATTACAAGTTTTTCGGAACACCGGCGAATGAAAACCGGTACAACTTAAAATCCATTCAGTGTGGACTACTGAACAGATTTTATATTAAAGTTTATTGAGATGGTTTCTTGTCGATTTTCAGACGGTTTCCAAATACGTAAACAGTCTGAATATCCGACCAATAAACCATTACGTGTGGGCAGGATTATTGGGGGCCTTCATGGACACCAACCTGTGCTTCTCTGACTGTTGTCAAACTCTTACTTCCAGCATCTGTGATAGGGTGGGCTGGGCCTGCTGCTGTACGGAAAGCTATTTGGCCAAGTTGTCTCATGCCTTGCTGTTGTTTTTTATTTTGATTTTTAATTTTATGGTCCTATTTTCACAGTTCAGTTTGTGTATGACAGGGGGTGTGAATGTACAGAATATGTAATCTTCTGTAGCTTCTTATACATCTGCTGTGGTTCTCCGTGCAATGTCTGTGTGTGTGTGGATAGATCCTTACAGGATGAGATGATTACATTGGAGGGGTCAGGGGTGTGGATAGATCCTTAGAGGATGAGATGATTACATTGGAGGGGTCAGGGGTGTGGATAGATCCTTACAGGATCAGATGATTACATTGGAGGGGTCAGGGGTGTGGATAGATCCTTACAGGATCAGATGATTACATTGGAGGGGTCAGGGGTGTGGATAGATCCTTAGAGGATCAGATGATTACATTGGAGGGGTCAGGGGTGTGGATAGATCCATACAGGATGAGATGATTACATTGGAGGGGTCAGGGGTGTGGATAGATCCTTAGAGGATGAGATGATTACATTGGAGGGGTCAGGGGTGTGGATAGATCCTTAGAGGATGAGATGATTACATTGGAGGGGTCAGGGGTGTGGATAGATCCATACAGGATGAGATGATTACATTGGAGGGGTCAGGGGTGTGGATAGATCCTTAGAGGATGAGATGATTACATTGGAGGGGTCAGGGGTGTGGATAGATCCATACAGGATCAGATGATTACATTTGGAGGGGTGTCAGGGGTGTGGATTAGATCCTTAGAGGATGAGATGATTACATTGGAGGGGTCAGGGGTTGTGGATAGATCCTTACAGGATCAGATGATTACATTGGAGGGGTCAGGGGTGTGGATAGATCCTTAGAGTATGAGAATATTATATTGGAGGGGTTCAGGGGTGTGGATAGATCCTTAGAGGGATGAGATGATTACAATGGAGGGGTCAGCGGTGTGGATATATCCTTACAGGATCAGATAATAACATTGGATGGTTCAGGTGTGTGTATAGATCCTTAGAGGATGAAGATGTTTACATTGGAGGGGTCAGGGGTGTGGATAGATCCTTACAGGATCAGATGATTACATTGGAGGGGTCAGGGGGTGTGGATAGATCCTTAGAGGATCAGATGATTACATTGGAGGGGTCAGGGGTGTGGATAGATCCTTACAGGATGAGATGATTACATTGGAGGGGTCAGGGGTGTGGATAGATCCATACAGGATGAGATGATTACATTGGAGGGGTCAGGGGTGTGGATAGATCCTTAGAGGATGAGATGATTACATTGGAGGGGTCAGGGGTGTGGATAGATCCTTAGAGGATGAGATGATTACATTGGAGAGGTCAGGGGTGTGGATAGATCCATACAGGATCAGATGATTACATTGGAGAGGTCAGGGGTGTGGATAGATCCTTAGAGGATGAGATGATTACATGTGGAGGGGTGTCAGGGGTTGTGGATAGATCCTTAGAGGATTGAGATGATTACATTGGAGGGGTCAGGGGTGTGGATAGATCCTTACAGGATGAGATGATTACATTGGAGGGGTCAGGGGTGTGGATAGATCCTTAGAGGATGAGATGATTACATTGGAGGGGTCAGGGGTGTGGATAGATCCTTACAGGATGAGATGATTACATTGGAGGGGTCAGGGGTGTGGATAGATCCTTAGAGGATCAGATGATTACATTGGAGGGGTCAGGGGTGTGGATAGATCCATACAGGATCAGATGATTACATTGGAGGGGTCAGGGGTGTGGATAGATCCTTAGAGGATGAGATGATTACATTGGAGGGGTCAGGGGTGTGGATAGATCCTTAGAGGATCAGATGATTACATTGGAGGGGTCAGGGGTGTGGATAGATCCTTAGAGGATGAGATGATTACATTGGAGGGGTCAGGGGTGTGGATAGATCCTTAGAGGATGAGATGATTACATTGGAGGGGTCAGGGGTGTGGATAGATCCTTTAGAGGATGAGATGATTACATTGGAGGGGTTCAGGGGTGTGGATATATCCTTAGAGGATCAGATGATTACATTGGAGGGGTCAGGGGTGTGGATAGATCCTTAGAGGATCAGATGATTACATTGGGGGTCAGGGGTGTGGATAGATCCTTAGAGGATCAGATGATTACATTGGAGGGGTCAGGGGTGTGGATAGATCCTTAGAGGATGAGATGATTACATTGGAGGGGTCAGGGGTGTGGATAGATCCTTACAGGATCAGATGATTACATTGGAGGGGTCAGGGGTGTGGATAGATCCTTACAGGATCAGATGATTACATTGGAGGGGTCAGGGGTGTGGATAGATCCTTAGAGGATGAGATGATTACATTGGAGGGGTCAGGGGTGTGGATAGATCCTTAGAGGATGAGATGATTACATTGGAGGGGTCAGGGGTGTGGATAGATCCTTAGAGGATGAGATGATTACATTGGAGGGGTCAGGGGTGTGGATAGATCCATACAGGATCAGATGATTACATTGGAGAGGTCAGGGGTGTGGATAGATCCATACAGGATGAGATGATTACATTGGAGGGGTCAGGGGTGTGGATAGATCCATACAGGATGAGATGATTACATTGGAGGGGTCAGGGGTGTGGATAGATCCTTAGAGGATCAGATGATTAGATTGGAGGGGTCAGGGGGTGTGGATAGATCCTTAGAGGATGAGATGATTACATTGGAGGGGGTCAGGGGTGTGGATAGATCCTTAGAGGATGAGATGATTACATTGGAGGGGTCAGGGGTGTGGATAGATCCTTAGAGGATCAGATGATTACATTGGAGGGGTCAGGGGTGTGGATAGATCCTTACAGGATGAGATGATTACATTGGAGGGGTCAGGGGTGTGGATAGATCCATACAGGATGAGATGATTACATTGGAGGGGTCAGGGGTGTGGATAGATCCATACAGGATCAGATAATTACATTGGAGGGGTCGGGGGTGTGGATAGATCCATACAGGATCAGATGATTACATTGGAGGGGTCAGGGGTGTGGATAGATCCATACAGGATGAGATGATTACATTGGAGGGGTCAGGGGTGTGGATAGATCCATACAGGATGAGATGATTACATTGGAGGGGTCAGGGGTGTGGATAGATCCATACAGGATCAGATGATTACATTGGAGGGGTCAGGGGTGTGGATAGATCCTTAGAGGATGAGATGATTACATTGGAGGGGTCAGGGGTGTGGATAGATCCTTAGAGGATGAGATGATTACATTGGAGGGGTCAGGGGTGTGGATAGATCCTTAGAGGATCAGATGATTACATTGGAGGGGTCAGGGGTGTGGATAGATCCTTAGAGGATCAGATGATTACATTGGAGGGGTCAGGGGTGTGGATAGATCCTTAGAGGATGAGATGATTACATTGGAGGGGTCAGGGGTGTGGATAGAGCCTAGCAGGATCAGATGATTACATTAGAGGGTCAGGGGTGTGGATAGATCCTTAGAGGATGAGATGATTACATTGGAGGGGTCAGGGGTGTGGATAGATCCTTACAGGATCAGATGATTACATTGGAGGGGTCAGGGGTGTGGATAGATCCTTAGAGGATGAGATGATTACATTGGAGGGGTCAGGGGTGTGGATAGATCCTTAGAGGATCAGATGATTACATTGGAGGGGTCAGGGGTGTGGATAGATCCTTAGAGGATGAGATGATTACATTGGAGGGGTCAGGGGTGTGGATAGATCCTTAGAGGATGAGATGATTACATTGGAGGGGTCAGGGGTGTGGATATATCCTTACAGGATGAGATGATTACATTGGAGGGGTCAGGGGTGTGGATAGATCCTTAGAGGATGAGATGATTACATTGGAGGGGTCAGGGGTGTGGATAGATCCTTAGAGGATGAGATGATTACATTGGAGGGGTCAGGGGTGTGGATAGATCCATACAGGATGAGATGATTACATTGGAGGGGTCAGGGGTGTGGATAGATCCTTAGAGGATCAGATGATTACATTGGAGGGGTCAGGGGTGTGGATAGATCCTTAGAGGATCAGATGATTACATTGGAGGGGTCAGGGGTGTGGATAGATCCTTACAGGATCAGATGATTACATTGGAGGGGTCAGGGGTTGTGGATAGATCCTTAGAGGATCAGATGAATTACATTGGAGGGGTCAGGGTGTGGATAGATCCATACAGGATCAGATGATTACATTGGAGAGGTCAGCGGTGTGTGGATAGATCCTATACAGGATGAGATGATTACATTGGAGGGGTCAGGGGTGTGGATAGATCCATTACAGGATCAGATGATTACATTGGAGGGGTCAGGGGTGTGGATAGATCCTTAGAGGATGAGAAGATTATATTGGAGGGGTCAGGGGTGTGGATAGATCCTTAGAGGATCAGATGATTACATTGGAGGGGTCAGGGGTGTGGATAGATCCTTAGAGGATGAAGATGATTACATTGGGAGGTCAGGGGTGTGGATAGATCCTTACAGGATGAGATGATTTACATTGGAGGGGTCAGTTGTAGTGGATTATTCCTATACATGGATGAGATGATTACATTGGAGGGGTCAGGGGTGTGGATAGATCCATACAGGGTGAGATGATTACATTGGAGGGGTCAGGGGTGTGGATAGATCCTTAGAGGATCAGATGATTACATTGGAGGGGTCAGGGGTGTGGATAGATCCTTACAGGATCAGATGATTACATTGGAGGGGTTCCGGGGTGTGGATAGATCCTTAGAGGATGAGATGATTTTCATTGGAGGGGTCAGGGGTGTGGATAGATCCTTAGAGGATCAGATGATTACATTGGAGGGGTCAGGGGTGTGGATAGATCCTTACAGGATGAGATGATTACATTGGAGGGGTCAGGGGTGTGGATAGATCCTTACAGGATCAGATGATTACATTGGTGGGGTCTGGGGTGTGGATAGATCCTTAGAGGATCAGTTTATTACATTGGAGGGGTCGGGGGGTGTGGATAGATCCTTACAGGATCAGATGATTACATTGGAGGGGTCAGGGGTGTGGATAGATCCTTACAGGATCAGATGATTACATTGGAGGGGTCAGGGGTGTGGATAGATCCATACAGGATCAGATGATTACATTGGAGGGGTCAGGGGTGTGGATAGATCCTTACAGGATCAGATGATTACATTGGAGGGGTCAGGGGTGTGGATAGATCCATACAGGATGAGATGATTACATTGGAGGGGTCAGGGGTTTTAAAAAAACCTTACAGGATCAGATGATTAAATTGGAGTGGTAAGGGGTGTGGATAGATCCTTAGAGGATGAGATGATTACATTGGAGGGGTCAGGGGTGTGGATAGATCCTACAGGATCAGATGATTAATTGGAGGGGTCAGGGGTGTGGATAGATCCTTAGAGGATCAGATGATTACATTGGAGGGGTCAGGGGTGTGGATAGATCCATACAGGATGAGATGATTACATTGGAGGTGGTCAGGGGTGTGGATAGATCCTTAGAGGATAGATGATTACATTGGAGGGTCAGGGTGTGGAATAGACCTTAGAGGATGAGATGATTACATTGGAGGGGTCAGGGGTGTGGATACATCCTTAGAGGATCAGATGATTACATTGGAGGGGTCAGGGGTGTGGATAGATCCTTAGAGGATGAGATGATTACATTGGAGGGGTCAGGGGTGTGGATAGATCCTTACAGGATCAGATGATTACATTGGAGGGGTCAGGGGTGTGGATAGATCCTTACAGGATGAGATGATTACATTGGAGGGGTCAGGGGTGTGGATAGATCCTTACAGGATGAGATGATTACATTGGAGGGGTCAGGGGTGTGGATAGATCCTTAGAGGATCAGATGATTACATTGGAGGGGTCAGGGGTGTGGATAGAAACTTACAGGATCAGATGATTACATTGGAGGGGTCAGGGTGTGGATAGATCCTTAGAGTTTGAGATGATTAGTTTGGAGGGGTCAGGGGTGTGGATATATCCTTAGAGGCTGAGATGATTACATTGGAGGGGTCGGGGGTGTTGGATAGATCCTTAGAGGATAGATGATTACATTGGAGGGGTCAGGGGTGTGGATAGATCTTACAGGATCAGATGATTACATTGGAGGGTCAGGGGTGTGGATAGATCCCTAGAGGATGAGATGATTACATTGGAGGGGTCAGGGGTGTGGATAGATCCTTAGAGGATGAGATGATTACATTGGAGGGGTCAGGGGTGTGGATAGATCCATACAGGATCAGATGATTACATTGGAGGGGTCAGGGGTGTGGATAGATCCATACAGGATCAGATGATTACATTGGAGGGGTCAGGGGTGTGGATAGATCCTTAGAGGATCAGATGATTACATTGGAGGGGTCAGGGGTGTGGATAGATCCTTAGAGGATCAGATGATTACATTGGAGGGGTCAGGGGTGTGGATAGATCCATACAGGATGAGATGATTATATTGGAGGGGTCAGGGAGCCGGGCTGCTACTGGAGGAATCTATTATGAATGAATGGTGAAGCAGTGGTAAAAATGGCCATGTATTTTTTTTACAAGTGTGTTTTAAATCTGGAAAATTGCTTTAAGCTGGTGACACATGTAAAGGTTTTATGACCCATTTCATGGTCATGTTCTTCATCTATGGTCATTTTATGGATGGTGGCTTCACAGTTGAAATAATATGTGATAAGGTAATGTACAGTATCACAAAAGTGAGTACACCCCTCACATTTTTGTAAATATTGTATTATATCTTTTCATAGTATCTTTTAGTGAGATACTTTACATCTGAGGAAAGTCTGAATGATTGCTACATACCCTCTGAGGCCGATGTTCTCGCATGCCATTCCTAAGCTGAAGAATATTAGAGATATAAAGAAAGTGGGTGCAACTTGGATCTCTTCATAGTAATTGTCCAGAGGAAGAAATTCCATCTAAAATGGGGCCAGGATGAGGAAAAATAAAGAAAAAGAAGAAAACTTGCCTACCTGTTCTCTACTGCTGCCACTCTGGAGGTCCCAAGGACCCGCTCCTCTTCTCTTTTTGGTTCTTATCCTGACACACTGGAGAGTCCCACACTCCATTCACTTCCAAGCTTTTCCTGTGTATCAGGACAAGAACCCGGAAGTAAAGAGGAGTGGATCGTAGGGTTCACCAAAGTAGCAGTGGCGGGGAACAGTTAGGTAGGTATAGCTTTTTTTTCTCCACGCTGGCCCAGTTTTAGAGGAGTATTCTTCAGCAGTAGATTTTTTTTCCGATTTCACTGCTTTTGTCTACATTGACTTTAATGGAAGAAGAGAAACACTGCCTAAAATCCTTTCCTGTGAATATTGTCCTCTCTCCATGAAATCAGTATTGAAAAATCGCAGTAAAATGTGCAAAAAATCTACAATTTATCCGCAACAACATCTGCAGCAACAAAATCCTGTGTGAACGTAGCCTCAAAGTCTTAAAGATGAGCTCTGGCTAGAAGCAAATGTTTTAGGGACCTACAATATAAGCAGTTATATAATGTAATAATTAAAATTCCCCACCGCGTTCTGTAGAGGGATCATCCCAGGAACTAGGGAGACAATGCACCTACAAGTTTGCTGTTATTTGAGTTGTTTATAATGGTGTCTATTTCAGTTCTTATTGCATGACTGCTAAAAAAAAATCAAACTGGTTCCTGGATTGGTCCAACTGGTTTATGAAGTCAACAGTAATTTGTTCACCTCCGGTCAAGGTGGAGCTTCCTTTTCTTTTTTTAGCTGTGCAGCCGTATCTTAATTTTTGGGAGATCATTAGGGCAGATTTTCCTAATGTTGACCACTAATGTTCTCATTTAGGGGAGATTCTCATGTGGTGTATTTGTTTTCGGCACCACAAGGCTGAAATTCATGACCAGTCTGTATATCTGCAAGTACCACAACTATCCTATGAGTAAGTTTCCACAGTGCAGTAAGGGCACATTCACATGGCGCAGGTCTGTTGCGAAAACCACAGCATTTTTGCAAAAATCAGTTAGTGCTGATTTTGTTACAAATTACCAATTTACATGTGTGCTTTGTTGACGTGTAATTTCATATGTTTTTCTACCTGTAACAGGCTACAAAAGGCATAAAACAAAATATGCAAGAAACACATGGGAAAACAAATTATATAAAGAGTGTAGATGATAAGCCTTCGCGGGCAGGGTTCTCTTCCTCTGTACCATTTGTTACCACGGCTGTGGAGTCGGCAAGCCAAAGCCCCGACTCCGACTTCCCAATTTCCAAAACCTCCGACTCCTGACTCCCTCATACACGGCGCATGTTTAAGTGATAACTTTACTGTAGTAAAATGGTCACATCCGGCTGTTTATCACCTTATGGTACAATAATCAAGCTATTTAGGTAGAACAGACACTGATAAGCAAAAGGGTAACAATTTTTAGATCTTTTGAACACTTGTGAGTAGAGTTGAAGAAAAGCTGTATTTGTATCTAAGTCCAGTCTGCACCAACATTGGGAATGTGTAGAAGAGACCTGGGATCAGATTTTAGTCAAGACATGCTTGAATCTGATCCAGAGCCCAGAAGGATTCTGGCAGTATTGAAAACCAAAGGTGGAATTACAAAATAATAAAAAATAACATTTTGATTGTTAGGAGCAAAACAGTAACAATGCAGTTACAGGAAAGAATCTGCAGAACTAAGCAGATGCTCAATACTTGCAAGTCAAATTTATGTATAACATAGGTAAGGTGACCGTATATAAAATTACAGGAGCCTCATGTACAAAGCTGTAGTTGGATGCAGAGATATAGAGCCTGAAAGTCACAAGTTCAAAACATTGTTACCCTTTTGCTTGTCAGTGTAAAATATATTTATTGGATATGACTTTAGAAAACAACTGCAGGAACATTCGTGGAGTCTCTGAATTTGTTCTGAGAAATAGTATTGCCTCCATCAGATCCTGCATACATGACCTCACATCTGATCTCATTATTTCCAGGCTAGAGAACGGCCTCTCTACACTAACTTGGGTTTTTTTTAATCCAAAAAAGCGGTGACCACAGGGGCAACATCTCTAACAATGTCAGAGTATAAAGGAATTGCCTCAGCTACAGTCAGTTTTGAGGAATGGTTGAACTCTTCTACTTCTTTGAAAGCAGGTGAAAAATTTTGCTGAAATCTTTTTGCCCTGGGAGCAGGATCTTTTCCCCTGGGGCAGCGCTTTGCCTGCTCCATGTCATCAATTACACTCCTCATGTGATAAGGCTGAAGATATGGGAGCAGCAGCACTGGCCTGACCCAATTCCACTTGCTCTTTGCTTCCAACTAAATGAACCAACTCATTATATAGTTTGGGAGTCGGAGTCGGTCCCTTTTATGACGACTCCGACTTCGACTCCACAGCCCTGCTTGTTAGTCAGTTAGTGTTGCCATTGTATTTTGTCTGGATCTATGTTATGTATGTAACCCCGTCGAAGTACAGTGCCCTGGGATCAATAGCACTTTACAATAAATAGTTATAATAATAATAAAAGCGCATTAGAAAATGCACAAAACTTTGTTTGTACCGTACAGTAGGTGCGTATTTTACTGTATTTTTATTTTGTGTGAACATAATAAAAACGAACAAATAACCACCAAACAGAAAAATAAAGTATACATAACTTTTATTATATCAAAAAGTAAAATACCATTGTGTTTTCGTTCCTATGTTTTGATATCATAAAGGTTATGTATGTTTTTATTTTCCTGGTGGTTCTTTTATCGGTTTGATTTTGTTGCATCACCAATATACTATTGACACCCTTCCTCCCATACCCCTTTTTTTGGGAGGGGTATTAGTTGATCTGTTTGAACATAACCTACACGGCATTATATAACTATAACCATAGTCTACACGGCATTGTCAAAAACAGCTCAAAGACTAACCGTTTTTTGGCGCGTTTTGCGTTTTTTGCCGCTTTGGAAAAAAAAAAAGTCACCAATAAAAGTCCAGCAGTTTACATAGACTCCAGTACTAAATTTTCTGCCCTTTCTTTCGTTTTTTTGCAACATGTTACAGAAAACGACCTGGAGCAGAATTGAGCTGAAAAAAAAAACGTTCTGTGGAGACTACAGAATGGGGCAGATTTATCAAGGCAGTTGCGCCAGAATTCTGGCTCCATTTGCGACAGAAACCAGCTTTTCGCCACATTTACTATGTGTTTTAGACAGTTTCAGACGCTTCTGCGCCTCGTCCAACAAAAGGGGCGTGGCATCATAAATGGGGGCGTGGTTATGCGGGGAAGGGGGCGTGGCTTAAATGTGACAAAAAAGCACCAAGATTTTGTCGAAGTTTCTGGTGTGAAAGTAAGCCAACTTAAATTTGTTTTTCAAACCAAAAAAAACACAAACTTCGGCCAGTTTATCAAGCTATGATAAATGTGGCCTTTTTAAAAACTGTCTAGTCTAATTTACACTGTTAAAAGTAAGCACTTTGAAAATCTCCCCCAAATTTTTTTACAAATTAAGGGGGGTTGTTCCATGGTTTCATTTTGAAGTCGAGGAGTGTTTACTGGTTCTTGCTTCAAAAAAGCCGGTTTAGCTAAGCAACCATGCTGGCAGCCTATCATGAGAGATTAACGGTTGTGTTTATGCGGCCCTAAAAGGAGCTGATGCCCCCATCAAGGGGGATATCTAAAATAGGTGGCCTGTTAAAGGACCATATTGCAAAGGGACTTTTTTTTTGAAGATTTTTAAACATAAAAGCAATCCTTGTAGTGAGAAAACCCCCTTTAAAAAAGTCGGGGTTTCTGTCTTCAGTCGTCTTTTCAGCAGTTTCAGAAAAAAACGCCCAAAAAACGTGTGCAATGGAGACATAGCCTAAGGGTGCTTTCACACGGGGCGTTTTTTTTTGTGCTTTTTTAGGTTTTTTTTTGTGAAGAAATGTACAGCATTAATCCAAAAAACTTTCTGTGTGAAAGCATTGTAAGGTGGGGGGACACCAAGGGTTTTGGGCTGAATGGTCGGTAACCCCTAAAAAATTCCCAACCGACCTTTTGGGTTTTTTTGGCACTATGTCCTCCCCTTTCGGACGGGTTTATGTCATGGAGATAAAGCCTTGTGTGCGGTAAAGGTTTGACCTTGTTTGAGTCAGCCTGCTTCCACATATTATACACTATTGTTATCTAGTGGTGGATCCACCCTAAGGTTATACTTAGACATGAGAGCAGTGTGATTGTGTACACTACAGAGTTCATTGACTTTGGGGTATATATAACCTAGATTAGGTGACGAATCATTGAATAATACTATGTATCCATATTCCTGACATGGACAGCTGCTTGCTGGATTGTGGAGCATTTGCTGCTGGCCGTCTGAAATTGACATCTAGAGCCTCATGTATGAAAACTGTCTTGGTCTAAGACTTTCTTTGTTGCCCATAGCAACCAATCAGAGCTCCCCTTTCATTTCATATAGTGCTCTGAAAAAATGAAAGGGGAGCTCTGATTGGTTGCTATGGCAAGAAAATCTTACACTGAGACAGTTTTCATACATGTTCCCCCCCCCCCAATGAGAGCCGTGAAATAGTTTGGATAGTGTTAGTAGTTTCTAGCTTTAGAATAGATCCCTGATAGTTTTTGGAAGGGTTCATGACTGAACTGAGGATGAAGCGGATGTGTTAGCGGTGTCATTCTATTACAGGGTTGTCACGCATCGCAGGTTATGTTATGTATAAGTATCCAGTCATATCATGTTTCATGCCTTTGTTACTGGTATCTGTTGGGATAATGTGACAAAGGTATATGGCAGCAGAGCCATGGGAGTCTATAAGGCAAACAGTCTCATTTTATGATTGTATACGTTTTAGGTTATGTTCACATGGCTTATTTTCTAGCGTAATCGCACATTTCGCCGCGTATTGCGCTTAATACGGGCGAAATGCACGCCAAAATTACGGTAATTCATAGCTCTCATAGGGAGCTATGGATTACGCGTCATCCCCCACACATACAATACGATCATATCGTACGCGTGGGGGAAGAATTGACTTGTCAATTGTTAGCAGCGAATACGCGCTGCTGACCATGCATGTCTATGGGGCCGGCACCCAGTCCCCCACCACCCCCATGCTTTGGAACTACGGGCTGATCAGCGTGTGATTCCAAAACACCCGGCCATGTGAACATAGCCTTAGGTGCTGGCAAACTATTCTTCTATGTTAAACACATAAAAAAGATATGATTGTAAAATAAAGCCAATGTCATCCCAATGAGACGGTGTGCTCTGTAGACTCCGCTGTGGTATAACCAGGGCTGTGGAGTTGGCAAGCTAAAGCCCCGACTCCGACTCCTCAATTTCCCAAACCTCCGACTCCTGACTCCCTCATACATGGTGCATGTTTAAGTGATAACTTTACTGTAGTAAAATGTTAACATCAGGCTGTTTATCACTTTATGATACAATCATCAAGCTATTTAGGTAGAACAGACACTGACAAGTAAAAGGGTAACAATGTTTTGATCTTTTGAATGTGTAGAAGAGACCTGGGATCAGATTTTGGTCAAGATATGCTTGAATCTGATTTAGAGCCCAGAAGAATTCAGGCAGTGCTGAAAACCAAAGGCGAATTTCCCAAATACTAACAAAATAATAAAAATTAACATTTTGATTTTTAGGAGCAAAACAGTAACAATGCAGTTACAGGAAAGAATCTGCAGAACTAACCAGATGCTAAATACTTGCAAGTCACAGTTATGTATAAGATAGGTAAGATATCTGTATATAAAATTGCTCTTTGCACTGCAAACTAACTGGACCAACTTATTATATGTTTTGGGAGTCGGAGTCGGTCCATATTATGACGACTCCGACTCCTGCAAAATAGGCTCCGACTCCACGACTCCGACTCCACAGCCCTGGGTATAACATTTGAATGTTATTCCAATAATTACTGACAACAGGGGCATTAAATGTAATGTGAATTGGGGTCTAACATAGTGACTGGTGGAGTATCTGATTCCTTCATCCATTTGTGTTAATCTCAAGGCTGAATCCAGCCCACCAGGTCCTTTTATATAGCCCGTGATAGCATAGGCACGGACATGCGAAGGACAAGGTCCGGATACAGAAGGATCGACTCTCCCTATTCACTGAAGGACACAGCTAGCGCTTGGCAGAGGCAGCGGGCGCCATCTTGTGAACACAATTTTTTTATTGATTTTCTATAAAGCAAATTTACAAAATAAAGTTGCAATGAGCAATTTGTCACACAATATAATCATTGCTGAATCTGCTTAAAAATCCGACCAAAAACCAGTTCAATGTAGACGAGATCTTGGGGCACAGGTGTCAAACTGCGGCCCTCCAGCTGCTGGGAAACTACAACTCCCATCATGCATTTGTATAATCTATAACAGTGGGCATGATGGGAGTTGTAGTTTCCCAACAGCTGGAGGGCCGCAGTTTGACACCCCTGTCTTAGGGTGTGAATACACAGTGTGGCTGTGGTGCGCCCTCCAATGGCTGCACCATTTTCAAGATCTCTGTTTGTGGTCAGAGATCATTCATCATTTGTACGTTTGTCTGTCCTGACAAATTGCTGCAGTGTTATATTGTTGCTATATTGGTTCAACTTGCAGTCCAGGCTGTTAAGCTCAATGGAGAATAAGGCTATGTGCACACGGGGGAATTTCGTGGCGCATTTCGCGTCGTATCTGCGCTCTAATACGAGCGAGATGCACGCTGAAATTACGGTAATCCATAGTTCTCATAGAGAACTATGGATTACGCCTCTTCTCCCCGCTCTTACAATACGATCGTATTGTACGCGCGGGGAGATGTGACATGTCAATTACTTGCAGCAAATACGTGCCGCGAGTAAAGATTGTCAATGGGGCCGGCGGGCTGCCGCCCTGCCCCACATCGCGGGAGTGTGTGCGTGTCTGCGCGACTCCCAAATCACCTGGCGTAATTGTGGGGTGTACTGTACGACCCTGCAATTACACCGTGTGAACATAGCCTAACAGTGAGCAGAGGTTTTGAAAATGGTGTGGTTGGACCTGAAATCTGTTAGAAGGTTCATTAGGGTTACTAACCTTTTTCTTGTTGAAAGCAATTTAAAAAAATATCCCTCAAAAAGGAGTATTTTTGTTACAACTCAATATTCTGGAAAAACTTTTTATTTCAGCAGTGCTTTGCAATTTAAAATTACATATAAAATCTTGCCCCATTCCTTAGCTGAGATGATAAATAATAATAATAATAATAATAACTTTATATAGCGCCAACATATTCCGCAGCACTTTACAATTTGGAGGGTAAACGTACAGACATTACACATTAAAAGTATTTAAACAGATGAACACAAGGTGAGCGGGCCCTGCTCGCAAGAGCTTACAATCTATTAGGGTGTACGGGAGAGACGAAGGGAAAGAAGTGCTAGATTTACAATGGTCCAGCCATGTGACATAAATATGTTTTTTTTTTTTTACATAGAATTTGGATGAACCTGCCACCCTCTATATACATCTATATACATTTAAGTGCTGAAAATGAGATGAGTGCGCTAGGGGTGTGGGGGAGGGGAGGGGGTGTTAGCATTAGGGATTCTGGTGGGCCAGAGTGAGAAGATGTATTCTCAGGGGCCCTTTTAAAGCTATGAGAGTTCTGAATTTTGCCTGATCACCCCGGTAGCATGTTCCGGGAGAACTGGTGCCGCACGTGTGAAGTCTTGGAGACGGGCATGGGAGGTTCGGAGGATTGATGAGTGTAACCTGATATCATCAGAGCGGGTAGGGTGGTAGACAGAGATGAGGGAGGAGATGTAGGGAGGAGCAGCGTTGTGGAGAGCTTTGAATGAGAGTGATGAGTTTATGTTTTATCCTGTACTGGATAGGCAACCAGTGCAGTGACTGACACAGGGTAGAGGCATCATATAGCGGCTGGAAAGAAAGACAACCTGGCTGCTGCATTGGACAGATTGGAGGGGGGAGAGTTTGCAGAGAGGGAGACAAAATAAGCAAGGAGTTACAGTAGTCGAGACGAGAATGAATAAGACCCAACAATGAGAGTTTGAGTTGTTTCTACAGTGAAAAAAAGGACGGATTTTGGAGATGTTCTTGGGGTGCAGGTGACAGGAGCGGGCAAGGATTGGATATATGGACAAAAGACAGATCGGAATCTAGTAAAAACCCCCAGACAGCGGGCCTGCTGTCTAGGAGTTATGGTGGTGCCCCCACTGAGACAGAAAGGGCAGGGTAAGGTCTGTTAGTAGATGGTGGGATGGACTAAAAGTTCAGTTTTAGTGAGGTTTAGGTTTAAGATACAGGGAGGACATAAATTCAGAGACAGCGGACAGGCAGTCCCTGGTGTTATTGTAGCA
Source organism: Phyllomedusa bahiana (assembly GCA_025379985.1). Taxonomy (NCBI): domain Eukaryota; kingdom Metazoa; phylum Chordata; class Amphibia; order Anura; family Hylidae; genus Phyllomedusa; species Phyllomedusa bahiana. Next base: position 104,323 of record JAODAL010000254.1, read on the forward strand.
GGGCAGGAGGGATGTCTCGGGCGGAGGTGTATAATATGGGTGTCATCAGCGTAGAGATGGTACTGGAAGCCAAATCTGCTGATGGTTTGTCCAATGGGGGCTGTATAGATTGATAATAGGAGAGGACCAAGAAAAGGATCCCCTTTGGAACCCGACAGCAAGAGGAAGAGGAGAGGAGGTAGAACCTGCAAATGAGACACTGAAGGAGATAGATGAAAGAGAGATAAGACTCCTAAATAAGACAGAAGACTAATATTATTTTGCTGTTGGTGCTGCAAAAAATGCTTATCTGCATGTCTCCTTACAAATAGTAGGTAATGATATTATGATAGCTCTATTGTTCTCTGGACAGACCTAAGTAAAGATTTAACCTACTGTGCTGGCATTTTTTTGTGCTGATTGTTTATGTTCAATTTACTTAAATCAATAATCCCGGGGGATCTCTTGGTTGTGTCCAAAATAGTAATGCTCGGAGACCTCTAAATGATGCATAGTGTAAGCGAACACTGTAAAAATATCCACTGTACATATTTTATGAGCCTTTAGCTTTCAGCAAACCAAATTCAGTTCACTTTACAGCACCAAACTCCCAGGGAATTCACCCACTTTTCATTTCCTTTTCTCCCTCATCAGATAACTTATCCTAGAAGTGGTTCCAAGCTTCTGATGTTGAAAGTTCAAGTTTCCAAAGCCTTATTGGCCGGGGAATAAAATCAAGTGAAGGCCGTTCTCTTGTTAAGTGACAGTGTCTTCTGTTCACAGCACAAGGCACATACATTGAATAGATTTTATGTGACAAGAGAAATCTTAAATGTGTATCATTTTTTATTTAAGATGACTAGGAAGAAGGGAGGCACTAGACATCTGATGGGTGGGGCTACAAGGCACTGCTGTGACTACTGTGGATGAAAGGGAGGCACTAGACATCTGATGGGTGGGGCTACAAGGCACTGCTGTGACTACTGTGGATGAGGAGGGAGGCACTAGACATCTGATGGGTGGGGCTACAAGGCACTGCTGTGACTACTGTGGATGAAGAGGGAGGCACTAGACATCTGATGGGTGGGACTACAAGGCACTGCTGTGACTACTGTGGATGAAGAGGGAGTGCACTAGACATCTGATGGGTGGGGCTACAAGGCACTGCTGTGACTACTGTGGATGAAAGGAGGCACTAGACATCTGATGGGTGGGGCTACAAGGCACTGCTGTGACTACTGTGGATGAGGAGGGAGGCACTAGACATCTGATGGGTGGGGCTACAAGGCACTACTGTGACTACTGTGGATGAAGAGGGAGGCACTAGACATCTGATGGGTGGGGCTACAAGGCACTGCTGTGACTACTGTGGATGAAGAGGGAGGCACTAGACATCTGATGGGTGGGGCTACAAGGCACTGCTGTGACTAGTGTGGATGAGGAGGGAGGCTCTCGAGATCTGATGGGTGGGGCTACAAGGCACTGCTGTGACTACTGTGGATGAAGAGGGAGGCACTAGACATCTGATGGGTGGGGCTACAGGGCACCGCTGTGACTACTGTGGATGAGGAGGGAGGCACTAGACATCTCATGGCTTGGGCTACAAGGCACAGATCTGACTGCTGTGGATGAGGAGGGAGGCACGAGACATCTGATGGGTGGGGCTACAAGGCACTGCTGTGACTACTGTGAATGAAGAGGGAGGCACTAGACATCTGATGGGTGGGGCTACAAGGCACTGCTGTGACTACTGTGGATGAGGAGGGAGGCACTAGACATCTAATGGGTGGGGCTACAGGGCACTGCTGTTACTACTGTGGATGAGGAGGGAGGCACTAGACATCTAATGGTTGGGGCTACATGGCTCTGGTGGGACTACTTTGGTTGAGGTGGGAGGAACTAGACATCTAATGGGTGGGGCTACAGGGCACTGCTGTTACTACTGTGGATGAGGAGGGAGGCACTAGACATCTGATGGGTGGGGCTACAAGGTACTGCTGGGACTACTGTGGATGAGGTGGGAGGCACTAGACATCTAATGGGTGGGGCTACAAGGCACTGCTGTGACTACTTTGGATGAAGAGGGAGGCACTAGACATCTGATGGGTGGGGCTACAAGGCACTGCTGTGACTACTGTGGATGAAGAGGGAGGCACTAGACATCTGATGGGTGGGGCTACAGGGCACTGCTGTTACTACTGTGGATGAGGAGGGAGGCACTCGACATCTGATGGGTGGGGCTACTGGGGAGGGGGTGGGAGGCACTAGACATGTGAGGGGTGGGGCTACAAGGCACTGCTGTGACTACTGTGGATGAGGAGGGAGGCACTCGACATCTGATGGGTGGGGCTACAAGGCACTGATCTGACTACTGTGAATGAGGAGGGAGGCCCTAGACAGCTGATGGGTGGGGCTACAGGGCACCGCTGTGACTACTGTGGATGAAGAGGGAGGCACTAGACATCTGATGGGTGGGGCTACAGGGCACCGCTGTGACTACTGTGGATGAGGAGGGAGGCACTAGACATCTGATGGGTGGGGCTACAAGGCACTGCTGTGACTACTGTGACTGAAGAGGGAGGCACTAGACATCTGATGGGTGGGGCTACAAGGCACTGCTGTGACTACTGTGGATGAGGAGGGAGGCACTAGACATCTAATGGGTGGGGCTACAGGGCACTGCTGTGACTCCTGTGGATGATGAGCGAGGCACTAGACCTCTTATGGGTGGCGCTACAAGGCACTGCTGTGACTACTGTGGATGAGGTGGGAGGCACTAGACATCTAATGGGTGGGGCTACAGGGCACTGCTGTTACTACTGTGGATGAGGAGGTAGGCACTAGACATCTGATGGGTGGGGCTACAAGGTACTGCTGGGACTACTGTGGATGAGGTGGGAGGCACTAGACATCTAATGGGTGGGGCTACAAGGCACTGCTGTGACTACTTTGGATGAAGTGGTAGGCAATAGACAGCTGATGGGTGGGGCTACAAGGCACTGCTGTGACTACTGTGGATGAAGAGGGAGGCACTAGACATCTGATGGGTGGGGCTACAGGGCACTGCTGTTACTACTGTGGATGAGGAGGGAGGCACTCGACATCTGATGGGTGGGACTACTGTGGATGAGGTGGGAGGCACTAGACATCTGATGGGTGGGGCTACAAGGCACTGCTGTGACTACTGTGGATGAGGTGGGAGGCACTAGACATCTGATGGGTGGGGCTACAAGGCACTGCTGTGACTACTGTGGATGAAAGGGAGGCACTAGACATCTGATGGGTGGGGCTACAAGACACTGCTGTGACTACTAGGGCTGTGGAGTTGGTAAGCCAATGCTCCCTCTCCTCAATTTCTCCTAACTCAGCCTCCCACTTTCACTCCCTGATACATGGCGCCTGTTTAAGTGATAACTTTACTGTTGTAAAATGGTAACATCAGGCTCTTTATCACCTTATGATACAATAATCAAGCTGTTTAGGTAGAACGTACACTGACAGGCAAATTGGTAACAATATAACAATAATTGATCTTGTGACTTTCAGGCTCCACATCTCACCATCCACTACAGCTTTGTACATGAGGCTACCATATTTTACAGACCATCATCTTACCTATCTTATACATAAATGTGACTTGCAAGTATTTAGCATCCGCTTAGTTCCGCAGATTCGTTCCTGTAGATGCATTGTTTCTGTTTTGCTCCTAAAAATAAAAATGTTAATTTTTTTTATTTTATCATTAGAAATTTTTATTATTTTCTTGATACATAATAATAGACAATACAGTAGGACAGAAAGGACAATGTAATGTGGGGAGCGAAGGAAGAGGAAACAAGGGAAAACATGGGTAAAACAAGTGCCATGCGTACAGAAACATTCAGCGTCTTAAGGGCATCAGAGTTTAAGGATACAGCGACATGTCAGATCAAGCCATTTTTAAACAACAGAAAAAGATATATAACTGTATCAGTTGTTCTTAACCAAAATGTTAATTTTTATTATTTTCTTAGTATTCTGTAAATCCACCTTTGGCTTTCAGCACTGCCTGAATCCTTCTGGGCTCTGGATCAGATTCCAGCATGTTGTGACAGAAATCTGATCCCAGGTCTCTTCTACACATTCCCAATGTTGGTGCAGACTGCACTTGGATACAAATACAGCTTTTTCTTCAACTCTACTCACAAGTGTTAGATTGGGTTGAGTTCTGGGGACTATAGAGGCCAATGCAGCAACTCTACCTCATTGTCATTGAACCAGTCCTTCTCCAACCTTGACGTATGCTTTGGGTTGTTAACCTGCTGGAACACTGTCGTCCTTTTCATACCCATAGTACTAGAGTGTATGAAGTAACTCATCTTGTAGGAAACTCGCATATAGCTCTGCATTGAGATCGCCATCGATCCTGATCAAGTATCCAATGCCTTTGGCTGTGAAACATCACTATATCATCAGGCTTCTTCCATCGAACTTGACAGTTCCCTCAATTTCTCAATCCATGAGCCCCTATTCCCTTTTTGTTTTTCCAGACCCATTTTCACCCATCAGAGCCCGGTCTATTACTTTTGTCTCATACATTGTAGCTCAAAATATTGAATCTGATGAAAATCCTGATGGTATTCCTGTGCTGTATAGACCTAGCCTTAGTATTGCTCTAAAATGTCCTCCATGCTGCTGCTGCTTCTGAGGGTGTGCTATAGAGATACTGAGGGGTAGGATCTCCTCTTCTTTGTGTGTGTAGTGTATGGGAAACATCATAGCAGCTAGTCTCCACCCACTAGCATAAGAACAACCGTTAACTGGAGATGAAGCGAGCAGAGAAATGCTATATACAAATGATATGATGGCCAGAAATGCTAATTCTTATGTACACATACATACATGAAAATTATAGGAACGCTTTAAATGATAGCCGCCTCTGTACAGCCCTGAGGAATACATTGGTGCTATATAAGCCACAGGAAATGCACATATTGTACAGGCTCTCTTATCACATTTGTTTGTTTTGCTAGAAACTTTCTCTGCTCCGACTTACCTGGGTTACATAATGTTTATTCAGTAATGGTGTGTTGTATTTGGCGAGAACAAACCTGCTCCTCAGCTATGTATGCGCTGACTAAAATAATCCTCTGTTCAAACTTGTTTATTGTGTTTTATATCTGATATTCCAGTTAAACAGTCTGTCAGTAGCAGAGACTTATATAAGGTCCAAATTTTAACTCTTAAGCCTTTATTCTCATTGGGGCACATTTATCACGGCAATTGTGGCAGAATTCTGGTGCAATTTGAGCCAAAAATAATGGTGTTCATGTTTTACAACACATTTATTATGTGTTTTAGACAGTTTCTAGACACTTTTGCCACTTGGCCAACAACAAGGGCATGACCTCAACACCAGGACTGTCGCTTTGCGAAAAGGGGTGTAGTTTACCGTGTGACACCATGTGCCAAAAAAAGGGCCAAAATGTTGCTCCAGTTAGTGGCATAAAGTAAGCCAGCTAATAGAAGGTGTAGAGTTAGAATAGACAGTCTAAACCTGCGCCAAATTTCTCAACACTGTGATAAATGTGGCACATTGTCAGATTGTCTAAGGGTATGTTCACACGCGTGTTGGGATCCGTTTTGAGATGTGTGTTTGGATTTGTGTTTCGCACCCTAAATGGACCCAAACAAACATCTAACAATGTGCAGTGTGATTTATATTACTTTCGATGTAAAACACGCATCGGCGTTCAGACGAGTGATCGCCGATGCGTGTTTACATGGGTCTTTCTGATGTGTCTTTTAGATCCGTTCAAAGAATTTTCATGCCAATTCTTGAACCATTTTATGCAGCAGCACCCTGTTTGAAACTATAGGGTGCAATCCTGCTGCGGCCAAAACGCAGGAAAACACATACCTGCATGTTTGATACGTTTTGAATGTGACTGACACAGCGCTTTAGAAAGCATTTTTCGGATCCAAGACGTATCCAAAATCGGATCCAACACGCCGTGTGAACATACCCTAAGGCTATGTTCACACGGCCTTTTTTGGAATACGTCCCAGTCATTACGGTAATCCACAATTCTCATAGAGAACTATGGATTACGTCTCTTCTCCCCGTTCGGACAATACGGCGAGCGGGGAGAGAAGTGACATATCAATTATTCACAGTGTATACGCGCCGAGAGTAATGAATGCTGTAAGACTGTATAGTGAGACTGCTGTAAAGTTTTCTCTACAGAGCAGGAAGTGTCAGACTATGATAAGTGGCCAAATAGAAAAATGGAGGATTTCTAAAAATATTGAAAGTGATCTGAGAAATAAAATAAAAAATATCAACAAATTCTTATAAGTTAATTGATAGGTTATTCTCTGATGACCCATTCCCACATTAAATATTAATCACCTCTACATATAATAGGTGATAGATGTATGATTTCTGTGGTTTTTACTGCTGGAACCCCCACTTAAATGGGGTCACTGAGTGCCCCAGTCCTGCAGTGTTTGAATGGAGCAGTGGTTGAACATGCACACTAATGCTCCGTTCACAGTCCATGTAGAGCAGGGGTATCAAACTGCCGGCCCTCCAGCTGTTGGGAAACTACAACTCCCATCATGTACTCTGTTATAGATTATACAAGTGCATGATGGGAGTTGTAGTTTCCCAACAGCTGGAGGGCCGGCAGTTTGATACCTGTGATGTAGAGTGATAAATGGGTGGTGTCTGTTTTGGGGTGAGGGGAAACCCTTTAAATGAGTTGTCCTGGCCTATACGTCTTGGTCTGGCATCAGGCGTAGAGAGAGGCAATGGCATTCTGGGCAGTCAGGTTGCCAAGGCAACTGTCCAATGCCATGGGACTATTATGCACGGATCACTATTCTAATTAATAGGAGCCAGACACAATATTCACTGGATGGCAGATGGTTGCTTTGGCAACCTGACCACCAAGCTTTGTGCAGTCTATGTCACATTGGATGAGAGTATACGCCTGAACAACCTTGTAAAGGTAAAACGTATAGGCTGGATACAGATTGCTGTAGAGAGCAGCCTGCTTACTTATCACCGCTTTATGGGATGGTGAAGGGAACAATTCTGAGTAAAAGTATATCCACTTAAAAGGGCGTTCCATTTTTATAAAATGTTCGTCAGCTGGTCGGGTTAGTCATAAAATTGAAAAAAACCTTCATCTATTAAACCCTCTAGATTCCAGCGCCACCACTGCACCCTGCCAAAGACATCATGTTCACTGTTCACATGGCCCTGCAGCTATTCACAGGCCATAGCGGTGTCTCTTCCTGGATATATGGCACATGACCACTGGGGACTGAGATTGGCTGCAGCCTCGTGTGGGCACTGATCGGGACATGATCAGCAGCAGGGCTTAGATGGAGAAAGTTGAAAAGATGAGGTTTTTTTTTCTCTTTTAAGAACCCAGCTAATAAGCATCTTTTAAAATTGGAAACTCCCTTTAAATTCCTCTAATCCAGCAATCCCACAGGGGGTGGAAATCTGGCCCTTTATTATGTCACAGAACTATTTTTTAAGCATATTTAATTAAGTTATATTTTAGCTGTTGGCAATATCTGACACTGAGATTTTTTTGGGGGTAACATTTTCTTATTGACACATTGGAATAAGACAAAAATATAGCATTGTATGTCGAGGAAAAAAAAATCAGTGTAAATTTTACAATAATAACATACATAGTCTTTGGCAATAGATCAATAAACATTAAAACCATAAGAACATAATCCCCCCTCCCTCCCAAACAAACACCACTACAGTCATATTATAAGCCATCTCTATCAATACTCCTTCCAGCTGTCCACATAATATCCTCATTGCCTCAAATAGTACACTTACTAACTGACCTCGAGCCCCACCAAACCCTTCGGGCATGTCCCCACTGCAAGGGTTTTCGGCCATTTTTTCAGACCGTTTGTGGTTTTGCAGACCGCCTGAAAAACCGGCCAAAAATGAGCACAACGGCTCCTATGGAAAACCCGTGCAGCAGTCCCCACTGCATGGGTTTCCTGCCTGGCGGTTTTTCCGCCCGCCCGTAATACATTGTTCGTGCACATTCTTCTGTCCGTTTTCGGACGGAATATGTGCATATCAATGTGAAGGGGGAGGGCTTTTCTCTGCTCGTCGGGGAGAAAAGCCGCCCCCTTCCCCTCCACCCCCCCCGCTTCCGTGGGAACGGCCACAAAACAGTGCGAATACCGGTCGCATAAACCGACCGGTATTTGTCCCTTGCCGTGTAAACGGCCCCTTCCAGTTATTAGAACTCGAGCGCCCCCACAATTCACGTGACTTTAAGAGGGCCTAGGTCACCTGTCAAGTCTCTAAGGAAGTACCATGTGGTTTCACTAAATGGTAACATATGTTCACTTATTTCTTATTTTACAATAAAAATGTTCCATTTTCTGAAAACTCCTTTAGCTTGCTGCTCTTTCTGTTTTTCTGCTTCCCTCCTATCCAGGAGAAGAAAATGCGTAACTTGTTGTGTTACCATATCGATTGAGGGGAACTCCTTTTTAAGCCTTCTATTCAAGAGGCATCGCTTTGCCATCAGAAAGAAAATGTGAACTAGTAGCGAAAGCTTGGTCTCTCCCGGATCTATGTGAAAGATCATAGGATATGGTGATAAATCCATGTCAAAATTCAGCCGTCCTTTGAGAAAGGTTAGCGAGTTTTCCCAAAAGTCTTGGGATCTTGGGCAAGCCCATATTCCATGATAAAGGTCAGTCCCGGGCTGTTGGCATTTGGGACATGCCACCAATCTATCTGGCATATTTGGGTGGGGGATATATAGAACCATATATAGCATAATGTAGTTTGAGTTGTGATTCCCTCCAGCTTTCACAAGGGATACTTTTCCTCACTAAGTCCCACCCCTCAAGTATCTTTACAGGCAATTCCGCATCCCCCAATAAGTTTAGGTCTATTACCCATTCATTAACACTCCGTGAGAGCCCTCACTAGTGAGGGGGACATATCTGAGAACTGTCTTGGTCTAAGACTTCTTGTTGCCCAAAGTAACCAATCAGAGTTCCCCTTTCATTTCATATAGAGCTCTGAAAAATGAAAGAGGCGCTCTGATTGGTTGCTATGGGCAACAAGAAAAGTCTTAGACCAAGACAGTTTTCAGACATGTCCCCCTGAGTTCTTGTGCGGGATTCCTTGTATCAATTTATCAAACCAATTTGACTGAAACGCCTTTGAATATACTTTCAAAGATTCCTGCAGAAAGCTCATCACCTGAGCATAGCCCCGAAACCACCTCCATGTTGTGTTGATATTTTTTTTTATCACAGAACTATGTTCTAATATGGCAGCCTAAAAACCTACGAATAAACTCGGGTTCATCCAATTGATATTTATATTGTGTATTGCAGATAACATTTTTTGGCATTTTCTACCCTACGCTTTTCTACAGTTATTTCGAGTTCACAGTGTAAGTTTCATATTCGAATGTGGAAAAACCATGTGCATTGCATGTCCCAGTAAGCTCAATGGGAACATGGGCTGTAGCTCACGTAGTAAAATCCATGTCAAGTTATAAAAAAGAAAATGAGCTATCACTTATTCACATGTTGTATATATGGAAAACATTTGGAAACTGACGTGGATGGGGCTAATTCATATCCAGAACCATGTGAAAAAAGTGGAAGACATGATGGAACTCCTAGCATGGGCCTTGGATTCCTGACACATATTATACAGCGGCAAAAGGCTCAAAACGGGGTAGACATCTCATTAGGGAGTAGCACCATGTCAATGGGTAGACACCTAGAATTCCACCTCTCTTCCCATAAGCCCTTTAGAAAATACATGTGTGAACATAGCATTTCATGTACATGTAAGTGTTCTCGGGTATAGGGTTGTATTAAAAGTCTGTCTTTAACATAAAAAGCAATCCTTGTAATGAGACAACCCCTTTAAGGAGTCCAGTAGGCTTCCATGTATAACAGTGCATACAGAGATGGCTGTCAATCACAGATAAACCCACCTACTGGACTCCTTAATCCAGAATAAGCAGGAATTTAAATGAATAAATTACAAATTCTCCTGAATCTTTTCCCAGAACGCTATATATTAATCTGCTCCGCTCCTCCTGCCCTATAACATGCTGCCAGCAGATCAAATAGCATGTTCAGTATCACAAGTCCCCTTTAAATATATGTTTGTCTGTGACCCATAGCTTGTAAGAAGACTTTGTCTCTAAGAATTGTGATTTATTAGGTCTAAGGTTTTTCATACAAATATATAAAAACAAAGCGGGGTATCATGGGTTCCTGTACGTAGTAAATTATATATGACGAAGAGTAGATAGTGTAAAATATCTTCTTATTATATTCTACTGGAATCTAAGTATGTGAACATTATTCTTTGTCATATCTTGGACATGTGCTTGAACTTCTCTACTCTTCCTCCTAATAAGACTGGAGTCACTGTTTGTACTCATATCCTGGGCATGCAGAGACGTAGGAGCTAATTATATAACTTAATACTAGGAGATTTAATAACCTCTTGTAGAGGAAACTCCCTGGACTGGAATGTGTCCTTATTGCTGTGTTTTTGTGAGCTTTACATCATGCATGGTAAGAAAGGACAAGACCAGTGTGTCACTTTGTTTCCAATGTTATTTTATGTATTCTTGGACAAGTACATTGTGTGTTGCATTAGGGCTTGGTTCACATGTGATGAATGCTGTGGGTGCAGAAGAACAAATGTAGTAATAATGCTCCCAGAGCTGCTATCTTAGCCATTCATACCCTCAGCTTTGATTTTGAATGAACGTTTTCTGTATTTAAACACAGGCTACTGAAACTTGGGTGTTTTTTTCTTTGCAGCATTGATAAATTGATACTAATCTATGAAATTCGGGCATACAAAAATACAGTATGGGCCCATAGACTTTTGTAAGGTCAGACTGAGATGCCTACAAATGGAGGTGGTGCCAAGTAGGAAAAATCATCATGTCCTTCATGTTCATTTATACAGCTCCAAGCCATCGCTGAATTTTGCTGAGCTGTAATGCAGCACTGATAGACTACTACTGAGCTGTACTATTCCCTGTGTGATTTCATACAGAGTTTATTTCTGTCGTGTACAAATCATGACATTTATTATGTGTTTTAGAGACTTCTGTGCACTGTCTGCCAAAGTCCTCGCCTTGGTTAAAGGGACGAGGCTTCGTGGAAAGGGGACACGGTTTACCACGCACCAAAAAATACACCAAAATGTTGGCGCAGTGGCATAAAGTACATCAACTAAAAGAAGGTAGAAAGTTAATTAGGCAGATGAGTAGAAAAAAAAACGTTTTGTGGCGACAACAGGACGTTTCTACTATTAAAGTCTATGGCAGCTGTTTTCAGGTCTTTTTTCAGCAGTTTTAGAAAACAAAGAAAACCCAAAAAATGACTGAATGTGTCCAGTGGAGACATAGCCTTAAGCCTATTTCACCTCTCCATTGCAGATTCCATAAAAAACAGTGCTCTGCACACTATGGTGGAAGCCTGATGGACCTCATTGTAGAAAGTTAGGTCCATAAAAAGCAGTTGGTGTCCACCATTTAATGGATCTGGCACTGCCCCTGGAATGGAGGCTCTGATTGTAGGTATCCTTGAGAAATATGTTCACTGAGAACAAGAAGCAAGCATGGTCTTAGTTGCACTTCATTAGCTCTATCTTGCTAATGTACACAAAAGTATGGTTTATAGATACCTGCATCAGACGCCAGAAACAAGGTGTGAACACATCTTTAAAAGAAAGACACAGGGCCATACTTACAGCTCAATGGCTGGACAATAGACTAATCCCAGTAGGAGGCAATATAAGCCCCAATACTACTTGGGAGAACACATCTTTAAACACGCACTTCTGTTGTCAGGGCTCTTCTTTAACCCCTTAAGGACCCAGCCTGTTTTGGCCTTCCTGACACAGCCCTATTTTTGAAATCTGGCAAGTCACTTTATGTGAGAATAACTTTTTGACACTTTCACCTATCCATGTGATTCAGAGATTGTTTTCTCATGACACATTGTGCTTTAAGTTAGTAAGAAAATTTTATCCATACAATCCTTGTTTTTTGTGAAAAATATCAAAATGTAATGAAAAAAGCTGTGATTTTGAAAGTTCAAAAATTTCTGCATGCAAGACAGATAATTATTCACCACAAAATAGTTTAGAACTAGCATCTACCATATGTCCACTATAGGTTGGCATCATTTTTTAAATGTCTTTTTTTTCTTTATGACATTAGAGGGCTTAGAAATTTAGTAGTAATTTCTCACATTTTCAAGAAAATTTGCAATATACATTTTTTTAGGGACCATTCCAGTTCTGACGTGGCTTTGAGGGGCCTGTATTTTAGATACCCCCATAAATGACACATTCTAAGAAACTAGACCCCTTAAAGTATTTACAACAGTGTTTAGGAAGTTTGTTAACCCTTTAGGTATTTCACAGAAATTAAAGCAAATTGGAGGTGAAATTTCAAAATTTCACTATTTTTGCAGATTTTCAATATTTATCCATTATTCGCTGGAATATGATAAATGTGACTAGGTAAATGCAATGTAATATCAATTCCCCTAGGTCTGCCGTTTTCAGAGAGATTCCATATGTGGCCCTAGTACATTATTTGGCTCAACCATAAGCCCCAGAATAGAAGGAGCACCTACTGGACTCTGGGTCTCATTTTCAATGCATTTTTATTTAGGCGCCAATTCAGGTTTGAGGAGGCCCTAAGGTGCTAAAACTTAATAAACACCCCTAAAAAGACCCCATATTGGAAACTACACCTCTTAAGGTATATATACAGGTGTGTAGTGAGTATATTGACCCCACAGGTGATTCACAAATTTTTGTGAAAATTAAAAAAAATTTTTTTCCAATAATCTGCAATTTTAGCTGAAAATGTTTCATATTTACAAGGAATCCTGGAAAAAAGAACCCCAAAACTTTGTTAAGCAATTTCTTCCAAGTTCGGCAATACCCTACATGTGGGTGTAAACTGCTGTTTGGGCGCATGGCAGGGCGTATAAGGGAGGGAGCACTATTTGGCTTTTGGAATTCAGATTTTGATGGGCGTCATGTCGCATTTACAAAGCCCCCAAAGTAGCAGAACAGGTGAAACTTTCCAGAAGTCACCCCATTTTGGATTCAATCCACCTCATGGATCTCATCTAGGGGTGTATTGTGCATTTTGGGAACACAGGTGTTCCATCGTTTTTTTTTTTTAGCATTGGGCCATGAAAATGGGTGGGGGGAAAACGCAGTTCCACCATTGTTTTTTGGGCTTCAATTTTACAGCGTTCGCCGTGCAGTGTAAATGATGTGATAACTTTACTATGGGGGTCGGTACACTTACAATGATATAGATTTTATATAGTTTTTTATGTTTTATTACTTTTACACAATAGAAATAGGTCTATAAAAAATTGCGTTTTTATGTTGTCCTATTCTGACAGTCATAACTTTTTGATTTTGCTGTGTGCATAGCTGTGTAGGACCTTGTTTTTTGCGGGGTGAATTGATGCTTTTATTGGTACCATTATGGGGCACATACGACACTTTGTTCACCTTTTATTAAGGTTTTTGTGAGGTGTTTTGAACAAAATACAGAAATCCTGGTAGTGTTTTTTATTTTTTATAGCGGTCACTCTGCGTTAGATATGACATGCTAGCTTTACTCAGCAGGTTGATACGATTACAGCAATACCCAATTTGTATATTTTTTTTATTTTTTACTGCTTTTATACAATAAAAACACTTTTATTCAAACAGGAAAACACATGTTTGCATCGCCATAGTCTGAGAGCCATAACTTTTTTATTTTTCTTTGTATGGAGCTGTGTACAAGCTTGTTTTTTGAGGGATGAGTTGACGTTTTTATTGGTATCATTTTTGGGTGGACAAGACTTTAGTTTTAAATCCGTTTTTTGTAAGGCAGAGTGAAGAAAATACTGCAATCCTAGTAATGTTTTTTATTTTTAACAGTGCTCGCTGTGCAGTATCCGTAATAAGTTAGCTTTACTCTGTGGGTCGATACGATTACGGCGATACCCAATTTATATAGTTTTTTTTTTATGTTGAAGCACTTTTAAAAAAAAAAAAAAGTGTTTTTAGTGTGTAAAAGAATATTTATGCATTGCTATCTTCTGAGAGCCATAACTTTTTTTATTTTTCCACATACAGAGCTGTGTAAGGACTTTTTTTTTGCAGGATGAATGGATGTTTTAATTGGTACAATGTTGGCGTTTATCGGAGTTTTTGATCACTGTGCTGCGGGATGAACAAAAATCTTAGTTCTGTGATTTTTTTTGGGGTTTTTTTTACGGCGTTCACCGTACGGGTAAATTAACATGACAGATTTATAGGGCAGGTCGCTACGCACGCGGCGATACCAAATATGGGTACTTTATTTATTTTTGATCTCTTTTGGGGCGATTGCCGTTTGTAAAGGGGAAAAAGGGCGGTGTACGTGTTTTTATTTTATTTTTCGTGTTTGTGTTTTATTTGTTTTTTAGTTTTTTTTACTTTTTCACATTTTTTTTTAACTTTTCCCCATAGGGGATTTGAATGAGAGATCTTTAGATCTCTCATTCAATAGGAATCAATGCACAGCTTGTTGCTATGACTGGTTCCTATGGTAACTGTCAGTCACGATGCCGGGCCATGCCCACATCTATGGCCTTCCGTGCTGTCTGTCAGAAGGCAGGAGCTGCATGGATCGAGCGATCTCCTCCTGCATCTCTCTTAGTTATTGCGACCCGATGGTCGAGATAATTAAGGGGTTAACGGCCCCCCACACCCCCCCTCCCCTCCTGGAGTGATCGCGGGTCGGGGCTGACGCTGCGGGATGTCCGCTGTAATATACAGCTGACACCCCGCGCCGCTCGCGCGAACTCTGCTTTAGAGTTTGCGCGATCCTCAGGACGTATGCATACGTCTAGGGTCGTGCAGGGGTTAATGAGCCCCTGCAGCCAAAGACCTAAAGATCATCCAATCCAGCCAAGGATGTCACTTTTAGGCTATGTCTCCATTGCAATAAAATACAATCGTATTTTCGTCGGGTATAGGATTCTCTGCTCGTCTTCTGCCGTATTATACAACATGTTGTATAATACGCTGGCGATTTTTAGTTTTTTTGTCATTTTCCCATACAATCAATTGTATGGGCTGACGGCAAAAAAAAAAACAAGGACCGTCTGCGATCGTGCATTGGAAAAAAAACGGTCGACTTTCGGACGTTTTTTGTCTAATGCAGTGTAGACCTAGCCTCACAGTATCTATGTTAGGGTATGTTCACACGGCTTATTTAGCAACATATTTTGGCGCGCATTTCACTGCATATTGCGCTTATTATACGGCGAAATGCGTGCCACAATTACGGTAATTCATAGCTATCATAGAGAGAGAATTGACATGTCAATTGTTAACGGCGAATACGCGCTGACAATACATGTCTATGGGGGCGGCGCCCGGCTGGCCCCCTGTGCTTTGGAATTCTGCACACCCGGCATATTGTGCTGCATGCTGTATGCACTGCAATAAGCTGTGTGAACATACCCTAATAAGAAGTGTCACTAACCCAAGTCTACTTTCCACCACTGTGCTGTGCAGATGAGGGCATACCGGGGTTGCTTACAGGCAGCTATTTCAATGATGGGGAAAAGAGGACTGGTGTGTTGAAAGTAAGGTTGCGTTTTCACGGCACAGACCAAATACCGGTCAGATTTTCAGACCGGTATTTGGTCTTTTTTTGGGTACGCAGGGGGGCGGCTTCTGTCCGCGGTTTGCAGATTCATGCCCTCCCCCTTCGCACCCACAGGTTCATGTTCCGCCTGAAAACTGGGCCGAAGAATGAACATATTCTAAGTTTTTCGGACCATTGGCGGTGTCAAAAACCGTCTGGAAGAAAATCCGTGCAGTGGGGACTGCTGAAAGGATTTTCTATTGAAGTCTATGGGAGAGCGTTTCTTGTTGGTTTTCAGATGGTTTGTAAAACCGCAAAGCATCTGAAAAACCGACCACTAACCCCTGCCATGGGGACAAGCCTTAATAATGATAAATATTTACTTCTAGATCTCTCGCTTTAAACAACAACATAAACATTTACTTATATGGCCGAGTTCACTCGGCTTATTCACGGCGTAATTGCGGGACGGATTTCGCCCGCAATTACGCCTTGTGTACGGGGGCGCCGGCAGCTCGCCGGCCCCATAAACATTCATTATCCACGGCGCGTATACCGCTGTGAATAACTGACATGTAATTTTCTCCCCGCTCGCACAAGAGGAGACGGAATCCATAGTTCTGTATGAGAACTGTGGATTACCGTAATGACTGGGACGCATTTCAGCCCGTAATTTGCGCAGTACAGCTCGAAATACGGGGCAAGACACGTCCCAAAATAAGCCGTGTGAACATGGCCTGTAAGTGTGAAATATTCTATAACCGGAAAACATTCCAGTTAGTGAATCCCTGTTACCAAACCTCTGATCGTCCAGGAAGTCGACTTAGGCTTCTGGTAATGGTTAATGTGGGATCACACCGCATAGAATATTTCTCAGATGAATATGCCTTGATTACATTGACTGTTTCCCATGAAGAAAACCATGAACGTCTGTCTATGAGCCAGCAAGTTTGCTCCACTGCCTACAAAGGAGAACTCTGGCCTCCCTCCCGGCGACGACCGTGTGATGGATAATTTGGTCGTCTACCCTGCGTCACTTTACAGCATCTAATGGCTTTTTGTTTTGACTGTACTTTTCCAGGCAACCATTCTGGTCACTTTTACACTTCTCCTTGATAAATCTCACGATGTGTAACCAAAGTGATGCACATGTGTTTAGCGTGACTCATTCCTCGGCATGGAGAGCTGTTTATTTTGTCAGAGGATTAAAACAATCTATCCAGATGTACATGGGTGTGAACATGTGATGTAACTGGCCTGCTATTATCTGCTATTTTTCTTTATTTTTTAGTTGTATGATGGCCTATACGTAAGGTTATTGTCCGCAGACTGTAACCTAATGTATATGGCGGTGCTGTGATAGTCCCAAGATGGCAGACGTCTGAGGAAAGGGTGGAGAATGGAACAGGAATAATATACTCCAGTATGCCCAATCCTTCAATCTGCAATTAAAGCAAATGTTGTCAGATTGTACCATGAAAATGCAGCCAGTCCGTATAATGGACCTTTAGGTGCCCCATGGGTCACTGTATGGTACCACTGTGCAGCTCTGAGAGATGGCACATGATAAAGCATGTCTCAATATAAATTTGGAAGCCGCTAAAGAAATACATGAGCCCATACAATTATGTGCACTCTCTTACAGCTTACTAATACAGAGATCAATAATACAGTGATCCCTCAAGTCCCAGGATACAATATATTCAACATGCAATGGTCTTTCCTGGGCCATTGTATCTTGAAACCACATTTACCATGCAATGTCACAGACACTGCTGATCAATGGCTTGTGTGAAGATCCAACCAATTATTATGAACATTGTACTTGTAAAACATTTGTATTAGTGAAGTGCATGCAGTGATTGACACTCTAGTAGCACCTCTCTATAGTACAGTGTGGTACTGCTTACATGTATTAGTGGGGTACATGCAGTGATTGGTGGTCTAGAAGTACCTCTCTACAGTACAGTGCGGTACTACATGTTCTGTACTGCTCTTACTTTTATTAGTGAGGTTCATGCAATTATTGGTGGTCTAGTAGCACCTCTACAGTACAGTGCGGTACTACATGTTCTGTACTGCTCTTACATGTATTAGTGAGGTGCATGCACTGATTGGTGGTCTATAGCGCCTCTCTACAGTACAGTGCGGTACTACATGTCCTGTACTGCTCTTGCATGTATTAGTGAGGTGCATGCAATTATTGACGGTCTAGTAGCGCCTCTATACCGTACAGTGTGGTACTACATGCCTTGTACTGCTCTTATTCGTGTGGTGCATGCTGTGATGGCGGTCTTGTAGCTCCTCTCTACAGTGGAGTGCGGTACTACATGTATATCCGTGTCCATGACACTGAAAATATGTCATACATTTCTAACATACAAGCTAAGTCAAAATTCAAGTTTCTCTTGTGAGACTCCCTCTGTTAATAAAAGTAGAAAGCCACTGCAGAGAGCATCTGCCTTTGTAGCGGACAAGCTTTTGGAGGCATAAAGATGGAAATACAAGGAATGAATTGTGCCAGAAGAATTCTGGTGTAATTTGCATCCAGCATATTGGAGAATGTTCTTTACACCATATTTATGTGTTTTACACTCTTCTGCGCCTTGCCCAACAAAGGGGCATGGCCTCGGCAAAAGGTGTGACTTTGTGGAAAAGTGTTATGGCCCACCATATAACGCTGATGTGCAAGAAAAAACTGCAACAAAATTTTGGCGCATTAGGCTATGTTCACACGGGTTATCTGCGGGACGTCATTGCGCCCCGCAGTTATGCCGTGTGGCAAGGGGCGGGAGCGAGCGGGGGGCCGGCGCCTCGCCGGCCCATAGAGAATAACTGCGTATACGCCGCTAGAAAGTGACATGTGAATTATCTTCCCGCCCGGCGGCTTCGCCGAGCAGGGAGAGGAGACGTAATCCATAGTTCTCTATGAGAAAATCTGGATTACCGTAATGACTGGGCCGTATTCCAGCCGTAATAAGCGCACTTCGGCACGTAAGGACGGACCGAAATACGGCCCATTTTAAGCCGTGTGAACATAGCCTTCGGGGTAATAAGTCAGCCAACTAATAGGAGTTGTAAACCAGTACTATACAAAAATATGATTAATGTGATGAATTGTAAGACTGTCTAATAAAATTCTACACTGTCTGAGTGTTAGCAGTATTGATCAATCTACTCCAGTGTGCACGGGGTGTCCCTACTTTCCTCTACTTGCTGGGATTGTCATAGACAGGAGCTTCTCTTACCTATTGCATATGCTTGCACCGGAGTGTGTCAGTGATCATTTGCATATTTCTATGTTGGATCATCTAAGATCTTTGTCTGCTACATACATGTTTACTTATAGATATATAGCTGTATCGTGCTTATGGTATGTAACTCATCGAAAGATTGAAACTATGGATCTGAAAGTCTCTAATCTAATCCCATAAAAGAGAAATTACTAGTGTAGTAATCAGTGAGCAAGCCTGATAAATCCCATAGAGTTCTCTGGAAAATGTTAAAGGGGTTGTCTCACTACAAGGATTGCTGCTTTTTATATTAAAGATCTTGCAAACACAAGTCATTTTGCAATGTGTCCATTAACAGTGTCCTACTTATTCCTAGATATCCCCTCTTGTATGGGCTGCATCAGCTCCTCAGGTCGCTATAGCTACAGACCTGTTTGTTCTCTCCTGATAGGCTGCCAGCACTGGTTGCTATAGCTACAGACCTCGCTTCTACTGCAGTCTAGTAGGAGCCAGTAAACACGCCTCTGAATTCAAAGTAAAACCAAGAAAACTGGACTGAGGTAAGATGAATCAACGTAGTGAGACAACTCCTTTAAGGTTTTTGAAAATGCAATTATTCATTCTTTTGTATACATATCAGATATAATTACCTTCCACTAACATGTCAGAGTTGGTCGTCTCCATATTCGGTAAATGAGTGATTTTTAAATCTCACAGTTAGAGACCTTTAGTTATTTTGTATGGACTGAAGTATTTCACCTTAAAGGAACTTGTCATTAAGGCTTTGCTACACTAAAATGTTAAATACTGTAAAAAATCTGATTGTTTAAATTGTCTACTGCCTTTTTTGTCGCGGGTTTTTGCACAAAAAAACATCTGTTTTCGATTTCCCCCCCCCATATATTGACTGTACGGATCTGCTGGAATCCCGGGAAGCCCAACATTTTTCCATCCTCTCGGAGGGGGGGGTTTACAAACCAAAAGTAAAAAAATCCTGCTGTTAACACTTCGGGCCCGGGTCTAGGGCACGGGTTACAGTCGACATTTTCGACAGATTCTAAATACTGACTCCGATGAAAATCCAACCAGAAACCAGTGCTGTGGAAACATGGCCTTAAAACAGTTGAACAAGCCTAAGGGGCATTTACACGGTAACACCAATAGTCCCCAAAATCCCCCGGTTTTTTGTTTCTTTTGGCCTGCAGGGGGCAACTTTTTCTCTTTTCGGGTTCAAGCCCTCCCCCCTTTTCACCAACAGTTCCCTTTTCGGGCGGGAGAATGAACGTGTTCTAAGTTTTTTCGGAAACCCGGGGGCTAAAAAAACGGAAAAAACCCTGCTGTTGCGAATGCTACAAAAGAATTTTTCCCCTTTAAGTCATGGGGACTTGCTTGCGGTTTTCAACTGTGTAAAAAAGCAAATCACCGGGGCTTTGAAAATTTCTTAAAGAGGAAAGCTTAGTCAGTTGGAGAAACCATTTTCCTTTTGATGGGCCTTAAATTCCATCGTAAATCTCACATTGTAAGTAATCTCACGATAGCAGTCTGCATTTGAAAGGTGGATGAATATACCCTGTTTCCCTGAAAATAAGACAGCGTCTCATATTAATTTTTGGTCCTAAAGATGCGCTAGGTCTTATTTTCAGGGAGTGTCTTATCTTTCCATGAATACCATGCTATAGTAGTGTGTGTGTGTGTGTGTGTGTGTATGTGTATTTTTATATTTTATTTTATATAATATATATATTATATTAAATATATATATATAATATATTTAAATATAATTTTTAATGGTTAGAGTCACAAACCATAGGATATATGTAGGGTAAAGGACATTTATGGAAAGCTGCAGTGACTTATCTCAAAGGATGGCAAATGTGACACGCTGGGACCTGTGGAACTAGAAGTTCCAGCATGCCCCATGAGCCATCCTGTGAGATGTGTGTGTGTCAGTATCATTGCTCTGTTCTCCTCCCTCTGTTACTTACATGTACTTTCTGTCTACTCTCCTTTGGATGTTCGCGGAACCTGTGGTGACATCACAGTCACATGACCTCCCTTCACAGGTCCTTCAACCCTCTGATGATTTCCACTATGTCTTATTTTCGGGGGGTGCCTTATATTAGGGAATTCAACAAAATCTCTGCTATGTCTTACTTTCGGGGCTGTCTTATTTTCGGGGAAACACGGTATATAATGTTATTCAGTGGTCTAATTCCCACTCCCTTACTGTCAGAACCTTCAGATGAGCAGAAACAATACACATATCATAGAGGGGCCACAGAGACACCCCCAGACGGCCACCATTTGTCCACCTGTGATCTCTGCGTTCTTCGATTTAAATGTATTTATATTTAACAATAGTTGGCAATGAAAAATATTCCAGCAAGTGTGATAGATTTTTTTTAGTAGAAAGTGATCACCTTCAATTTTTAAATGGAAAAATGAACAAGGTCATGGCCTCATAAGGCTGCTTTTCCCATTATGCTCATATCACCCACATAGCTGGGAGAGCATAGTGCCGACTGAAATCTCAAGTGAATGCATTCTGTAATATAAAGTGCTCCCAGAGCTTTTATCTTGGCCCAGGCATGCCATCATATAGAATGAGCACTTTCTATGTGGAGATGAAGACGACTGAAACATGGAAGGTGTTTTTATGTTTTGACCAACTCCTTCTTTAAATTGTGGTTCTTTCAGCAACAAATTTATTTTGATTGTATGAAACCGATGGTGTTCAGAAGTAAGGCTATGTCCACACTGCACATGATTACGATCGTATCTCCGGCGCTTTTCGTTTTTTAAAAGCGCCGCAGATACGATCGTCAGTGTGCTGCCATAGACGGCAATAGGAAAGACGAGCTGCAGTCTACACAGCTCTTCT
Source organism: Phyllomedusa bahiana (assembly GCA_025379985.1). NCBI lineage: Eukaryota > Metazoa > Chordata > Amphibia > Anura > Hylidae > Phyllomedusa > Phyllomedusa bahiana. The sequence goes on from JAODAL010000254.1 coordinate 126,108, forward strand.
TTTCTCTGCCCGTCTTTCGGCAGCGGCGTTTAAATACAACATGTTGTATATACGCCGGTGCTTCTCGTCTTCTTGATGTCATTCCCAATACAATCTATTGTATGGGGGGCGTCGGGAAAACGAGAAGCAGCCGCGGCTTTTGCACAAAGCGTGACAAAAGCCGCGGATCTGCATCAGAGAGAGAACGGCCGCTTTAAGGGCCGTTTTTTCTCTGATGCAGTGTAGACATAGCCTAAAGGATCGCCGTACAGACTTCTACAACACAGATCTGTAATCTGGATGTGTACAAAATATTTGTAAACGATTTTCTGGTTAAAAGACTTCAAGTGGCTTGTCTGAGTCTTACTTCATCTCCCTGTGATGTTTTCTGTTACATTTTGTGCCTTTCCTGTGCTGTATGTAGCCTCCCTTCTTTGCAGTCGAGCATCAGCATTTCCTACTTAAAGGGGTTTTTGCCATGAAGTGAGTTCCTTACCTCCTTATCAGCTCAGGGGAGAATATAAACAAATCATGCTAAGTCATGAACGCGGCAGGGGTGAGAGGGAGGGGGTGAGCAGAGAGTGAGGAAGAAGGGAGCGTCTCAAAAGTTTACTCAAATAATAACATTACAACAGTGGATTCTCTATACAGCAGGCAGACTCATACACTGCACTTTCTCCACAGCCCCTTGAAAGCTCATTCATGTTCCCTGTCATTAGGTAAGAAGTGCAAACACGCAAGTGTCACCAGATCAGCTCCTCTGGTCGTGTCTAATGTAAACTTTCAGGTAACTAAGGGGGACTGAGCAATGCTGTAGCTCACACAGGCTTCACTTTTTGTAATAACATATATTAAGAAATGGGATTAAATACCCATTTTGGAGGATTCCACGTCAACATTACATCGTGGCAAAACCCCTTTAACACAAGTGAAGGAAGAGAGGGGCACACATAAGCCACCTCTCAATCCTTTAAAAGGGTTGTCTCACTACAAGGATTGCTTTTTATGTTAAAGATCTTGCAAAAAAAAAAGTCACTTTGCAATATGTGTCTATTAATAGGGTCCTACCTATTCCTAGATATCCTCTCTTGTATGGGCTGCATCAGTTCCTCAGGTTTCTATAGCTACAGATTTGTTCAATCTCTCCTTATAGGCTGCCAGCACTGGTTGCTATAGCTACAGACCTGGCTTCTACTGCAGCCTAGTGGAAGCCAGTAAACACGCCCCTGAATTAAAAGTGAAACCAAGAAAACAGGACTGAGGTAAGATGAATCAGTGTAGTGAGACAACCCCTTTAAGTTAATTCTCCGCCTGGATGACGCACTCAGTGGCTCTTTCACTATGTCACTTCTATATTAACAGAGCTTGCAGATCCCAGAGGACGGGGCTTACATCTATCATTCTCTAGATGTCTTAGTTGGCAATATCTCTTACATTTGTAACTATAAGTACTTAGGACCACATGTATGAACCTGTTTAGGTCTAAAACTCACTCTTTTGCCCATAGTAACCTATGGGAAAAAGTGAGTTTTAGACCTAAACAGCTTCATACATGTGGCCCTTAATGTATAAACATTATAATGTTATGTGCTAATGAAGCTTATTGGGCCGTGTGCGATGGTTTCTTTAAATATCGAATAATAAAGGTGATTGGCCAAAGTTTGATATATCTTCCGTTACGACTTGGAGGCTGAGTAGACACATTTTCCTCCTTATTCACTGACGATTTCATTTAAACTAAATACAGCTACAAAAGTAATTTTTTCTCATAACCAGATATATGCCTTTACAAAGAAAAATACTATTTTTTTCTTACTTTAAGTGTATCCTGCCTTTTTTTGTTACATATTCATATAAAAAAAATTAACCTTAAAGCGTTTTATGGTAAAGTGAATAATTTCAAAGGAGATTATAAAATTGGGCTTGAAATTCATCAAAGTAAAAAAAAATAAAGAAAATGTCTTCAAATAAGTCCAGATTACAGTGATGCATTGTGCTGTTTTGCGCTGATCCGTCATGTGACATGTCTAGACTTGGTGGACTTTGGGTGACAAATTCCATCTGTCCAGTGAAATTACAGTGCAAGCCTGGGAAACGGTCCGACATAGCCTCCGCTTTCTCGGATTTAGACGAATGTAAAGTTAATTATAGTTTTTCACTATCCTGCTTAGACTTGTTCATAACTGTAACATTATTGTATAAGGTTGTGTTCACACTTGGGTCATAGACCTTTTTTTTAAAAAGAAAACAATAAAGCTGTGGTCGTTTCATCACTTGAAAACTGAAAGAACCCTTTTGGGTAAAAAACTGATTCTTGGGGGCCGTCCAGGATTAAAGACCTTTGCCAACCCCGAAGAGATTTGTTTGTTTTCTTGTTGTAAATGATAGAAATGGCAACAGAGCAATTTGAGGACAGGCAAACTGTAATCACCACACCCACACCCCCCGGCCCATTTATTAGGTCCCTGCTAGTAAAAGGGTTGGACCCCCCTTTTGCCTTCAGAACTGCCTCAATTCTTTGTGGCATAGATTCAAAAAGGTGTTGCAACGATGCTCAATTGGGACCAAGGGGGCCCAAAGAGTCCAAGAAAAATTTCCCCCCACCCTGACACCACCAGCCTGAACCGTTGTAAAGGCAGGTGGATCCTGCTTTTATGCGTGACGGGAAATTCGACCCCACCCTCCGAAGTCACAGCAGAAATGAGATCATTTAGCCAGGCAACGTTTTTTCCAATTTCTACTGTCCAATTTCGATGAGCTTTGGGGAAATTGGAGCTCAGTTTTTTGTTTTTTACTGAAAGGAGTGGCACCCAGTGTGGTCTTCTGCTGCTGAGACCTCTGCCTACAAAGTTCGCCGTACTGTGCGTCAGGAATGCTTCGCTACCTGGTTGTAACGGGTGGCTATTTGATCACTGTTGCCTCTTCTATCAGTCGAGACCGTCTGCCGCATCTCCTTTTGACCAATCTGGCAAAACAAGGCATTTCCCCCACAGGACTGCCTGCTCACTGTGTTTTTCTTTTCGACCATTACTCTGTAAACCTAAGAGATGGTTGTGCGTGAAATCCACAGGAGTCAGCAGTTATCTGAAATACTCAGAGCCAAGCCTTGGCACTAACAACCATGACGATCAAAGACACTCAAAAAAATCCTTTCTTCCCCAATACTGCTGCTCGGTTTGAATGCAAGTTGTCCTTACCATAGTCTACATGCCAAATGCCATGAGTTTGCGCCATGTGATTGCAAGCTGATATAGAAATTAAGTGTTAACGAGCAGTTGGACAGGTGTACCTAATAAAGTGGCCGGTGAGTGTAGTAAGCTTATATTGATGGCTAGTTAGATTGGGTCACATCTGCACTTCAGAGGTTCCGATCAGAGCTGAAAATAGGCACAAAAGGATCCATTCCAACCAATGGCGCCCGACTAACTATATTATAGATCACTGTGGATCCGTTAGGTTTCTGCCGTGGTGTGCGTTGTCTATATGTAAAAAGTAGTGCAACTTGCTTTCCTTATTTTTTCATCATGGAACATGCGACGCCGCTGTGATCTAAGCCTTAGTATGTTCTGCTAATATTTTGCTGTGTGTTTTTATATATGAGCTTCTTGAACGCATCAAACACAACATGGGACTGTGCAACCTCTGGCACTAATTTTACTTCTCTGCAAACACAGAAATCACAGATATATCACAAAACAATGTATAATAGCTGAATATACCGGCTTCATGAAACATACCTTACACAGATGAAAGTTAAAGGGGTTAGCTCTGTAGCTCTCATAGGCTTCAATTTTTGTAATCACATATATTAAAAAAAGGGATTAAATACCCATTTTGGAAGATACCACGTCAACATTACATCGTGGCAAAACCCCTTTATCTCAAGTGAAGGAAAAGAGGGGTACGCATTAGAAGTGAAGGAAGAGAGGGGCACACATAAGCCGCCTCTCAATCCTTTAAAGGGGTTGTCTCACTACAAGGATTGCTTTTTATGTTAAAGATCTTGCAAAAACAAGTCACTTTGCAATATGTGTCCATTAACAGTATCCTACCTATTCTGAGATATCCCCTCTTTGTATGGGCTGCATCAGCTCCTCAGGTCGCTATAGCTACAGACCTGTTTGATCTCTCCTGATAGGCTACAGAGCTGGTGTCCTCAGCAAGCCAGTAGAAGCCAGTAAACACGCCCCTGAATTCAAAAGTGAAACCAAGACTGAGGTGAGATGAATTGATGTAGTGAGACAACCTCTTTAACTATGTTAATTAATAGCACATGTTTTTTCAGCTCAAGCAAAGAAAAAAAAAATTATGGAGTCACCAGCCAAAACAAACATTCCAGTTAGTGCTTTGTTGCTCCTCTTTAGAATTTTATGACTCCTGAATTATTTCAAGGGGTATTCTCACTGCATTAAATAACTTTATACATGTAGGCAAAGGTAAATAAAGACTGTTACCAATTACATTGCTTTTCCGATTTTTGCTTTATTTCAAATTTAGAGCAGTTGTTATCTTCTGCTTCTGTACACAGGCTTCCCTGGGTTACCAACCACCTTTCTCTGCTTTAGCAATGGCCGAGATGATGACGTTGCTCTCTGCTGTGTCTTATCGGAGCTCTGTAGCCTTGTGCCCTTCTGTTAAAACCCATTTTTATATGTTCCATTAGAACGACACTAGACAGAAGTTCCTACATCCATCATCTTATTGGCACAGAATATCCCTTTCATCCTATCTCCATAATTGCTTCTCTTTACCTGACTGTAACCTTGTTTCCTACTGTTTAGACATTGCTGCTAGTGTTTTGGTTGACTTTTCTTTCCCATTCCTTTCCATCAGTCTCAATTTCATTCTTTGCTCCCGATGACATGCATCCTGTTTGCTGCAGATTCGATCGCAGTTTGGAATATAGATTAGCCTTATTTCAATGGTTCAAAGTCATGTCCAGCCTTCTGAAGGTAAAATTGTCAGTAAGAATTTTAAATCTTTGTGGGATAAACCTTTGCTTAAAATCGCAATGTGAACTGCACTACGGATTCCTGTTGAAAACTATAAAATGCCGAGTTCACAGGAATTTTAACATTCAATGCATGTAAAAAAAACATTCTGTTTGCGACAGAATTATAAAACCCTGTTCAAACTGACCCTTGTTTCTGCCCATTTATTTTGAAATTGTTATGTTGTGGATTTTCTTTGTTCACGGCATATTGCTTTAAATTTTCTATTTTGACATATTAAGAGCTACTGTATGTTTTCCTATATATAGTCCAATATAGATCTTCCCATTTTCTTCACACATTAAAGGGGTTTTCTTGCTACAAAGATCATATCTCTAATGATGGGGACAGTAAAAAGAAGCACTTTTGTAATTGGTTTGCTTTACCTAAGTCACTTAGTATAGTCGATATGAGCTAAAATGTGCATCTATAGCTATTTCTGCAGCAGCTGGATGGGACACGCCCCCTTTTCTGTGATTGACTGACTGATATGTAATTCACCCTGTTGGGACGCGCCCCCAGATGGGAAACGCCCCCTGTGCTGCGATTGGCTGCCTGCACTCTGTGCTTACTCCCCTCTGAGCTGTGAGAATCGAGCTGCCTGAGATGGCTGTGTGTCTGTATAATGAAGGCTGTCTCAGCTCTTCTCTATGTGATGGCTCTATGTAAAGGATCTGGACAATTACGGAGTATCTCACTGCTAGATTCACTCTCCCCTCATATAACACAGTATTACACTCTGTGCTCCCCCCCATATAACAGCCTTATACAGTCTGCTCTACCTCCTGCCTGATAACAGAGGAGGGAGAGGAGGGCAGAAAGCATTTCTCACACTTGCTTCATCAGTTCAGGCTGTGTGTATAACTGCTTACACCAATGTAGAGGTACTGGTTACAAGGAGCCTGTGCAGCCTGAGAGGGAGCTGACAGCTCTGCAGCCAGAAGCATAGCAGGAGGTCTGCAAAGCTGACGTCCTCTCCCTTCCCCTGCTAATACAGAATGATGATGTCACAACTCTTCAGTGAGGGGAGACTTGCCTCCTGGAAGGAGATACACGCCTACTGAAAGGAGAGACTCGCCCCTGTATTTGAAACTGAAACAGATAGAAACAACTCAAGTCTACGAAAGCTTCTAACGATAAAACCCCTTTAAATTTAACACACAGCTGATTGGAAACAACTAACATCTTATGTCACACTCTGTGCTAGATTTTCACATTATAATGATTGGTTCACATCTACATTGAAGAATCTTTTGGGATCCTCTGTCACATGTTCTGTTGGGAATGATGGAACAAATAGCGCAGCAAGTAAACAAATACATGCTCACCTCTCCACTCACTATATTTCCAGCGCTGCAGTTGCCGCCGACCATGTCCTCTGCCGGATGCTGTGAACAGTGTGTAACCACTGCAGCCAACCAGTGGCTTCAATGGTCACGCGCCATTACCTTGGCATCACTGCTTGCGAGCGGTTCACTTCTGTCGGCAGCTGGAGTGCTAGTACTGCAATAATTGGAAAAGGTTAAGATGTACCTTCTTCAATTTTATAGCACCACAGTACCTTAAAATTAAAGTATTAAAACTGTCGGACAACCCCTGTAAGATTTGGCATCAACATTATTGATTTATGGACAAAAAAAACATTTAGGGTAAGCAGTTTTCCCTGCGGCCCTGCATTCTAAATACAGGGAAGACTACAGTACACAAGTATTTCAAAGTTAAATATTTCGGAGAACCTTCATAGGTTTGAATGAAGTGCTAGACAGTGAAATGTGAAGCAGTCTTTTATGTTGCTGGGTTTATGATGAGAATGTGAAATATCTGGAAAAGTGTGGCTTCTTCCGTGCGATTATCCAGCAGCTTTGCCACGTAGCATCTTAGTTTGTCTGTAATTGCAGTATTGTATCCAAGCTTTATTCCTTTGCTTGTAGCAGTTTTGGTTCACTGAAAAAAAAAAAATGTCTCCGGTATTCTAGAGCACGGTTATTTCTCATAAATTAACAAGGTTAATTGGTCTGTAAAAGCAGCTGTTGCTCTGGCGTAGCAGGGCCTAGATAGCCACTTAAAGAGGAGCTTGTGTTCCCTGTGAAATAACAATTCTGGGGCATCTCTTATAATCGCTGCTCTTCTGTTATTCCTCCTAGAAATGCCATCAAAGTACATGGTGGGACCACCCGTTTAATGTTTGTCCAGAGGTATCTGGCAGTGGCTAATTCCCCTCACTGAAGTAAACATGCACGCCTAGGCTATGTCTCCACTGCACAGAAAAACGTCAGGTTTTTTTTTGTTTTGTAAAAACGCTTAAAAAAACGACTGCAAAGTCCCATAGACTTGTATAGTAGTCTCCATAGAATGTTTTTTTTGCTGGTAACTTTTTGAAACATGTTGAAAATAACGACTGAGCAGGACAGAAAATTTACTATTGGAGTCTATGTAAGGCGGTGGATGTTTCTAAGCACGCATTTTGGTGCGTTTTTTTATGTGCTTTTTTCAGAAATCCATAGAAATATGATGCTTTGCATTTCTGCAAAGATCGAGTGTAAAAAAAAAAAGCACTAAAAAGCGTGCAGAAAAAGACAAAATGCACAAAAAACTGAAGGTTTTTCAGCAGCTTTTAATTCCAGGGCCATGTAGGGTTTACATACATAATATAGGACCAAACAAAGTACTATGACATTTCTAATTAACAACTGGTACAGAGGGAGAGAGGACCCTGCCTGCAAAGGCTTGCAATCTACATGAAAAGATTGGAAAAACATTGGGCTATTTATGATATCCACTTTGCAAAACAGTTGTCCGTCTTCTAAGTAAAACACTGGACGTGTTCGCTAGTTCATATATAATATGTAGCTCTAGCACCATTAGTATAACCATTATAACCACACAGTGGCTTTGGATGCTGTTTCCGGGGGTGGATTCAGCGCCCAGAATCAGCGTCCAAACTGACTAAGTGTTTAACACTGTGCCCTATGTAAATTCAGCGTTGTTGTTCAGATGACGCTGATTTTACACCGGTATTATCGGTGCGTCTAAAAGGAATTGACGTCAATTCTTTGATGCATATTTCATACCAATTATAATAAAGTGCAGAGCTGAAAAAGAAAATAATAAATGTAGCACAAAATCACCATGGACTGATGTGGGATTCTTTTATGTGATATAAAAATGTGTCTATATTGATGATTAGGATATTATAGGGACCAGGTTTAACAGGGTCAGGTTCCGGACGGGGTCGCCCTTATTGGGGCGGTCACCCTGTATATTAGGCTGTAGGTAAAGATTAGGATCTAAAATAGGGTCATATTAGGGAAATCTTCCCACAGTCACCCCATGAGATCCTTTATGTGATAACTTGCCTATAACTCCCCCTTTTTTTGTCCTTATGCATTGTATCGTTGGTACTGTTTAGAATTTACAGTTAGGCATGGTTCACACGGCGGATTTCGTGGTTGTCGCGGCCAAAACCTCGTCCAAATTTCGCCTCAAACTCGCATCTCCCGAGTTATCGGCGAGGTTTTCCCCCATACAAATTCATAGGCAGAGCAAAAACCATGCCGAGAATCTTGGCCCAAACACGCACCACCCGCGCCGAAACCCGTGCGGCCGACGCGCTGAAGACTCGCTGTCAGAATTGACAGGAGACTTCTCACACACGCGAGGCAAGGCCGCAGCACCAAAGCCGCAGCCAAACCCGCGCCATGTGGATGGTAACACGGTTTCCCATAGGAAACCATGTAATGAACTGGGGGCATTTGGGGCGCGATTTGGACGCGGTTTTGGCCTCGGAAACCGCGGCCAAATCCGCCGTGTGAACATGCCCTTAGACCTGCATGGTGATTTTGCACTACATTTATTATTTTCTTTTTCAGCTCTGCATATTTTTATATACTGAGGGATACATTTTCTTCTCTTCATTTTAACACTGTCTAAGTAAAGATTTTATTTTTATTTAGTTTATCTTCCAAAGATTATGTGCCATTAATTATAATAAAGTGCCTAAGGCAGAAATCCACCGCAAGCATTCGTGGTCGGTTCCTTGTTGAAGTTCTGCGCTGGCAAGCGAGGAAAAGAATGCAATCTTTGTGCGGACATGTCCGCGCCGAACATAGTGCCGTGTGAATTCACCCAATATCCTTAAATGAAAAAGGATCACACTGTTGGAGAAAAGAGAATTAACTGTATTTGTGTCCTGTTTGTTGTTGTAAGTATTACGTCTTTTGCCATTGTTTTACATATTTGAAAAATGACAATGAAAGCAAATTACAGTTATAAATATTGCATCCTCAACCTGTGAGTCTTTAATATTGATGAAGGCTGGCACAGAGACAAGGCTTCACATGCCTAGACTAAGCGATATCAAGTAGCTGTAGAAAGTCTGCTGCTGCTCAAGCATTCTTGGTTTATACTTGTGGGAGTAGAAGAAGGACAGCCGCTTCATAACAAGTCACCCAAAATGGAATTGAATGTCTTAAGGGTTGAGATTTGCCATATAGCAAATTCCATTTCAAGTACATAATAGAGCTCAGCTACACTATTTTAAGGGCTATGAATTTGTCCCCTCATAATAACATAGGGCATAGTAGTAATCTAGCGAGAAGTAATGGTCATTTACTACAAAAAAGTTAAAAGTAAAATAAATTGATTTGCTGGATCAGCACACTGAAATTGAAAATCTCATTTTATTGCTTTCTGCATAGAATTTGATACATTTCCATGTACTTTTGCAGAATCTACTAGCATGAAGGACTCTTAACAGCTATTGGATATTTGAGAAGCATACTGCTCCCAACCGAGAAAGGTCCAGGTCTACTTTTGCAACCTAAATTCTACCTTCATTGGATCTTAAATGAATGACGGAGCAATAAGTATAATATGATAATAAGTATATTTTATTGTGTATAGGTCATATGCATATATATGTGTCTCCATGGTAACAGACAACAAACTTAGTAGTCAGATGCTGGAGTCAGGCTCCATTTTTCTGCCCTGTACTGTCCCCTGGATACTATGCATTCGGATATCAAGACGTAGAGGACAAATGAAAAGGAGTATGAGTCCAGAGTCGGACTACACCTAGTTTGCTTGTTGTCTGTTACCATAGAGATGCTAAAGTCTGCATAGGAGCTATAGACACAATACAGTACTCTGTAAACTGTCTTGAATAAAATGTGTGTAATTTTTTTATTTCATCAAGACTGAAACAATAAAAGAAAATTAGGAGTGTTGGAGGTAGCCTTCAATCTCTTAGTACTACCCGCCCTAAATTTATGTCAAAATTTTAGCCATTTTAATACTTAGATGCTGTAATTTAAGCATCTACAGCATCTGTTATTTACCCTGCATGTTATAGCTCATTATTTATCCCACCCATGGTACAAAAATAAAACAATGCGAGTATTCTTGTTTATCGGTTATCATGCCACCCCCCAAAAAAGAGTCATATGCACCCCAAAAAAGTACCAATAAAAACTACAGCTTGCCCACAAAAAACAAGCCCTAACATAGCTTCATTAAAAATAATTAAAGGTTATGGGCCTCCAAAGCTTTCTATTGGCAAAAGTAACAAAACATAGCAAAAACTGTATAAATTGGTATTCCTGTAATTGTAATGACCCGAGCACTGACAGTTAATGCAGCTAATACAGGTAGTGGGGAAAGTAGCAAGGCTGTAAAGCCTATTAAGGAGAGGACGTACCAGGACATGCCACCCGCAGAGTAATACAGGAAAAAAGTGAAGGGTGCTCCATACATCTTCATCATGTTAGATCCCGTATCAACTTGAAGAGAATAGAAGGTGGGAGACAATTGAAATGCCAACCACAGAGGCCAGGTTCTGCCTGATCTGTTCAGGAAAATGGGCTATAAACTGCTCCATATGGTCAATGAGAAACTTCCGTGAACCATTCCTCTATACTTGGTGGATTAGGTGACTTCCAGTGTCATGGAATTACTGATTTAGCCATCTGTTAAGGGTGCAAAGATTTTTTGTAGTTGGGAACTGCCATATCAAATGTAAATAGGAGGGCAGCCTGAGGAACCTTATTTTACCTAGTGTTATGTAGAGCACTTTGTGTGCCTTAAAAGGGTTGTCTCACTACATTAATCTTATCTCAGTCCTGTTTTATTGGTTTAATTTTGAATTCAGGGGTGTGTTTACTGGCTTCTAATAGGCTGCAGTAGAAGCCAGGTCTGTAGCTATAGCAACTAGTGCTGGCAGCCTATCATGAGAGATATAACAGGTCTGTAGCTATAGTGACCTGAGGAGATGATGCAGCCCATACAAGAGGTGATATCTAGGAATAGGTGGGACACGGGTAATGGACACATTTTGCAGTGACTTGTTTTTGCAAGATCTTTAACATAAAAAGTAATCCTTGTAGTGAGACAACCCCTGTAATATTTCAAGCCATTTTTGTGTAAAACCAGGAAAATTTTAGTAAAGTAGGTAAATATCTTATTTGCTTTTCGGCTAAGGAATGAAGTTACCTGTTTGCTTAGTAATCAGCAAAAACAGAAAAGAAGCCGCTCCTTTCGGCATTAGCTCTGGACTCTTTCTTCCGATTGATTTTTAGTCTGTTTCCATGGCAGTTTTCTGAAGTAGAAAACAGTGTACAGCCAATGAGCGGCACAGCCTCCTCTCCCAGTGATGCCAATGAGCCTAATCTCCTCTCTTCATAGCGTCTGTTTCTATAATGCTTCTGTCACTAGTGTGTGACCTTCAGAGACAGTCACTAGCTGCGCCTCACCCATCACTGGCAATGTTCTTCTGCAAGGATGTGACAGAAGTGCAAAGGTCTGTATAGCATCAGTGACCCTGGCGAGGGTATGACCGAAGCGATAAAAAGGAGGTACCATAACAACAATAGATCACATCTCGCCACCTATACAAATGCAGTGCAAATGGAATACATATTGTCAGCGGCTTTCTAAAATGTTTATTTATGTATCTATCTTGCATTTCCTCATTTAGTTCCGGTTTTTTTTGGATCCCGTGTTCTAGAAATTTATTTGACACTGAAGACAACTGTTTAGGTACTTCTAGATTAGGTTATTAATGGGTAATGGTAAACAGCAATTATGTAATACGGGTTTCAAGTACAGGTCTAGTGTACAGGATATATATATATATATATATACATACATGCACAAACATTGGGAGTGGACAATTGGCACCATTTCAAATCAGTGCTGTGGAGACTCCAGAGCACCACGTGTCATTGATGTACAAGGTGAAAATCGGCTACAAGGGTGGCCTAACCCTCTTCTTAATTTCAGCTCACTGCCAAAATAAACCAGGGATCTATTAGATGAGTGTCTAAAACAACAGTTCGGTGAACCCTACTATGTATAGGGTTCTAAAGCAGACGAATGATCACTGTACATTTGCTAATTAAAGTTGTACTGGCAGAAAACATCTCAATTTTCACTGTAGTATTGGACTCCGACTGATTGGCAAAGGATGAGTCATGTTTTCTGCTTCATCAAGGGAATGGACAATGCCTTGTTAGGTAAGAAACATCAGAGAACAAACACCCTGCAAACGTCGCTGGAATAACACAAGCTGGTGTTGGCAGCGTTACGGTCTAGTGAAAGTTTTTGTAGCATTCTCTTTGTCCACTTATTTATGTGGAAGGCACTCTCAACCAATTTACTTAAGAATGTGACTTGCCCGTGTGTATGTGTGTATGTGTATATTGTATTTATATGCACATTCATGTATACGTGTGTGTGTGTATATGTGTGTATATATATATATATATATATATATATATATATATATATATATATATACACACATATATATGTGTGTGTGTGCGTATATATATACAATATTGGCAGACAGATCTTCTGACACAGGGGAACGTTTCAGACTGGCCTCGGCCAGCTTTATTGAGGCACACAGTGTACAGGAAAAACAAAACGCATAAAAAGAAATCCTTGGCCATCTGGCCACTAACTCACTTACAGAGACCCTCTCTGTCCATAGGTCTGTGCACGGCACCTCAAAACTACAGTGTCCACACTGTGTCCTAGGCTTTCCTATAGCCTCTGGGGGGCCAGAGCTCTCTCCTCGGCTCTGCTGCTCCAACATCCAGGTAGCAGACCACGCCTCCAGATAACACGGAGTATCAGGCTTTTATAGGCCTCCCAAGATGTGTCCGAGACCTGGCCTGGAACACAGGGAGTAGACGCCCATCCAACACATTGTCTACTCCCAATAAGAGCTGACCCAGGAACGGCTGAAAAGCCAAACTAATCATAAACGGCTGCCAACCACTTAGTGTGGCTGACAACTCATATGGCCGGCTCCTATCCCACCAAGCGTGGCGTGCGTCTTGCAGATCTCCGGCTGCACACCCTCTAGTGGCAGAAACATGCGACTACCAGCGGTCGCTCTGCCACAATATATATACATACATTAAAATAGGACAGCCAAGCCCCAAGATAAAAGCAAAGGGCAGGACTGTCAAACTCATGGAGGGTGGCTAGGGTGCCTAGGTAGGGCTGGGTGAGTTGTCACTACCTCAGAGTTGCTGAACAAACTGGTGTGGAAATGCATGCCAGAGCTCCGACTCCAAAATAGCACCAGCCACCTGTGCTGGCACCACCACATCTGCTAAGCACAAACTGCATCCTCCAGCGAAAGTGGAGAGTTGGTCCGTCTGTGTCTGGACCTTGTCCATCCCTGCCTGCTGTGCCTAAGATCCTGGATTTGGCCCATGGGCCTTGAGTTTGACACGTGGTCTAGAGGGATTGTTTGTATATTTTGAAAAACTAATTTTTAAATTTGCAAGCTTTTATGGAAGAATATAAAGAGGATCTTGACTTGAACGATTCCTACTTTTTAGAAGGGTCCATCGACGATAAGGGACAATGAGCCTCATGTCTGCAAACTGTCTACGTGAAGTCTCTTTGTTGTCCCTCGCAAGTTATCTGTGCTCGCTTTTCAATTAATTTAGGGCTGTGATTGATTGCTATGGACAACAAAGAAAGTCTTTAGACCTAGACAGTTTTCATACATGTCCCCCAATATGTTTATCACGGGAGGTTATATCTGATGTGTGAACATTCCCTAATGGGTTAACTAGGCATTAGATGTACTAATGTGATAATGTAATGATAGAGAAGCTGTGTTCTCCATCTTATCCTCACTCTTTGTGTGCAAAAAAAATAATAATGGAAAATTCAATGTTTCACAAGTAATTGAGAAATCCATTCCAAGGAGCTCTCGGTACAGAAATAGGCCAAACATTCACAGCTTCATCTAATTTCTCTGCAGAAAGGAACATGTTGTCTGCAGACTGCTAGAACACACTGTTTACTTAATGGTGGAAAAATATATACTCTGTCTTATATGCTTTATCCATATTAATCCATATGTCTTCATCATTGCCCTTTGTCAACACTCTGCTGTGTAAGTGCTCTACTCTTACAGAATTTATGTTAGCACTGCCTCACAAGTTCACCTAGTGCCATAGAAATAAATATGCTCTAATATAACGTGACCTGAACACAGAGAAGACAGAGCAGAAAGAGGTTTTCTTGTAGACCTGAACATGTTGTACTTGCAGATGATTATTTTGTCGTAATAAGAAAACCATTATGGTTTTAGTGAAGTAGAACACAATGAAACTGAAATGATGCAGAAGGTATGATCAGTCTGATGTCTGGATTCTAATGAAAATAGAAATAACTAGGTTGTTCCCATATTCTTTTAATGTAAAAGTAGGTCAGTCTTTAAAGGGCTGTCCATGTTAGACCACCATCTTTTTGTAAGAAGATCTCTTATAAGATGATCCCAGGGTATACTGCTATTGGGACCCCCAAGGATCATCTGCCAGCTTCATGGAAGCCTTACAGAAAGATTTCAGTTCCTCTGTGCTACTCCCACAGGGTAAAAAACATGATGACGTGATGTTAATTGAATTCAAAACATGGTTTGTAAAAAATGTGGATATGTCGAATCCTCCATAGAAGCAGGAATCTACCACTCATCTGCCACCTCCTCATCTTGGCCTCTCTGTTGGTGTCCTTCAAGACCCAGTCCACGGTCCTTCCTTGTACTGCCCTGCCACAGCTAATAGAATCCCATCGTTGTCAATACCACTTCTACGCTGGTAACACCCAAAATTTACCTCTCTGGTCCAGATGTTACCATTTTAATTTCCAGTATTCCTTTGTGTCTGTCGGCTGTATCCTCCTTTTTTACCTCCTGCTTTCTAAAATTATATGTACAAAATGGGCATGTCCCCATGGCACGTTTTTACAGACGGTTTTCGGTTTTGAAAGCAGTCTGTAAACCGGCTGTCAAACTTGATCATGGACCTCCATGGAAAATCCGTGCAGTGGATTTTCCACCGGACGGTTTTTTAGACCGCCAGCGGTCCGAGAAACATTGAACGTGTTCATTCTTCCGCCCGGTTCTCAGGCGGAACATGAACAGGTCAATGCGAATGAGGAGGGCTTTTCTCCGCAAACCGCGGAGAAAAGCTGTCCCTCTGCGGCCGTGTACATGGACCGAAAACAGTGCAAATACCGGTCGGATAATCCGACCGCTATTTGCTGTGTGCCGTTTCGACGGGCCCAAAGAGTTCATCACTCAAACCCCCCACCAGAACTTGCATCCATTATTAATGGCTCCATACCTTTCCCAGTCCAACAAGTCAGCTGTCTTGAGATAACTTTTGAATCCCCCCATTTAAATCACAGGTCCAAGCCTTAACCACCTTTCGCCGTCGCTAGTTCAAAAACATTTTTCTCTGTTTTCAAAAATACTAGTGCTTGCCCTCAACATTTTCCAAATGGACCATTGAAACAACCTTCTCTGTGGCCTTCAATCTAAGGCTATGTCTCCACTGCAATGAAATATGATCATATTTTCGGCGGTTTTAGGATTCTAAAACCATCGAAAATGCGTTCAGCCAGCCCATAGACTTTAATAGAAAAAACCACCTGTAGTCTACACGGGTCATTTTTTCTCTGCTCGTCTTCTGCTGCATTTTACAACATGTTGTATAATACGCCGGCGCTTTAGATTTTCCCCATTGACTTGAATATAATAAAATCTGCCGCAAAATCTGCATGATCTGTTGCACATTTTTACCTAAGGATTTTCTGTCCAGTATGCATATATCCTTACATGTAACTACTGTATATATGATATCAGTTACTGATCATGTACACTTTTGTCATACCATACGGTTGCTACTTTTCTAGTACATGATCATATTCTTTTTTTGCGTATATTGATATTGAGCCAATTTTAGAGCAGATTTTACTGAAAGTTTTTGTACATTGACTTCATTGGGAAAAGGCTAAATCTACAGATGAATTTTTCCTGTGGATTTTGCCTTTCCCATTGAAGTCAATGTAGAAAAACCTGCAGCCCAATCTGCAACAAAACCCGCAGCTGATTTGCCTTGTGTGAGCTCTAAGGGCCCATCTATACGGCAAGGATTAATAGCCGGTTTTTGACATGGATTCAGATTTTCAAAATCATCAGAAACTGTCTGTAAAACCATCTCCATAGACATCCATAGAAAGGCTATGTCTACACTACACAGAAAAATGTCCGTTTTTTCAGCGTTTTTCGTTTTCTAAAAACGCTGGAAAAACGACTGTAATCATCTCCCATAGACTCTAATGTAAAGCCCTCCTGCTGTCTACACTGAGCTTCTTTTTTCTGCTCGTTTTTTTCACTGGTCGTATTTTGCAACATGCTCTAAAAAGCGCCAGAGCCGGGCAGAAAATTTACTACAGGAGTCTATGTAAAGCGCTGGACGTCTTTTGGCGCGTTTTTTGCCGCGATTTTTCAATGAAAACCCTCCCAGGAGACCCAAGTTACACCTATAGTGGGTGTAACAAAGGTTATATCTTATCAAATTTGCATACAAGTGTCTGATGTGTCCTTGTCTGTACCATTTGTAATAAAATGATCATGCTTTGGTCGCTAACGATTTTTGCGCAATTCATATTTTTTTCGCTAAAAATACGTTTTTTACAGATTTTGGCATCAGAATCCGTTTCTTTTTACAGATTTTGATGCTAAAATCCTTTTCTAAACATATTTTGGCGCTAATAAAGTTATCTTGCTACTGATGCTGAAAATACGTTTTTTACGGATTTTGGTGCCAGAATACATTTTTTACGTTTTTTGGCACTAAAATAATTTTTTTTACAGATTTTGGCGCTAATGACGTTATCTTGCCTCTGACGCCAAAAATATGTTTTTTTTACGGATTTTGGCGCAAAAATACTTTTTTTTTTACGTTTGACACTAAAATAATTTTTGGGACAGATTTTGCCACTAATAACGCTATCTCGCTTCTGACGCCAAAAATACGTTTTTTCCGGATTTTGGCGCAAGAATCCGTTTTTTTTACGTTTTTTGGCACTAAAATAATTTTTTTTACAGATTTTGCCACTAATAACGTTATCTCGCCTCTGACGCCAAAAATACGTTTTTTACGGACTTTGGCGCAAAAATACGTTTTTTTACGTTTTTTGAACCTATAAAAAGTTTTTTTACTGATTTCGCCGCTAATAACGTTATCTCGCTTCTGACGCCAAAAATAAGTTTTTTACGGATTTTGGCGCAATAATCCGTTTTTTATGGCTTTTGGGACTAAAATCCGTATCTTTACAGATTTTGGCGCTAATAATGTGATCTAGCTTTTGACGCAAATACATTTTTTACGGATTTCGGCGGCAGAATCCGTTTTTTTGACGGATTTGGGGGCTAAGTTCAATATCTTTAAAAATTTTGGCGCTAATAAACTGATCACGCTTCTGACACTAAAAATATTTTTTTTTACGGAATTTGGTGCAATAATGCGTTTTTTTGGGATTTTGGCGCTAAAATCCTTTTCTTTACAGATTTTGACGCTAATACAGTTATCTTGCTGTATGGAAAGATAATGTGGGTTTTTGTGGATTTTGGTGCAAGAATCTGGTGCAAAATTTAATAAAGCAGTAGCACGCAGCAGCAGCACACAAAGGACAATGTGTTCACAGTGGCTACAGTGATCTAAAGGAAGTGACTACTTAGCATGTTGACTCCACCTGTAGGGTGTAGTTTACATCCAATGGCTTAATTTGTGCATACATTAAAAAGCAAAGACGCTTCAAAAAACGCTCCAGAAAACAAAAAACGCACCAAAAAACAGGCGTTTTTTCAGCTGCTTTTGACAGGCAGTGGACGAAAAACTCAGTTTCACGAACGTTTTTAGTAATTCGTTTTCAGGTCGTTTTTTGTCCACTGCAGTGTAGACATAGCCAAAATCTGAGTTGTAGTCTATTTTCTGAGGTCAGATTTCAAAATTGTTGCTTTTTTCCAAAAATTTGGAACATGTTCATTCTATATTTCACTCAGAAAATGGTGGAAAATTTAGTTTTAAGTCCATTGGATGGCATGAAACACAACCAGATGGCTTTGTAGTTTTTCGAAGCAGAACCACGTAAAAAAAAAACTCAATGGGGTGCACTGTCTGACCAAAAATGATTGAAAACCCGAACCCAAAAACCGCGCCACAAAACGACCACCAAGTGTAAAATACCATTCAAATAATGCTGATTTTGAATCAGACCGGTATTTTGTTGTAATAATGTTGTAGGTTTGGATGTGAAAATATTGTAGTATTGTTTTTTCATGGAGAACAATGTTCCACTTGTAGCAATACCTGTGCACATAGGATATGTAACAAGAAACTCTCCAATACTGTTGGATGCTCATCTGATGAAGGGCACGCTTGTGTCTGAGGCGTAGTTGCTGTTGTCTCCTTTTCCATTCTTAATTGGGCTTGTTGCCATGGTGTGATCCTGCTATCTCATCAGAATGCCAGCAGGCGTACCCCGACAGGGCACCACTATGTGGAGCCCATGAGTGTCTTTTCAAGTCTGCAGTATGCCAGCATTAACTCCTGAATAAAGTGGAATACCATTTTGTTCAATTCACAAGGATTTTGTTTTATACCCATGCCAACACTTTCAGCCGGTATCTTTGTGTATAGATAGAGAACACTTTGTTTTATGTTTTTTTGTGGTGGGGGTAGATTATCATATTTTTCTATAAACCGTCCCTTCGGAATATCAGACCTGGATATTGGAAAGGCTTTTTAGACTTGGCGAAACTTCTGAAAGGTTTTACTTTACTGGAATCACAGTAAGCAGAGCATGTTCTCATTACTTGGACACAATGCTATCAAGCATAATGGAGCTTTCTGCTGACTCCACAGAACTGCCTTACCTTATGTGCCGAGAGCTCGGCACAGGGCAGATACATTACAGCTTTCAAGCACAATGATGCTCAAAGGCATATGTACTTGCATTTTCTTATTAAAGGGGTTTTGCCACGATCTCATTTAATACCTCCTGTATCCAGCTCTTCAGCTCTTTGTGCTCAGAAGGGGGTGTGTGTGATTTTTTGAATTGCATATCATGTGACCCAGCAGGATGACCTCGCCAGGCCTTTCCTCTCTGTAGTCAAAGAAAGGTCTGTTTATCTAAAGCATTGTGAGTAGCTAAGAGGTAAGATTTTTGCCTCCAGACACAAGGGTCCTAGGTTTAAATCCCTGAAGAAACCAAACCTGTGGTTTTTTTTTTCTCTCTATCAATACACAGACCTCATTGAGGTTTCTTTTTTATTTATTTGCACTATTTGACTAATAAGGAGTAGAGAGGACAGGAATAGAATGACAGCACCTGGGGTTTGAACACTCAGTAGCTGCCTGGGAGGAGAGATGATGTCTGAGTATGTGCGACCAGGACTGAGGAGCTTTCAGACCTGGTCGTATCCCCTGGAGACGAGCTGTAAACAATGGATCACTAAAGAAGCAGCTAAAACAAAAACGGTGCAGAATTTTTAATAATAATGAATGGTGAAAATGTTAATTCATTTGCAAGCTTCCCACGTCAATTTTACTTCGTGGCAAAACTCCTTTAAGGAGGTTCTACCATGATAGACAATTTTGCCATATCACTAGGATAAGCCATAATGGTCTGATAGGTGCGAGTCCCACCTCTGGGATCCGCACTTATCTCGGCAACGGCCCCTGAAACTCAAAGCGCATACTGGAGTGACAGTCGCTCTTGTACTTGGCTCTCCATTCTGTTCTATGGAAACACGGAGCAGAGCTGAACACACTGTTTGGCTGTAGTCGTAAATCTCATACAACAGAGCGGAGAGCGACTGCGCAAGCTGTGGCCAATGCTTGTTTGTTAGAAGAGTCCCTTGGTTTTATCCCCTTCAGGATGGAGCTATTTTGCTATTTTTGGTCTTCGTGGTTTTCCTCCCCACCTTCAAAGAGTCATCAATTTGTATGTTTCCAACTACATAGACATATGAGGGCTTGTTTTTTCCAGAACAGGATGCACTTTTAATGGGATCTTTGACCATAATCTGTACTGGCAACCCACCCTCCTAATAAAAAAAAAAAAAAATTCCTTGTGGTGTAGAACGTGAAAAAAACGCAACGGCGACATTTTTGTGGGAGTTCGGTTTTTATGGTTTGGTATAAATGACATGCCATCTGTATTCTGCAGCTTGGTGCTATTCTGATGATACCTAATTTATATAGTTTTATTTATAATTTATTACTTTTTTTTAAATCTTTTTTTTTTTTTAGAAAAAAATAAATTCCAGCATAGTCATTTTTTGAGGCTAATATTTTTTTTTGTCCCTATACTGAAACCTGCAGCAGTCAGCTATAATCTGTGGGGAATCCTGTCAGGAAGTGTTCAATTGCCCTGCAGCAGCACCACCACAGGGGAAATAAATCCTTGCACAGTTCCATTCAAATTGAATAGACTGTCTATGTAACAGGACAGGTCCTCCAGGACCTTTGTAACCACTCTCCAGTCTGGCCGAAAGATGAAAGTCCTGAACAGAGGATCCCCCTCTAGTAACTCAGAATTCCCTTATAGGGTGTATGGCAATAGGTTGTCTACACTGAATGGCCCCTTTAAAAATATTTAGGGAGGAATCTTAACCCTCATAGGGACACTTCCACCAGAATCGAATATTGTTGTTGAAAACCATTATTTCTGGAAAACTATTTTTTAGAATTGTTGCCAATTTTTTTCAGCAGTCATATACAGTTAAAATTTACATATTCAATATTTCCTTTTCTAGCAGTGCGAGTGATTTTTTATTTGGCAGGGCAGACTAAAAGTTACTTTACTTCTGCTGCTACTTATCTTTAGATAGTCTCATTACAAATAGTAGGTAATGATATACTGATTATTCTATTATTCTCTCCATAGCGATAGATAATATACTAGACCATGAGTAATGAATGGAATATATGATATTCAGTTTCTGCCCTGGGGGATGAGGGTTTCTTTACACTTTGGATTTGTTAAATACGTTTTTGAGTACGTTTTATGTACCGAAAAACAGATTCCCAATACGTATTTAACAATGTTTAAGTGCGATTACATTGATTTCAAGGTAAAATACGTATTGTCGTTCAGACGATGTGTGTTTGACATACCTTTTTGCATTGTGTTCAACGGATACTTTCAAAGAATTAACATGTCAATTCTTGATCCGTTTAGCACATTGAAAAGGCAGTAGAAACTATAGAGATACGTTTCTGCAGTTCAGAAAACATATCCAAATACGTTCCACACTTTGTACGTTTTTAGATGCGTTTGACGCAGTACGTTTTACATATTGCAAAAACGTATCCAGGACGCCATCTGCACATACCCTTAGGCTAAGTTCACACGGCATAATTGCGGGGACATATTTCGCCCCGCAATTACGCCATGTGTACGGAGGGTCCCATAGACATTCATTACAAGCGGCGTGTATTCGCCGCTAGTAATTGACATGTCACTTCTCCCCCTGCTCGCCGTATTGTGCGAGCAGGGAGAGGAGACATAATCCATAGTTCTCTATGAGAGCTGTGGATTACCGTAATGACTGGGACGTATCTTACTGTGCAAAATACGGGACGAGATACGACCCAAAATAAGCCAAGTGAACATAGCCTTATCAGATTATTGCTGATAATATTTACACTTCTGTGACCCAAGACGCCCAAAAAAGAAGGACCATCAAGCGCTTCTTACTACTGTGCTATCTGAGCTCACAGAAGGGAAGTCAGAGAGAATAATGTACATAGGCGAACAATAAAAAATTATATAAAACAACAACCACCCAATTAAAGAAATCCATGTAATAATTGCATATTGATTGTTATGTGAAAAGAAAAATTTGCATGGCAAGGTCCCTTTAAAATATTGTTACAGGTATTATTATCATTTCATATTTTACCCTTGTTGGTGCGGAAGTTCGCACTTGAGTTATTTTGCTCTATGTTATCCCTTGTTGCATTGTCAAATTGAATAATTTTAGCTGTTACACTTTGCACACTTTGTACTTCAATAAAACTCTTCTTGGAATTAAAAAAAAAAAAAAAACTTCCTAAAAACAGAATATTAAATGGTCTCAAATTCTCTGTAAAGCTGCATAAATATTTCTTACACTGTAATATTGTTACAGAACTTCTTTGGTTATAATTTGATCCTTGAGTTTCTTTTCATCTCAATTTTAAGCAGTCATAATATGACCTCACTACCTGGACGGCTTATGGGGTTCCGAGTTGGTTCATGAGAGCTGTTTGGGCTGTTTTCCTTAAAGGGGTTGTCTCGCTACAAAGAATAGCTTTCAAATTGTAGGGACCACAAAATAAAGACTTTTTCCAAATATATTGCTTGGTTCCTCTGTTGTCCCTAAGAAGATACAAGTGAATTTAGGACCTCCCTGGCTATTTCAGTTCCCTCAGTAACGGACCTGTAAACAATTCTCCCCCTGCTGTTTGTTCAATGAGATAACAGTGAGTGATGTCATCACACAGGTCACAGCAGTGTCCTGTGCTGCTGAGCAGTATACAGCTTGATTTATGTAAAATAAACAGAACTGTAATTAGGGCTTTTGTTTTGGGGATCAGATAAGAAGTCTTGTTAGTAGTTTGAGAAGCTAATCTGATCTAATTGGCATCTGAAAGCACAGCAGGGCACTGAGCTGTACAAGCATGGAGCTTATGCAAATGAGTCAGTCTGAACCAGGAAGTGACAGAGTATTTCATTCATACATTCTCTGAAGGGAGACAACTATTTTAAGCTTTCTTGATTTTTTTTCCTTTTCTTACCCATTTTGCTTTCCCTTTTTCAAAAGAGCAGTATGATGTCCACCAGTGCCATACCAGCAAGTATTAGCTATTCTATGAATTGGTTATGGAGTCAGATCCTGTAGAAAAGGTAACTGCATAGAACAGGCATTGTAATGTTTGGGTTGCCTAATGCCATATAAATATGTCTGGATGGTGTATCTGGAGTGCGTACTGCCAGCTGGAAAGTTTTGCAGAATAATAGGACTTCCTGGGCTTCTCTTGGGGACAACTTCATGCCAGGTTTAGGATTTGGGTAATTAAGGAGCAATCAGTTCCTGAATGGTTGTCCAGATCATTTAGGGTAGATTCACACATTGAGGTTGATGTGCTGTTGCGAACCCAATTTAAAAAAGAAAAAAATTCTTTTGAAAATCCCTGACTGTGAATTGTGCATCCGTGAAACATTTAAATAAAAAAGGGAAAACATGTTTAATTTTAAAATAAAAAGGACAACAAAAGACAATAACTTATGCTGTAATTGCATACTTTTTTTTTTTTTTTTTAAATGCAGTCTTCTTAAAATTGTTTACTATAATCCAGCAGAGGTTTAGTGACCATGGGGAGAGTCTAAAACATGTGCTTGAAGTATTGAAACTCCCTGGTAAAGAACTAGCAGGGCTTGTGAGGATTATTATACTGTAGAATGACCAGGCTGCTTTATAAAAATGGTAGTATTTGATAGAACTTAATGATAATGTATCTTTTGTTTTTATACACATCAGTAAACCTGTCAGGTGGTTTATACTACCCTCTTTGAGAGCAGGACCTGACAGAGGGAGAGAAGCTGAGCTCTGTGATATATACACTCTCCGGCCACTTTATTAGGTACACCTGTCCAACTGCTCGTTAACACTTAATTTCTAATCAGCCAATCACATGGCGGCAACTCAGTGCATTTAGGCATGTAGACATGGTCAAGACAATCTCCTGCACTTCAAACCGAGCATCAGTATGGGGAAGAAAGGTGATTTGAGTGCCTTTGAACGTGGCATGGTTGTTGGTGCCAGAAGGGCTGGTCTGAGTATTTCAGAAACTGCTGATCTCCTGGGATTTTCACGCACAACCATCTCTAGGGTTTACAGAGAATGGTCCGAAAAAGAAAAAACATCCAGTGAGCGGCAGTCCTGTAGGCGGAAATGCCTTGTTGATGCCAGAGGTCAAAGGAGAATGGGCAGACTGGTTCGAGCTGATAGAAAGGCAACAGTGACTCAAATAGCCACCCGTTACCACCAAGGTAGGCAGAAGAGCATCTCTGAACGCACAGTACGGCGAACTTTGAGGCAGATGGTCTACAGCAGCAGAAGACCACACCGGGTGCCACTCCTTTCAGCTAAGAACAGGAAACTGAGGCTCCAATTTGCCCAAGCTCATCGAAATTGGACAGTAGAAGATTGGAAAAACGTTGCCTGGTCTGATGAATCTCGATTTCTGCTGCGACATTCGGATGGTAGGGTCAGAATTTGGCGTCAACAACATGAAAGCATGGATCCATCCTGCCTTGTATCAACGGTTCAGGCTGGTGGTGGTGGTGTCATGGTGTGGGGAATATTTTCTTGGCACTCTTTGGGCCCCTTGGTACCAATTGAGCATCGTTACTACGCCACAGCATACCTGAGTTTTGTTGCTGACCATGTCCATCCCTTTATGACCACAATGTACCCAACATCTGATGGCTACTTTCAGCAGGATAATGCGCCATGTCATAAAGCTGGAATCATCTCAGACTGGTTTCTTGAACATGACAATGAGTTCACTGTACTCAAATGGCCTCCACAGTCACCAGATCTCAATCCAGGGGGTCCAACCCGTTACTAGCATGGTGTACCTAATAAAGTGGCCGGTGAGTGTAGGGTTATATAATCGAGGAGAGGAGCTGTGCTCTGTGATATATAGGGTTATATGAAAGAGGAAAGAAGCTGAGCTCTGTGATATATAGGGTTATATGATAGAGGGAGAGAAGCTGAGCTCTGTGATATATAGGGTTATATGATAGAGGAGAGAGAAGCTGAACTCTGTTATATAGGTATATAGAGAGAGCTGAGCTGTGATATATAGTTATATGAGAGGAGGAAGCTGAGCTGTGTGATATATAGGGATATATAATAGAGGAGAGAAGCTGAGCTCTGATATATAGAGTTATATGATAGAGGAGAGAGAAGCTGAGCTCTATGATATATATAGTGTTATATGATAGAGGAGAGAAGCTGAGCTCTGTGATCTATAGGGTTATCTGATAGAGGGAGAGAAGCTGAACTCTGATATATAGGATTATATGATAGAGGGAGAGAAGCTGAGGTCTGTGATCTATAGGGTTATATGATAGAGGAGAGAAGCTGAGCTCTGTGATATATAGGTTATATGATAGAGGGTAGAGAAGCTGAGCTCTGTGACATATAGGGTTATATAATCAAGGAAAGAAGCTAAGCTCTGATAGGGTTATATGATAGAGGGAGAGGAGCTGAGCTCTGTGACATACAGGGTTATATGGTCGAGGAGAGAAGCTGAGCTCTGTGATATTTGGTGTTTTATATGAAAGAGGAGAGAAGCTGAGCTCTGTGATATATAAGGTTATATGATAGAGGAGAGAAGCTGAACTCTGTGATACAGGGTTATGTGAAAGAGGAGAGAAGCTGAGCTCTGGGATTTATAGGGTTATATGATAGAGAAGCTTAGCTTTGTGGTATACAGGGCTATATGATAGAGGAGAGAAGCTGAGCTAGAGATCTACAGGGCAAACAAAGTGGAATTGGACTACATTTGCCCTATTTTCTGAATGTATATGTTTTATGTACTGGACAAAATAGTGTGCTCTGCCACACCTTTGTGTCCGATGCAGAAATCGTATTTGTACAGTAAAAGGACAATCGAAGTTTGATTTAGGCTATGTTAGCCTTATATCGATCTAGTGCCCTGCTGCGGTATCCACCGGGATACATTTTTCTTGGTTTCCCGACGGATACAATGAATAGGGCCAGAAAATGTGATGTGAATGGGGACTATAAAAAATGTAATCCGAATCTGCTGATCTCAAAAAGCAAAATTTAAAACTGGTTCAGGTCAGTCCAAATATAGGGGAAAAAAAAAAATCAAACGTAGACACGTATGCTAGAAGATTTTCCGCTATTGACTAGGTGGTAACGCAAATGAGGGCAGCAGGGAGGGACGTTGATCGCAGTGATTGGGTGACCCACATAATCTCTCACTTCCATAGCAGGTTACAGATTTAGTTTTTTGCATTTAGAACCCCTTTAATAAATTTCTAAAGAGTATAGTTCATAGGCCTTCAATGCATGACACATCAACAGATTCAGAATGAATATTTCTGTCCTATTAAAGGGGTGTTTCAAATGTTTTAACTATCTATTGTTAGAGGATGATTAAAAATAGAAAAAAAAAACTTATATACCCACCTGTTCCAGCTCCTCGGCCGGACCCAGTGATCTTGGTTGATGACGTCACTGTTCATTGTTCACGTGTCTCTGCAGCCATTCACAGGTCTCATTTGTCATGTTATCCAGCAAGACACTGCTGCGGCCTATGGGTACCTGCAGGGTCATATAGAAAATGAACAGTGATGCCATCAGTCAGGGTCACCGGGACCACCCGTAGTGCTGGCAGGTTCATGAGGTAAGGTTTGTTTTTTCTATTTTTAATCATCCCCATAGAACTAATGAGCAGTTAGAGGGGTTTTCCATTAAAATAAATTTCATTGCAATAGAACCAGAGTGGTCCAAAGAAGAAAAAAAACGTACTTAGCGGTCCCACCTCACTTGGCGCTTCAAGGTTCCTGGTGACCCACTCCACTTCCAGGTTCTCATCCCAGCACACTTGGAACGAGAATGAAGTGCAAACCTCTCCTATGTGTTGGGACAAGAACGAGAAGGTCAAGAAGAGTGAGTCGCTGGAAGCTCTGCATCAGCAGCTCTGGAGGACAGCTGGTTGGTTTTTTTTTTTGGTTTTTTTTGGATCATCATGGCCCCAGTGCAATATATATTTTTTTAAAGTACCAGCTCTTTAAAACTTTGGGACACCCCTATAAGCAGCAGATCCTGTGCCAATATGTAGCCTAGATATACTGTAACAACCTTTTAAATTTGTGTCTTAGGGTATGTTCACACTGCGTTTTTGGATACGATTTGGGATCCGTGTTGAATTCGAAAATTGCATCCAAAAACGTAGCGTTGATCGGATCCAACATGCAGCTGCGTGTTTGGATCCGTGTTGGATGCAGCAGGATCACACCCTATACTTTATTATAGGGCTCCTGCTGTGTCTTTCGGATCAAGAATTGACATGTCAATCCGGATCCGAAAGACGCATTGAGACACACATCGGCGATCACTCGTGTGAACAATGATGCGTGTCTTACATTGCGAGAAAACTAAAACACACAGCTCATTTTCAGCAGCATGTTTGAGTCATTCTTGACGAATCTAAAAGCGTATGTTGACATGTCGTGTGCACATACCCTTATGCTTTGCTTCTACCTCTCTCTATATAAAGTTTGATTTGTTCTATGTGGGTGAGAAGGAAAGGAATAGTTCTTGATTTCTAAATCCTGTTCTGATTCTTGTATTCTGATCAACTCCTGGATATTCTTGGAATATGGAGCATGTTTTTTCCTCCTTAGACTCAGAACTCTGCGTTCACTGACTAAACACTAATGTTCCAGGTCTGTGTTAGGCTGCCAGGGATTTTTTTTAAAGGCTCTGTGCAATAGTTCCTGAAATGAAGAGATATAAGACTGTCTGTAAATTGAGAGCACAAATAAATAATGTTGGCTTGGACATTTGTCAGCGCCATATTTACCATTTGATTTCTGCTGAGATTCAGCTCTGTGTAAAATTTGGCAGCAGGACGCTGATGCTTTCCAGCTGTTCTGCCTGTATCTGTCCAGATTTTCTGCTTTGCTGTGGGCTTAGGCATGGGAACAGTAACTAGAAAGCTCTCCATTCAAACCTGCTAGTGCTTGAAATAAAAGAGATTAAGGGCATGTTCACACAGCGTTTTTGGACGAGGTTTTCGGAGTGTTTCCTCGTCCAAACCACATCAAGACCTCGCCTGAAGCACGCTTCTTCAGACGAGGTTTTTGACGAGGCTTTGATCAGGTTTTGGATCAGGTTTTTGACAAGGTTTTCACCCATACAAATGAATAGCCAGGACAAAAACCGCGGCAAAATCCGCGTCGAAAACCGCACCTAAACCACGCCTACAACGCGCTTCAAGAATTGACATGACATTTCTTTTTCATTGCTTCCAAAGAAGCGTGTAAAAACCTCGTCATGTGTGAACTACAACAAGGTTTTACATAGGAATCAATTAAATGAACTGGGGGCAATTTGGACGAGGTTTTTGGCGAGGAAGCGCTCCGAAAACCTCGTCCAAAAACGCAGTGTGAACATGGCCTAAGGCTACGTCTACACTGCACTGGTTTATGGTCAGAGTTTTAAGCGGATTCAGCATTTAGAATACGCAAAAATTGAACTGTAAACCGTCTCCATAGACTTCAATGAAAAATCTGAGCTGTATTCTACACAGCTCGGATTTTCTATTGTCGGTTTCCAAAACCACCGGCTTATGGAACATGTTTTTTGATGTATTATGGAGGATTCTAATACAGTTCAATATTAAAGGGCCGGACGAAATCTAAAAACCGACCACAAAATCCATGCCGAAAACCACCGTATGGTGATCGTAATATACCGTTGGATTTCCGACGACATTTTACAGTTGCCGTGTAGACACAGCCTAAGAGAAGACCAATATTGTATTAATTGTAAAGCTTTATGAGTAGGTAGCACCAATGAAAAAGATGGATTGTTGTTTTGAAGTGGATCGGTGATATCTCCTGATATGACTATTTTAGTAAATCCTTGTGTTCAATGTGAAATAACAATTCTGGAGTATTCTGTCGTGCTGTTCCTCTGTTATTTCTTCTAGAAATGTGTGACTGAATCTGTCAGCTGGGTGTCACCAGTCCAGGTTTCCAATGGGTGTGTTCCTGCACACCCTGACTCTGTAAGTTGTGATTGGCCAATGTCAGACTGCCCCCCCCCCCCCAGTTGGTAACACCCAGCTGACATATTCAGTAATACATTTCTAGAAGGAATAACAGGGAACACCAGAGTTCTAAGAGAAGAGGCTCCAGGATTGGTATTTCATGGGGAACACAGGGATTTACTAGAATCGACATGTCAGGAGAGGTCACAGGCTATCTCTGAAAATAAATAGCTTGTTGAGAAATTCTCCTGTTTAACTTGGAAGTAAGGCATTCCTCCAGGGCTATATTTTTGATGGGATCATGGTATTGTTAGAAGAAACATATGTCACTTCCTCTGTCCAGACTCTTTTTTTGGTTGGTTACTACTGTTGGGGTAGATACCGCAGTTTATTAGTGGTTCTTGTACCATGTGTTATTGGCAGATTATTATGTATTTGGCTACACTTGATTTCACAGCAGGAAATGTATTCTTTATTGGCTGACCCACATCTTGTATGACTTAATTGTTGTGGCTCACCAATCTTGTTTTGTGTTGGTGTATTTGGCTGCTTTCCACAGCCATCAACAAGAAAAGCCATAGTAATATCTGTTAGCTATCACAACAAATTCATGTTTGGACACACACAACTCCACTTCCAAAAATGTTGGGTTGCTGTGTAAAATGTAAAGAAAACAAGAACGCAATGATTTGGAAACGTCTTATAGCTGTATTTTATTTGTAACAGAGCACAGATTAGAAGATGAAAGACATTTTCTTAGTGCATTTGAAAAAAATAACTCATTTTTAAAAAACTGATGGAAGTAAAACATCTCAAAAAACCACCACAACTACCATTGTGTAGCACCCTTCTTCTTTCTACAACAGTCTGTAAATGTGAGGAGACCAATTGCTGGAGATTTAGGAGAGGAATGTTGCCCCATTCTTGTCCGATGTTGGATTTTAGCTGCTCCATGGTCTTGGGTCTTCTTTAGTGTGTTTTCCATTTCATAATGTACCAAATGTTTCCTGTTGGTGAAAGGTCTTCATTGCGAAGCCAAGCTGTTGTGATGGATGTAGTATGTGGTATAGCATTGTCTTGCTGAGATATACGAGGTCTT
The DNA here is from genome assembly GCA_025379985.1 of Phyllomedusa bahiana. Lineage (NCBI taxonomy): Eukaryota > Metazoa > Chordata > Amphibia > Anura > Hylidae > Phyllomedusa > Phyllomedusa bahiana. The sequence continues at coordinate 156,353 of JAODAL010000254.1, forward strand.
TCCTGAAAGAAACGTCTGAATGGGAGCTTATGTTTTTCTAAAACTTCTATATTCTACTCCGTATTGATAGTGCCTTTCAGGATGTGTAAGCTGCCCATGGCATAGACACTAATACAACCCCATACCATCAGAGATGCAGGCCTTTCAACTAGGTACTGATAACCAGCTGGATGGTCTTTCTGCTCTTGAGGCTGCAGGACGTGGCGTCTGTGAGGGCCTGTAGATCACGAGCAGTCTTACTTGACCGTTGACCTAGTCCCTTGTGCACATGAATTTATTTCTGATGATTTTTTGTGCTCTAGATGGTGGCATTTTCAAAGTCATTAAAATTTATGTTAAGTACTTTTAAGAAATTGTTTCATAATTTTTAAACATGGTTTTTTACAGATTGTTGAAACTCCGACAATCTCTGCTTCTGAGAGACTCTGTCTCTCTAAGATGCTCTTTTAATACAATTATTATTTATTTTAGAGCGCTCTTGATTCCAGGGCGCTGTACATTCGAGGTGGTTACATAAATAACAACAATTACAAAGTGACAATAAGTTACTAACAACTGATACAGAGGGGGAGAGGGCCCTGGCCGTGAGGGCTTAGGCCTCGTTCACACGACGGATTTGGCCGCGGTTCCTGCAGCCGAATCCTCGTCGGGCCGCGCCGCAAACTCGCGTCTCCAGACGTGGGTTTGCGCGGTGGGCGTGGTCTCGGGGCGGGAGGGCGTGGTTTGGGCCGGGGCTTGCGCCGAGGGTTTGCCCCCATGCAAATCAATAACAGGGGGCAAGCCGCGGCCCAGCCGCGCGACACCCGCGGCGCTGCCCGAGGCAGCACCGCGCGGCCGCCGCACAGAGAACTCGCTGTCAAGAATTGACAGGAGAGTTTTTCACACACGCGGGTCTGGCCACGGCGTGTGAATATTAACGCGGTTTCCCATAGGAAACCATGTTAATAATCTAGGCGCGATTTGGCCGCGGAAACCGCGTCGGAACCCGCGGCCATAACCGCGGCCAAATCCTCGTGTGAACGGCCTTAGATCTACATCATGTTACTTTTAAAATGAACTCAGCTGCTTTTCGTTAGTACCACTTACTTCAACAGCCTTTTGTTACGACCTTTCTTCTTTTTACTAAGTTTTCTACTTCAAATTTCTTTGAATGCTGCCGAATTAAATTCTTAAACTCTGATTTTCTATTTCTCTTATGACATCTCGACCTATGAGCATTTTCCAAATCATTTCAGTTATTTCATTTTATACATTAGATACTGATGCCAAGTTATTGTAGATAAACGCTTTTACATATTACAAAACGGACTATATCTCCATATTGTAATGCTTTCACTCGAAAAAGTTTGAATTAATATTTTAGTTATAATAATTTTTTCGAAGAAAATTAATAACCACAATAAGCATTAACATAAAAAAATACAACCTACAGAAAACATCATATAATGATATAGCAGTCACATTGTATCATCAAGCATTATTGTCCTCTTATGGATGCTAACTGATTGGTAGGCTGGGCATGCAGATTACATCATGTTCAAGATTCCTATGTAGCTATGGGACTATATACAAGTAATGGGATCTGCAGATGCATATTTTTATGCTTGAATAGAATTGCTACTTAAGAGGTTAAAGAGTAGAAGAACACTTAAGAATAAATATTGAACTAACCAGGAATAAAATCGAGTAATAGAACATTCAAGTAACAAGGTAGTAGCATAACAATGTTTTGAAATCCTTACAGATCCAATATAACCAAAACAATAGAGGAGTATATATTAACACCAATTGTATGGTGGTGATCTGTCAACTTGTTGCCAGGGAAAGATAATGAGAGCAGAATTTAAGTGTCGTTTAGGAATGTAGTGTTGCCGGCAATTCCACGGTTTAAAGAATTTAGGGTATTGGTGAAAAGCTAAAGACTTTCCATGAAAAAGTATGTTTAGAGTGTAGCAGGCATTTGAGGTGAACTATTGCTATTGTGTATGTACGTGAGAAATAGCAGTATTAGTGGTCATTATATGAATTGTATTCTGCATTTTTCAGCAGTTTTATCCTTCTGCACCCTTCTGAGCTCAACTCCAGAGACCAGCTGCTATGATGTTTTCCATACATGACACACGCACAGAAGAGAAAATGCTGCTCCTCTATCTCTCTCACATACTCTCAGGGCAGCAACATCATCAGGGAAATTGTTCTACAGTAGTTATAAGGAGAAATGTTGCATCCAAGATTGTGTTTGTGCATCTGTCACTCTCCAATAGCTTCTTCTTTCTCCTCCCCCTTCCTTCTTAATTGATGGCTATAGACAGCGGCTTCAGCCTGAGGAAGGGGGCTGGGTTAACATCTGCGTTCCAATATTTTTTTTTCTGCCGTGATAATTAGTCCTGATCTGTCACATGACTCCAAGAGTGGCCAACAGACCCCACTGCCTTTTAATTGTGTTTGTAGGGTTCCACCATGAAGTCCATCATTTTACAAGAAAAAAATAGTGCTGCATGCTATACTTTTTTTTTTCTGGAAAAAATTCAAGGATATGGCATGGAGGCTCCGACAGAGATGTGATCCGAGGGTTACAAAGTTTCACAACAGCTCTAGAGCTAGGTCTACACAGTTAAAGGGGTTGTCTCGCTACAAAGAATAGCTTTCAAATTGTAGGGAACACAAAATAAAGACATTTTCCAAAAATATTGCTTTGTTCCTCTGCCTTCCCTAAGGAGATACAAGTGAATTTATGACCTCCCTGGCTATTTCAGTTTCCTCAGTAACCGACCTGTAAACAATTCTCTCCCTGCTGTTTGTTCTATGAGATAACAGTGAGTGACATCACCACACAGGTCACAGCAGTGTCCATGCTGCTCAGCAGTGAAAAGCTTGATTTATGTAAAATAATCAGCACTGTAATTAGGGCTTTTGTTTTGGGGATCAGATAAAGCCTTCTGAGAGCAGTTTGAAAAGCTTCTCAGCTAATCTGATCTAATTAGCAACTGAAAGCACGGAGCACAGAGCTGTATGCAAATTAGTCAGTCTGAACCAGGAAGTGACAGAGTATTTCATTCATGCATTCTGTGAAACTCTGTAGGGAGATAACTCCTTTAATATCAAATGCTGTCCAAATCTGACGGCATTTTGACATTACTGGACCGTGGATTTTGGTGCGGTTTTGCTCAAAAGCCGCAATCGGTTTTCGGATTTGTCGTCGGTCCGTACAAAAATCCGTGGGGCGACGGGTGCAAGCAGTGTGGAGTTTCTTATTATGGGTAATTCATTTTGATCCTCTTTATTATCATGGTACTATCTCTGCCATACTATCTAGCTTTATAAGTAGATGTTAATGAAAGGATTTTTGAGAGATATTAAATAGGAATTGTATATTATTTATCTCCATCTGCTTGAGTCCTGTTTTAAGTTGGGTTGTCGTCCAAGTTAAACACATTCAAACTATTTAGTTTGTATTTTGTTTTGTTTTTTTATGAATTTTTATACTTTACAATTTAATATGGTTATCATTTTTATTGATTTTGGGTAGTAAGTCCTCTTTTTTCTTTGTATAATATTATATTTTGAGTGGCATTGCCTGAATAACATTTTGGAGGTATTGTGTATTACCTTAAATACCTGGCCAATGTACCTTCTTAGGCCGTGTTCACACGGCTTATTCCCGATGGATTTGTGAGCCGGATTGCGCTCACAAATCCGGCGTGAATAAGGGGCGGGGTGGGGCCGGAGCGCGGCGGGGGCGCCGCTCCCCGGCCCCATAGACTTGCATTATCCATGGCGCGTATTGAGCCGTAAATAATGTTCATGTCACTTTCTCCCCCCGCGGCGGATTCGCCGAGCGGGGAGGAGCGACGGAATCCACTGTTCTCTATGAGAGCAGTGGATTACCGTAATTACTCCGACGGATTGGCGCCGTACTGAAGCACAAATCCGGCGCGCAGTACGGTGCCAATCCGCGGAGAAATAAGCCGTGTGAACGAGGCCTTAGTCTTTTTTGTGTTAAAAAATCTGTGTTGTGTAGACTGAAGCAAGGATTTTTTATTGCTGTCTGTGCAGCACAGGGCACCGTCGGATTTTTGACGGATTCAAAATACTGAATCCACAGAAAATCACACGGAAAAATAGTGCTGTGTAGACCTAGCATAACTATAGATGTGTTGGAAAAAAATGTAACCATATAAGTAACTGCTTAAGTGCTTGCAATTGTGCTAGATTTCCAATTTTGGGCAATTGACACTAAGCTGTTGTCATGAGTCACGCCACATCCGTGCTCCTGCCTCTGTGCTGCGTCATGGTATCACACAAGGGGTTAATCTATCATCACTCACCTTCCACTTGACAAATTGAGCATACATCACACCCCCACACAGTCCAAGTACCCCAAGGCACACACTGCCACCACCTTTCAAGAGAGTGAAAGAACTGTCGCCCAGAAACACCGCTCACCACCACTCACAGGATTAAACGCTATGATGAAACACTGCTCTTCAGCAGTTACAGGATTAAACCTTCTAATCACCACTGTGGATTCTATGCTTATGGATACAAGGACCAAACTTATTAAAGTTTATAGCTTTAATAGACCAAATGCATAGTGCTTACAGAAATAAAGATAAAATAGGATGACACACATATATGCAATAACAGTTATAACATTAAAGGGAGAAATTTCAGAAAACACTTATATTGTAGCTGATAGCTGGACTACACACTTTGAACACGTTTTTTCTGTTGTAACCATATTTTATATTATCAAAACTCAGTTCAGATTTCAGAGCTGTCCATCAGTTTCTTAGGGTTGTCCCTGACTGGACGATTAGGTGATAAGGGGAAGGTACAGGAATACCTACTTGTATAGGTACTTTGATTGAACCATTGTAATATGGGTGGGGGATGTAAAAGGTGGTTAGACAGACCCTCATCTATCCATCCTTTGAAGTAGATAAAACGCCAGGCACCATGTCAAAAGTTACACTTAGAGATAACCTGTTACTCCTGCCCTCCATAAACCAGGCCTTGTGGTTTAAGACCAGAATTTGACATTTGGATGAACTAATTTGTAGTTAGTGGAATATACACAACACACTTTCTATTACACCAGGCCTCGCAATCCATATGCTCTCTACCCTGTCGATAGTCCATACATAGCACATGCGCACACTCGTCTTGATTTAAAAGGCTAGTGTGTGCCACCCTGCTTTCCTGGGGTCAGTGCTATGGGAAAACTGTGTCAATTTGTTGGTTCCTTTAGTGTTAGTTAGACAGTGCTACTTTATACCATTTTCCTGTATTGACCTTGGCTTGTTCCTGACCCATTTCTGACTGTACGGTCTGTCCTGACCTTTTGCTTATAATTTGACCACGCCTCTGCCTCCTGGCCCGCGCCTGCAATCCAGCTGTCACTGAGTGACCACATTGGAGATAGCCATCTGGGTGTATCCTGCAGGGAAGTCCAGATCACTTGTATAACGGATTAAAAGGTGACTGCTTAGACCTTGGCATAGCCTTGAACCAAAGCTGTGACTTTGACTGATGGAAATGAGTAGGCCAAGTGTTATTGCTTATTGGCAGTAAAGACTGTTCAGAAATAAGTTTTAGATTTTTTGATGTCATTGTTTTATAAAGGGAGAAGCCGCCAAGACTACAAAAAATGTGCCTTTTATCTGCACTTTATCTAACATTTTTCAGAGCAAATGGAGTACATCAGATGTACCTTGGCTGTAGTCTAGTGACCGCAAAGTAGAATTTTATGGTGGTTCCCAGCGGTTTGTAGCTTGAAAAGCCCATTTCATGACTAATTCTTCTTGGATTATGAAATAAAATAAGTTTATATCTATTAGTGATCTGAGCTTGTTTAGAAATGAGGTTGTTGAGTCAGAGAGTCTCATTTGGCCATATGTGTGCTATTTTAACTGTATTTGTAAAATCAATAAGATATGGTCTCGTAAGAGGTCTCCGGTACCTGTAGTAAACTGGTTTCTCAATTGTACATTGGATATTAGGATTTCTAAGGTGCTTAGTGTAGTTTTGATCACCTTAGCAGAAGGATCAGACCAAGAGATTTTTGATAACCTTTCCCAAGCTGCTGACGTGGTGGTAATGCTCGGACTTCCTAGATTGTTGTATTTGAAGGAATTAAGAGAACAAAAAAAAGGATTTAAGTGATAGAAGCTGTTACACTCCTTTTTCATTTAAGACCCATTTTTGCCTGGACCTTGGGAATGCCAAAATGTAAAGGGGTTTCCTAAGATTTTAGAAACCAAAGTTTGAATTATACACAAAGCAGTATATCTGTATGTATGATGTTATACAGTTTGAAATTCCGATTGAATGTACGTTGGGTATGGCTGATAATGGTTGGTTATATGCCACCTTTCATGAGCTGAAATATTGGAGAAATCGTGTATGCAGAGCACACCAACTAAGCTGTGAAGATAGATGACAAGTGGTGTAATGACTGCCAGTGAGAAATCCGTGCCTGTGATGCTGCCTGCATGCATAATAGCTTGTAATATGTGCTGTTTAGTATACTTCTCATTACCACATTAATAATTCCACCTCCACATGCAGGTTTCTTTTACAATTAATACTGTGTCAATGCTGAGCTGTGCTGGTGGTGTAACAACACTGGTTGGCACAAGAAGACAGAAATCACCTTTCCTGGATCCTAGCAATGGCTCTTAGTGCTCAGAAACCGCCATTCACTATAGCTTTATTCATCGTTTTAGGCTATGTCTACACGGCATAGAAAAACAATCATATTTTCAGGGGTTTTAGGATTCTAAAACTGCAGAAAATATCATTGTTCAGCCAGCCCATAGACTTCAATGGAAAAAACAACCTGTAGTCGCGCTCGTTTTCTGACGCCAGCGTATTATACAAAGTTTTGTATAATACGCCAGTGTTTTCAGTTTTGCCGTCGGTTTCCCATACAATCAATTGTATGGGCCGACGGCAAAAAAACGTGGAGACCATGTTTTTTGCGCAAAACGTGACAAAAAACGCAACCGCGCATCGGACAAAAATCCAATGCAGTGTAGACCTAGCATTACACTGTTTTATTATCCTTAAGATCATATCTAGATACAGTAACGCAGAAAAGTGAGTATATTTTTTTAATAGTATGTCCAAATACAGTCATAAAACAAAAAATGGCTGTTGAGCAGTTAACCATGTTCTTGTTGGTCTTTAATTTGTTGCTAATGGTTACGTCCACTGGTAGTTCTGTAGCTGACGGTCAAGCATGTGCAGTGAGATCGGCTATGCTTCTTTCTCTATTCCTGTGCATGTGCAAAGTCTCAGCACAGGACATTCATATGGAAACCATGCTCCCCACCTGTTCAATAGACCCTGTCAGTAGGTGCCTCTGAAAATAATCCTCTAGAACCACCAATAAGAATACTTACAGGCCACTAGGGTAACATTTTACTGAAAGAAAAGGGGATTTTACAATTATGACTTCTGTGTGCAATGGCTTTTCTGAATTGGATAGGATTTTAAGGGACATCACTTTCAATAGGTGGCTCTCCTACCGTGAACTTATATGAATATTTAAATTTAGTGGAGCATTCATGGCTTGTAAGTCTCTACACACCTTTATGGTGCTCCTCTCCCTTTTTGAGAGTGTAGTAGTAGTGGTGAACGCCAGCAGTGCACCATAGAGGGCAGGGGAAGGCTGAAGGAAAGGTGAAGGGCGTCTGGTAAATCTACTTTACAACGCTTAGCGGTGGGCAGTGCAAGAATGATCACATTACTCAGTGCAGTGATGCAGAGAAATAGGGTAACCAGGGCAAGGAAAAGCACATTGTAAGGCTTACTTCAGATCTGCATTTTCGGTTCTGTTCACAACCTCCATTGCAAAGGTGAAACCAGATCCATTTTGCATTAATGCCCAACAGACCCCATTGGCTACAAAGGGTTCTTGGGGTTTCCTCTGTGGTGTCTGGCGTTTTACCGGATAACATAGTGCAGCTTACTGAAATGTTTTTTCAAGGGCTGTGGAGTCTGTTGGTGTCATTTTGCGGGAGTCGGAGTTGGAGTCGTTAGAAAATGGACCGACTCCCAAAATATAGAATAAATTGGTCCATTTAGTTCAATGGGTGCCAAGAGCAAGAGAAACTGGGTCATTCCAGGCTATTCCCCCCAATCTTCAGCCTCTCAGATGGGGTTTAAAGGGGTTGTCCACTATGAAGATCAATTAAAATTTGGGGGGCCCAAAAAATCAAAGGATGTACTCCTTGGTTACAAATTGGCAAAGGTTTACGGTTTTTAGAAAACGGCTGGTTACATGGGCTTAGCAACGTGTTTTTTTATGGTGGGGGAACTTTCTTCCTGCCCGGGTTGGACATGAAAGGGGAAAGGGCAGTAAGAGAGGGGCAGGGTTTTGGTGTTTTGGCAGGACGACCTGGGCTGGACAAATGCTTCCCCGACCTGAAAACAAACCCGTTGCTAACACATTTAAACCACCCGTTCTTAAAACCACACTTCCCAAAGTAACCAAGGACGTACACCCTTTAATTTTTGGTCCCCACATTTTAAAACTAAATCTTCGTAGTGAGACCCCCCTTTTAATTTTGAAAAGTATTTGTATAATGAGCAGACAAAGTGTTCCCCAAAGGGAAAGATTCGCCCCAACATTATACCCAGCATTGAAAAGTTTAGGGGCACCAACATTAAAGTTATAAGAGATCTGGGGGTCAGATTTTGGTGGGACATGTTTGAATCTGTCCAGAGCATGCCCAGGGATTCGGGCATGCAGAAGCCAAATTTTTGATTTTTAAAGCAACAATGCAGTTACATGAAAAATCTGCAAAACTAACAATGAAAAATACAAAATTTAAATGTAAAGAAGGTAAGATGACTCTATAAAAGAAGGTAGCCTCTGTACAAAGGTAGGGGATGGTGAATAAGGACCGGAAAGAAAAAAGTTAAAAACATTTTTCCCCATTTGCTTTCAGTGTCTGTTCTACCTAAAAAATTTTCACAGCCTATGTACCATTTTACTACAATAAAATACTTAAACTGCCCAGTATAGGGGGGATCGGGAGTTGGTGTCGGGAAAATTGAGGAGTCGGAGCTTTGACTTACTGACTCCACAGCCCTGTTTTTTTCCGTCTTTCTTGACAGAACTTGTGACAGAGGCTTCAAGTGCAAATTCAAGCCCAATTGAATTATGCATAAAGTGCTACATTTTGTAAAGTTCTGTAGATACAGGAGTTTCAAACAACTATAAAATCGAAATGTTGCGTTCTGGAACTTCCCATTTAATAATGCTTCCTAATAAATAGCTGCAGATGTAATTTCCCTCACCCTTCTGCACCCAGCAGGATAGTTTGGGTCAGCATGCTGACAAGAAGTTTATTGATTTTTCTCTAATATATTTTTAAAAACCTTTCTTTTGTTATACTGTGGTGTATGATGTTTTAGCACTTGTATTTTTGCTTGCTTTTTTTCCCCATTTTTTTCTATTCCCCATCCCCCATATAGATGAAACCTTGATAAACAGAAAGCCTGGAGTCTGGCCAACTGCAAGCTCTGTGCCGCTTCCTAAGGCCGTGAATTACAATCTGTTGTTGCTGTGCTGTTCCTCGGGTTGCCAAAGCAACAGCAGAAGAGTGAATTAAAGGCTGGGTGGACCTCCTCATCTAAACCACTGGAGAGGAAAGGAAAATAAGATTGCAAGGGCATAAAAGCAAACGTGATATCAGTGCGGCGAGCTTAAATTAGGAAGTTGGGTGTATTTACAAACTGTGCATACGTTTTGATGGGGATAATTATGTGTTTTTTGAATTTTGTTTTGAAATTGAATTTGCTTGGCCTGATTCCCGAGCTGAAACAATAGCTTTTCTTTTGGCACATGATGTTCAGTGCTGTGGCTTACCATCGTCTCTTGCTGAACGCCGTTATTTTCATGCAGACCTGGAAATGATGGTGTAGGAACTGCAACGTGACAATTGGCAATCAGGAGCGTTCAAGCTGCAGTGTTGGCTGGGACTAAAAGACTTGATGTTACCTTTTATTTTAATATATCCTACATAATGGTGTGCAGACAGTAATGATTGTGAGCAGGGTCAGTTACATCAATAATATGTAAGGGAACGGTACAATCAGAATTTTTCTCCTCTCATATTGACAAGCATTATGCAATGTTTATATGGGTTTATATTAATTGGGTGGTTGTTTTTTTCTAAATTTCTTAAAGTTTACATATATGTGTATGTATATATTTATTTTTATATATATATATATATATATATATATATATAGTATGTGTTGTGTGTATATATAATATATTTTGTGTGTATATAGGTTGTTGTGTGTATGTAATATATGTGTGTGGGTGTGTATATATGGGTGTGTGTGTGTGTGTGTGTATATAAGTTAAAATTTTGGGGATTATAGGTAAAAGGTGTGTGTGTGTGTATATATATGTATATAGGTGTGTGTGTGTGTGTATATATATGTATATAGGTGTGTGTGTGTGTGTATATATATGTATATAGGTGTGTGTGTGTGTATATATATGTATATAGGTGTGTGTGTGTAATAAATATATATGGTTTTTATTATATTTTTGGTGTGTGTTTGTTAAAATGTGTGTGTGTGTATATATATATATATGTATATATGTGTGTGTGTGTGTGTATATATATATATGTGTATATATTATAAGTGTGTGTGTGGTGTATATATGTTTTTATATATAATGTGTTTTGGGTGTATATATATGTGTGTGTGTGTGTGTATATATGTGTGTGTGTATATATATGTGTATGTGTGTGTGTGTGTATATATGTATATGTGTATGTGTGTGTATATATATATGTATATATGTGTGTGTGTGTGTATATGTGTGTGTATAAGTTATAATATTAGTGGTTTTATATATATATATGTATATATGGGTAATATATATGTGTGTGATGTATATATATGTTTTTATATATATATTGTGGGTGTGTGTGTATATATGTATATAATGGTATATATATGTATATATTGGTGTGTGTATATATATATATTATATGTGTGTGGTGTGTATATATAGTAGTATATATGTGGTGTTAAAAATATATGTATAATGTGTGTGTGTGTGGATATATATATATATATGTATATATGTGTGTTGTGTGTTTATAATATATATAGGTGTTTATTTAATATATATAGTGTAGTTATATATATATATATATAGGGGATATATTTTATATATTGTGTGTGTGTATATATGTATAATAGGTGTGTGATGTAAAGTGTGTGTGTATTATATTATGTATATGATATATGTGTGTGTGTAATAGTATACGTAGATATGTTGTTTAGTATATTATGTGAGTTGTATTATATATGTGTAGAGTATAATATATTGTGTGTATCTAATGTATGTATCGTATTATATATGTAGATGTGATATATATAAAATAATACAGATATGATATAATATGTAGTGAGATAATATGAGTATAATGAGTGTATGTAAATAATGTATACAATTGATGTGATATATATATGTTAATATGTATGATAATATGATACGATATAATGATATTATATATATATATATACATCCAATATCACACATATATAGTTAATAATACTACATATGGCTTATATTGTGTGATGACTAAATAGTAATTATATATGTTATATATATTTACATAATGGTATATAATGTATATATATAGTTATATATATGTGAATATATTGGTACAACATGATGTGTTATATATAAGACTAATGTATATGGTATAATAATGGTATAATATATAAACATAATATATTGGTAATGTAGTATATATATATGTTTGTATATATATATATATAATATCAATAGTGTGTGTATATTATTATATAATATAATATATATAAATATATATATATATATACTATATATAATATTGTATATATATATAAGTTGTAATGTGTGTATATGTTATAGTGTGTATATAAATAAATATATAATATGTTATATATATATGTGTGAAATATGTACTATATTATAATATATATATAATATATATGGGTGTTATAATATAAAAATGTTATATTTATGTATATACAATATATAATGTATATATATATGTGTATGTATATATATATGTATACTATATATTGTATAAACTATATGTTATATATATATGTGTGATTATATTATACATTAATATTCTAATACATTGATATATTGTACATATGTTAATACAACAATGTTAATACACATAGGTATAATACATAATATTAACACAACAGTAATAATACAAACACATATAGTGTAACATAACACATAATATCAATATATACATATACACAGTACATCTAAATACATCAACATATACACTACTGTAATACACCACAACCTACACACATACAAATACTACACACATACACTATATCAAACAATCGAATCACCAATATACACAACGTACATATACATAACGACTCTGATTATACACACATAGAACAATATACTCACACATACACAATTGATAGAACATAAACGTATACATATAACCGAGTATAACATACGAACGTTCGCCCATACTACAAGCACGTTTTACAAAACAAACGGAGCATATCAAAGTATATAGAGACTAATAAACATAATATATAAACAATATATATACACATACACACACAGTTTGACAATATATACCATATATACACATTAAGTAAAATACACACACAGATACATACACATATAAACGTTAATATACACACACATATTTTACACACACAGATATGATACCACAAATTTTAATATAACACATATACTACACACACACAAAACAAATATACACAAAAACACATAATACTATACAACAAACAACCGAAACACATAAAATACACACAATTACAATATTTACACACAACACACGCATATAAACAAATATACACATATACATATACCACACAACAACAACACACACACACATTATACACAACAAATAACACTTATACAATATACACACAACACTAAATACAAATAACAACACTATAAAATATATACTACAACAACACACTACACACAACACCATATACAACACAACAATATATACCATATACAACAAAATAATACATAACAGACTTAATACACAACATATATACAGCACCATCTAAATCCCAAACCCAAAATATTAACACATAAATATCAAACACACCCAACACAACCACCAAACACAACACAAAAAAATAATACAAAACCACACATAAACACACATATATACAAAATTTTAAAAGTACATTTTCCCGGTAAAACCCCACTTTCCCCATTATTATTTATTAAGCTAAGACACAAAATGAAAGCAAAACAAATATATAGAAAAAATTAATGAATATAAAGTTCAAAACCCCGAATATTGTAAATACGTATTTAAAGTGACAAAATATGCACCAATATGTAATAGAGTCATAAAATAAAAGTGATTTACAATAATTAAGCAAAATAACATATTTAAAAGTGATACATTAAACCACAAATACATAATATAAGCTCCATATGTGAAAAATAGGAGATAGTATTGGATATACAACACTATCAATAAAAATGTGCATGTAATACAAGAATATACATAAATTAGAGGGCGGACACCTAAATGCGCTCACCTGAATTATACTAATAATCATAGCTTTACATAACAAGACATAACACAGCAAGGTTCGTCTCGACGTCTCATGCTCTGTAATGCGCATGATCAAGAACGTCACTAGTAACAACCGGATGTTGTCATAAGCGTCCATAGCAACATAGCGATAACTCATAGCAGGAAGTAGTCGGACGCGTCTATAGCAACCTAGCCACGACCTGCATGAAGAGTATCGCTAAAAGCGTCATCGGTAACTGGAGACATATTTATGGATAGCGCTTATTCAAAATAATAAATAATAACCGGTCAAGGACATCATCGAGTCAACCCGCAGTCCACAGTATAAACAAGCTACCCGAAATATCAGGCAGTGAGTTCATACATGGGCGTGCGGCACACAGTTCGCCTATATAGGAAAGCCGCGTGCCGCACTGCAATACCGCGGGAATCATCTAGTCCAATGGGTGACTCCACACCTTAATCAAAAGACCTGAAAATAATAAATCATAACAAAAAAAGAAAGAAAAAGAAGCGCAATAATATAATAACCTCAGCACACATAATAAGAGAACGCCAAAAGACATGAACCTAGTGTAGTCTATGATGGAGAGTAGAACAATGACTGGTTGAGTCGCATAGGTATCCTCCCAAAATTCACCCATAAAGTGTAATCTGAAAAAAACAAAAAATAAGGATTAAAATACATGTATTAAGCAATAATCCAAGCTTTAAGGAAAAGAAGTGAAAAAATGGAATCAAATTTATCTAAACATGCTAGACGATACTTTATACTCAACATTTAAACCACATGGAGCAAGTGACTTAGTATTAAAAATCCATTCTATTTCTTTCTTTTTGAGAAGTGTCTTACGATCCCCACCCCTAAGAGGTAAAGGTACATGATCGACAATCATGCATTTGAGGTCCCACTCGTTGTGTCCCATTTCAGAAAAATGTTTAGCAACTGGAAGGTCTAATCTACGTTTTCTAATGGTATAGCGATGATTATTAAGCCTGGTCTTATGGTCACATGATGTCTCTCCCACATAAATTAATTGCAGGGACACCATAAAACATAAATGACCCAATCTGAGTCACATGTTAAATGAAACCCAATTTTAAATGTCTCTCCTGTACCTGGATGTACAAACTGACTACCTTTCACCAATATCCGGCAATTGACACAAGAAAGACAAGGAAAAGAGCCGAACTCTGGTTTTCCCAAAAATGACTGTTTTAGCCTAGGGATACAAATTCTATTTTTCTCAAAACGATCTTTTAGATTAAACGATCTCCTAAAGGACATTAGTGGCATGGATTGGGATTCCTGTAAAACTCAACCGTAAAATGTGCCAGTACTTTCTAATGTTTGAAATTTTATGGCTGAGATTACTGTAGGTGGAAACAAAAGCTACCCTAGGAGCTACATTTTTAGATCGTACCTGTTGTCGAGCCTCCTCACAAGTGATTTTATTCACTCTGTCAACATAATAATAATTGTTTTAGGATATCCTCTCTCTAAGAAACAACAAGACATCTCATTACTAATATTTTTCCATGCGTCTTCAGTATCTACAATACGTCTTGCGCTGCAGTACGGCTCCAATCCGTCCCAGAATAAGCCGTGTGATGAGGCCCTTAGGGTTTGTTCATACAGCGTAATTGTGGCGCGTACAGTACTCGCCACAATAAGCCGGGTGTTTTAGGAGTCGCGCTGATCAGCACGTATTCCTAGAGCGTGGGGGAGGGGGGACGACATTGACATGCATTATCCGCGGTGTGTAATCGCCGCAAATAATTGACATGTCACTTATCTCCCCGCGCGTACAGTACGATCGTATTGTATGCTCAGGGGGACGAGGCGTACTCCATAGTTCTGTATGAGAGCTGTGGATTACCGTAATTGCGGGGCGCATTTCCCCATTTATTAGGCTATGTCCACATGGCATAATTGCGGGGCGTATTTGCCTGCTGGTAATTCACATGTCATTTATCCCCCCCCCCCCCCCCCCCCCCGCGGCGTATTGTCCAAGCGGGGAGAGGAGACGTAATCCATAGTTCTCTATGAGAACTGTGGATTACCATAATTATTGGGACGTATCTCGGCCCGTATTGAGCGCAGTTCGGCGCGAAATACGGGCCGAAATACGTCCCAATTTCATCTGTGCGAACTTAGCTTAAGGCGCAATACGCGGCGAAATACGCCTGAAAATAAGCCGTGTGAACATACCCTAAGAGGAAATAAAATCTTCTTTATCTCCTGACCAAAGCAAAATAAAAACAGCAATGTATTTGGTAATAGTCTTCATTTACCTTTCCCTACATGTTAAAAGCTAATCACTGTAGTGAGAAAGCCCATTTAAGTAATGACATTATATTTTATAGTTTTCTTTTCAACTTGTTTTTCCAAAATAAACTTGGTTTTTCTAAATGAAAAATAAAGCTGCTTCCTAATAATGTCCTGTTGTTTTGTGTTTACAACCTTTAAGCAGACCTATGTGTCTCCATCTGTAGTCTCATTCAAAATAATGCATATAGTCTGATCCTAAAGTCCTATTTCCAACCTACAAAATGTATGCTAACAAGGAGTAGGGAACAGATGGGAGCATGTCTGTGGGATCAGACTACACAGTGCTTGTTTGTAGTCTTCTGCTATGGTTATACACAGGCTACATTAAAGCTGGTGATACAAATCAATAGCATATGTTTTTTTTAAGTGTATTCACAAATGTGATGAATTGGTTTTTATTTTGGATGCAGTGGAGGAATAAAACAATGGTTGTAAAGATGAACCTTCTTTTTTAAAATTCTAAACTGAAAAAAATATATAAAAAAAAATGTATATTGTCTGCAAAAAGGGTAGACCTGCAGAATTGTAGCTGATCAGGGAAATGGTCTAATATTCAATATTGTATCATTTATCTGATAACACTTGTGCTTGGAAATGTATTGTGCTATCATTGTAGTCATAATGATTTCATTGACTCATATGTGCACTTAGTCTTTAAAAGGAACCTGTCATGTTGAAATTCCAGTCAAATCTGCAGACAGCACGTTGAAGAGCAAGAGGAGCTGAGTAGATCTATATGTAGTTTTGTTAGAAAAGTTCCAGTATAACTTGTCATTTATTCCTTCACATTTCTGCTTACTCTATGTTTAGGAGTCTAGTAGGCGGTCCTACTCAGTGACTGAAAGGAAGGACCTACTGATAAGACCGCCCAGTGGACTCCTGTGCCCAGCCAGAATCAGCAGAGGTTAAAATAAATACCCTGTTAAAGTGAATATTTTTCTTCAAAGCTATATCCACCTGAGATTACAGACTGGGATTTAAGAAATATGTTTGTCTCCTATGATCACTGCTTTATCTTGCTTATCTGAGCTCCCCATGCGTGAAGAGAATTAGTAGTTTATTTTAGATCTACACTATTATAACGTTACATGTTTGTATTAAAAGGACACTACCTCAAACATTTTTTCTTCACATATTGATAAGCAATATTTGACTACTATATTTTTTTATTTTTTTACTTGGGTGGTTGATTTTTTTTTAATATCACATTTTAAAGTTTTCCTATGTACATGACTTTCTGGTTTGTCTCTGGTTTTCCCTCTGAGCTCTGATAGCACAGCACTGAGAGGATTGCTTGATGGTTCTATTGCTGGCCAACTATAAAACTAACACAAATAGAAAAAAAGGAGCTTAATCCATCACCAATTAATACCAAAAACCTTTATTAAATAATTTTAAAACCTTAAAAGATTACAAAAAACAAGATCCCAAAGTTGAATACAAAGAGGCGCATAACATTACAAAAAAGTGTACAAAACATATAGGGTAATAAATAATGGGTGAAAGGTCACATATGTAAAGGCAATTATCAATGTATGGATACCTCCAGTAGGTATATATAACCCATAAATAACTTCATCTAGACCTATACACCAATATCTACAAATATAGTTTACTAAAGGTTATAATAAGAGTAAGTTACCCATGTTTCTGTTAAGTCCATATACCCCAGGGGTGAACGGAGTATTCCATTGTTACATTTTGGTTGTGGTCTCTTTTGGGGCATTTTTTTGTTAATAAAAATGCTGGCCAACTATAGCCTGAAAGGTGTAAGTATATGTTCACACGGCGTGTTGAATCCGTTTTTGGATAAGTTTTCCATCCGAAAAATGTATTTAAAAAGCGCTGCGTGAAACACATCCAACACACACCCAAAGTGTGCTGCATGTTCGGATGCATTTTTGCTGCAGCAGAAACGCACCCCATATTTTTACATAGGGCGTCTGCTGCGTAAATCGGATCAAGAATTGACGTGATAATTGTTTGAATGGATCTGAAAGACGCATCAGAAAGACGCATGTAAAACGTGTATCGTCTGAACGGCGATGCGGGTTTTACATTGAAAGCAATGTAAATCACACTGCACATTGTTAGATATGTCTTTGGGTCCGTTTTGAGTCCGAAACACGGATCTAAAAACATATCCAAAACCGTATTCAACACGCCGCGTGAACATACCCTAAATGTTATCAG
Source organism: Phyllomedusa bahiana (assembly GCA_025379985.1). Lineage (NCBI taxonomy): Eukaryota > Metazoa > Chordata > Amphibia > Anura > Hylidae > Phyllomedusa > Phyllomedusa bahiana. Next base: position 174,476 of record JAODAL010000254.1, read on the forward strand.
CAGAAGGTGTGATACCTGTGAAGAAAGCTGGAAACCCCCCAGTGCAGAAAAAGATGACCCTATTATTCTTTTATATATCTGTCTTATTGCCCTTACTTTCTAGTCTAATTTATCTATCCCTGTCCAGAGAACAATAGAGCAACCATTATGTCATTACCTACTATTTGTAATGAACCTATACAAAGATAAGCAGCAGTTGCAGTAAAGTGACTCTAGTCTGCCCTGTCATGCAGGAGTTTTATATCTTCCCTATTACAGCTAAAAAAGGATGAGATTTTATATGTTATATTTAATTGTATAGGACTGCTGAAATAAAAAACAAATGCCAAAAATTCTAAGAAAAAAATAGTTTTCCAGGAATATTGGTTTTAAGAAAAATCCCCCTTTCCCCTAAATTGGTTTTTAACCCTTTGATTTAAATCTCCCCCACTGTTTTGCTTGCAGAAGCACGGTCCTGCTTCTTAGTGTGGTTCTTGGCAAACAGACTTTAACTGTAACCCGGGGTGACCCACTGAGCTTTTTTGGGTGAGACAAAGGGGAAATATTTTACACCCTTAAAATTCCCCGGGCAGTAAAGGGTAGAAACCCCTCATGACTGCTATCACCTACTCTTTATGAGAGTTTACAGGGTGCGGGGACCAATGCCCTTTACGGCCCCTTTTCACATTTTATCTATAATGAATTTTTTAAATTTGCTTATTTTTTTTTTCTTTTATGTCTTGGAGCATCACACCCAGGTTTTGATGTATTTTTCTCTAATAGCATTATTGCAGTGCATTGCCAGTGTAACATCCAATGGGCATTGAACCTAGTTTTTTCTACCGGGAAACATTATTGGTTGGATTTTTTGATTTTTTGGGCGGGCTTGTTTTCTAGGTTTTTTTCGGGGTTGCCCTTTGGTTTTTTGCCATCCACCAAAAAAAAGGTAGGGAATTTGCCTTAGTGTATGTTAAAAGAGGGGTTTGTCCTCTTTCTCAAAGTTTCAAAAGGATCTTTAAATGAAATTTTTTGGCTGCGTCTTTTTCCGGGTTTTCAAGCGCTGAAAATTTACATATGACCTCTTTTGAAATTCGGGATTTTTTGCTAATTAGAAAATCCCTGCTGTCAGGCCCAGGGAAGCCCCTGAGGTAAAGTAAACAGAAGAAAATTACGGGAAAAATTTGCCCCTGAAAGACCCAAGAAAAACAAAAAAGATCTCACTGTCCGGAGTTCTTTGCTGTGCAACCTGTTTAAATGCCCCTTATTTCCGGCTATCAGATAGAACAAACCCGCGGGGGGAAAAATTACACAGGTGGGTTCCATTTGGGGGGAACCCAAAGAGAGCACAAAGGGGGATCAAATCATTTTGTACCCTCCTTAAAAAAAAACAAACAAAAAAAAAACCCAAATTTATTTTTGGGAAAACATCTTTATTTAGTGTTCCCACAGTTGAAAGCAAATTTCTTTGAGGGGAAAACAACCCCTTTTAAAAGCCCCTAGGAGACCCGCCCAAGCCTTTTTGTCCTTTTGCAATGCTGGGTTTTCCCTGAATTTTTTGGTTTAAAAGGGTAAACTTGGTTTTTTTTTATCCCTTTGGTTTTTGTTTTGCTGGTGTGAGCATTTTTTGTAGGAAGCGGGAACATAAAATGAAAGCCTTGTGATAAACAAGCTGTGATTTAATTGCCTTGTAATGTTGATGTTTATAGGATGTTTTAGAACAAATAGTGGTGCTGGCGAATTTTTGTTGCTTGCAACATTAATATTCAAAAGGAGGGAAATTTTGCAATAAAAAGGGCCGACAAATGTACGGCATATAATAGACAGGATCAGAGTGCCCCTTCTTAGGGGGAATGTGACGGTGAGTAACCGACTAAAAAAATTCTTTGGGATGGCACAGGGGTACACATCCCATACAGTAGTACACAGACCCAAAGTAGGAAATTGGTGGGGGGCCTTAAAGGGGTTTTGGGCCCCCGATGTAATGTTGACGGGGGGGAAACCTCCAAAAAAAGGTATTTAATTCACTTTTCTAAAAATATGTTTATTAAAAAAAAATTTCAGTCTGAGAGAGCAAAAGGCTGGGCTTACTGCCCTATTTACTTAAAAACTTCTATTAAAATACACCCGACAAGAGTGCTTCTTTTTATCTTTTCTGATGAAGGGGGCTGAAGAAGCTTTCAAGGGCCCCGGGGAGAAAAAGTTGGGCCTTTAGTTTTAAAGAATCCACTAGTTGTAGTGTGATTATCTGAGTAGAAAAAACCCGCTTTACTGATTTACAGAGAACCCTGAAGAAGCTTTTAAGAAAGGGTTGGGAAAAGTGTTGTCTTTTAATGTACAAAAATCCACTAGTTTAGTTTATTAAATTTGAGTGAACATTTCACCGAACCCAAAAGCATGGCTCTGTTCTCTGGTTCCCTCTCTCTCCCCCTCTCTCACCTCTCTCCCCCTCTCTCTCACTAGCGTTGGGTTTTTTTTCAATTGCTTTTAGCAGATAAGGCCCCTGCCCCGGGGAAAAAAACCCCTTTAAGGCTCTGTCACACTCTGTATTGCTCCTAGGAACAATAGCTTTATATATACAATATCCAGTGGAGCATGCTACACATTTTCCCCTTTAAATTGACTTGTTTCAGGAAAATGGGTGAGGAGAATCCTCTTTAGAAGGGTGGTCAAAATAATTACAGTTCCATTGTTCTGCTGGAGATATAGCTAAGGCTTTGTTCACATTCAATTTTTGTCTTTATTTCTAGTGCATATGCTCGGAATACAGTAGCTCCTAACGCATGCAAATTTAAAAGGGGCCCCCCGGGGGGGGGGGCTCAGCTTTAAGTTTTTCTTTCCCGCAAACCCCTAAGATATTATAGAATCCATTTATGTCAAAAGATGTATTTGTTAAATAGTCTGTAGGCGACTGGTGCCACTGTTATGGCATCTGCCCCAGACATTAGTCACTGGATTTTGGGTATCCCGTTTTTCAAAGCCCACTCAAAAAAGGGGTTGATCTTTATTTGGGTATGGCCCCCATGAAGGTGTGTGGAGATTTACAAAACATTAATGCTCCAATAAAATATAAATATATTAAAATAAGCTCAATGGAAAATTGCTAGGACTCCAGCACCTTCAGTGTTTCCCCCTTCCCAATGAGGGAAAATTTTCCCCTTTTAAACCAAATCTTAAAAAAGGGTTTTTTCATTTCATTAAAAGGCCTTTTAAATAAGGGACAGTGGAATACAAGCAACTTTGCAAAATGGATTCATTAGCAAAGCTGTCTTGAAAACACCGTTTTCCTTAACTTCTTTTTTCAACAAACTCCCCCCCCCCCTGCCGTATTCACAGGAGTGGGGCTTCCCGCTCCCACCAAGTAAGGGGACCGGCACTTTTTAAAACCCGCACAGCCAGAAAAAAACAGAAAAAAATTGCAGGGGGTTCTACAAATCAGGGGAAAAAGCACAATTGTGTGTTTTTCTCTGCCCCCGACCCAGAGTTTGGGGGCCCAAACAATTTCCTCTGCACCCCCCAGCAAAATTAAAACGAGCAATTCACAATCAAAAACATAACAGTTTTGTCCCCCGGGGCCTAACTCCCCCTGCATAGAAGGGAATCTTTTGCCCCTTCAAAGGAACACTGGGTTCAACTTAAAAAATCCCCCAGCTGTGAGGAGGGGACAAATCAGTGCTCAGACTAGATTGAAAAGCAGCCCTTTTGGGGATGTATACAGCCTTACAAAATAAGACGCAGGGAGAACAAGTGACATTGGACTCAGAGAAAGGGGGGGGGGGGGGGAGGGGGTCCCCGGGGCCAGGATGGGAAAATGAAGGGGGGGGGTGATTTCACCCAGCTGGGAAAAGGGGGGGAAAAAAGCCCCTTTCATTTCCCGAGTTTAAAAAGGGGTAGTATGAATTAGCCGAACTAAAGAAGCGATAAAATTCCCCCCTTTTAAAAGGGAATTTTGCCATGAAATAAAAAAAGATGTGGGGAAAAACTTTTCAAAAGTAAATAAACCCTTTTTCACCATTCATCATTATTTTAAAATTCCCTTTGCCATTTTTGGTTTTTGCTTTCTCCTTTAAATATCCATTGTTTAAAAAAGGGGGTACACCAGGGCTGAGACTTTTCCCCCTTGGGCAACATGCTCAGGAAAATAACCTCCCCCCCTTGGGGGAAATACTGAGTGTTCAAATCCTGGGTTTCTATCTTTCTACTCCCGTCCTCGGGACCCCCTTTTGTAATTTGGGCAAACGTGCAAATAAATATATAAAGAAACCTCAATGAGGTCTGTGCATTGATAAAGAGAAGAAAATAAAACACAGGTTTGGTTTCTGCAGGGATTTGAACCCTTGTGCCTGGAGGCAAAAAACTTTACCTCTCTGCTACTCACAATGCTTTACATAAACATACCTTACTTTGACTACAGAGAAGAAAGGCCTGGTGATGTCATCTTGCTGCATCATATGATATGCAATTCAAACAAATCACAACCCCCCCTCCCTTCTGAGCACACAGAGCTGAAGAGCTGGATGTAGGAGGTATGAAATGAGATCATGGCAAAACCCCTTTAACTCTGAACCAGTCAGCCAGAACCTTGCTGTACACCAATGAGGGGCAAATAGTCCAAAACAGCTGTCTGAAGATGGGTAACTGGTTTTGCTTTAATGTGCTAGTTATTTTTCAAGGCTTAGGGTGCATTCACACGGCAACGGACAAAATTTGCTCTGTACTCAGCAGAACCGTCCACTCCAACTAGTTTTTGGAAGTTTTTGGGCACAAAACCGGTCGCTTTTTCTGCGTTTTTTGTTTTTCGAACGGTTTTTGTCATTGATGTTGTCCAAGTTTTTGAGCAGTTTTTGGAATAATGTCCTGAGCGCTGAAACCGAAAACTGCTCAAAACCCACCAAAGAACACACAGAAAACCGTTCACTCACTTTCTGCTTGGTTCCCATTGACTTCAATGTTAATTTTATGCCTGTAAACCTAGCAGAAGAATGAACATGTTCTAAGCATTTCGGGCTGCCGGCGGTGTGAAAAACTGTCTGGCAGAAAATCCGTTCAGTGTGAACTGCTGAATGGATTTTCTATTAAAGTTTATGGCGATGGTTGCTTAACGGTTTTCAGACGGTTTCTAAATACGCAAACCACCTGCAAATCCAACCAAGGAACCATACTGTGTGGACAGACCCTTAGTGAGTGGGATGTGACTGAGAATTGCTACATCCAATATGTGACGATGAAGTCCTAGTCCTAGTGGCGTCCATTACACAGACTATTATTGGGTCTGTTTAATGTATTCATTTTTTTTACAGAAATGTATATAAAATGGTGTAGATTACTGCATTGTCCCATACTATATTCCAAAAAGACACTGTTTCTGTCTTGGCAGGCTAATGTTCCCCATGTCAGAAAAGAGGCGCTGCCACGCCAGTTCGAAGGCACATTAAATGAGTGTGTAGTGTGCCCGAATGTATGAACCTATCATAAATCTGGAGTGTGGTATACCTTGCATAGCATATTTAAGGCACAGGCGCATAGTTTATCTTGGGCACATAGCTAGCATATTTTAAGCACATAAGGCATTTAAATGTGTCGTGCCTGGTGTACGACAATTCATATATATAAATAGAATAGGGCAGCAACAGTTTTTTTGGCGCAAAATAGATAAAAAAAAGGCCCTATATGTGAATGATGGGTATGCTTCTCTACTTGTCAGAGAAGAAGAGTGCAACTGTGTAAGCCCCATTTTCCCTCTGACAGGTAGAGAAGAAACTTAAAGGGGAACCTGTCATATAGATTATGCCCCCCTTGCTGAGGACAGCACAAGCTAGTGTCAGACCTGCTGTTTCCAGCGCGGTGTCCCTGATTCTGTAAGATGCTGTAGTTTTAGAGCATTTACCCCTCAAATCCTATTCATGAGTAGGTGTTGGCTCCACCCACCAAAGGCTAGCTCCGCCCACTGACAGTTATTCACATGTTTTTAAACCCATTCAAGTAATAGGTTTATCAGTTGAGGTGGGCGGGGCTAGCCTAAGGTGGGTGGGGTTTGAAAAAAAAACTGACTCTTTTTATGACTCTTTTCTGGCTGAAAATTTCAGATTTGACCATTAAATACTCTAAAACTACAGCATCTTACAGAATAAGGGACACCGTGCTGGAAACAGCAGGTCTGACACTAGCTTGTTCTGCCCTCAGCCAGGGGGGGCATAATCTATGTGACAGGTTCGCTTTATGCATATTACATTGCTGCTTATAATACTGGATTAATGTGCAACCGCAAGCCATATCTAGCACACCAGGATTAATGGCGCATGTGTGTCTATTTAAACTTGATTAACTGGGTGGACAAAGCTAAAAAAAAAAAATAGTATTGCCACTTGACTAAAGAAATAAAAATATTTTAATACATTTTGATTAATATTATACTTTTTTAAGATAGTCTTTGCTTTTTTTAACCATCTCTTTTATGGAATAACTCCTTCAATTCCCCTTGACCCACTCCCTGGGTTTAGTTATATGTCTACAAACCCAGGCATTTTTTACTTCAGGGTTAACATACTTATGAGAACAAAAAACATTTATTGAGAGGTTTATAAATGTAATTGTTTACTCAATAGCATTTTGCCTAGGTGGTAACATGGGGTCATAATTGAAATATCTACTGTACATATCCACATAATATGTTCTGGTGGACATGGTCATGGCCCCACTATTAAAGGGGTTTTATCGTTACTTAGATCATGTCTCAGATTAGTGGGGACAGTAAAACATAAGCAACTTTAGTAATTGGGTTGCATTACATCTGTTCCATTGGTTTTGCCTGATTAGGAAGACAGATTTTCAGAGAGTCTTATATTTCTGCTTGTTGTGTTGTGGTTAGATTAGAACGCCCCCTGGTCGATTATTTCGCACCCTGGACACGCCCTTGCACTGTGATGGCTGGATGACATTTCATTCAGCCTGTTGGGATCCCGCCCCTCCTTCCCGAGACAGGAACATGCCCAGGCCCAGCGCCCCCTGCACTGTGATGGCTGCCTGCCACTCACTCTGTGTTTTAGTCCACTCTGAGCTGTTAAAATCGATAGTGATGAAACGCCAAGGTCGGCTGGCCTCTTAGGTACATCTCCCAGCTTTAGGGTCTATGTTTCTGGGCAATTACTGCCTGTTTACGGGGCTTTTGCCATGAAGAGGGTGATTAACCTCCTCACAGATCCAGTCCTTAAGCGGCTACTTGGAAAAAGAATGAAGGCGTTCGGTTCTCTCAGATTAGAATGCAAGCTTCGCCTCCTTATGACGTTCATTCACCCTTGTGTGGTATACCATAATAGGATTCAACACTGCATCTGTAAATAAGCTGCTTATTAGTTGCAGGCATGTGCTTAGGTGATTAACCTTTTGCAGACAGAGGTTGGGAGTTCAAGCCCCCATCCAGTTAATTTTTTTTTTCTTTTTTAAAATTTGTTAAACATGTGTAAAAGATATGAAACTTTATGTGTAGATTCATCTATAATTGTATGTCATATCACACACAAAGAGCTTCCCATTATATAGTGTCCTAAGCCTTTTGCAGTCTACACCAAGAAGAGCACTTCCAACATATGTGATACAATGCTATATTATGGGGGGGGGGATGAGACATGATATAGGGAGCTATGTATGTGTAGATAATCTATTGAGATGACATAATATTTTTAAGGTCTCCTTTACTTGTGTAGAAATTTAGGGGCGGTGAAAAAAAAAAATAAAAAAAATATCCCTGGGTCTGGGAGGGCCTAGAACTACCAAACCCTTTGTTGTTAAATAGCAAACTACTTATCTACTGCTGCTTGCTCTACTCCTATGTCCACCAGCCCAAGTTAGTTACAAGCTGAGCAGGCCCTTCTCTCAAAGTGATTTTGCTCCCCCCCCCCCCCCCCCCACCCCCCCATTGTTTTCACTTGCATGTCACTGACAGCGAAGCAGGATCTTTACTTGAAAAGCTGGACCATTTGTAGTTGAAGTATAAGATCCGCTGACTCGTTGTCAGTACTATTTGGCTATGAAACCAATGAACACTAGAAGTAACAGCTGTGCTGGCTTTGTTGTGTGGTAAACTAAGACATTATGAAGGTGCCTGCGGAGTTTTGGAGGCCTCTAGGCCTGCAGAAATAAGAAGCCATGCAGGAGGCTACAGAGCTTGTGAGATCCAGAAACCTTCTGCAGCCCCTGCTTCATACAAAATGTTTGATTGTCACGGTTCTTCAGTTGAGGGAGAGACACGCCTTCCTGAGAGGAGAGAGACCCGCCCTGCTGGCAGGAGAGACACGCCCCTTGGTATTCAAATCAATCTGAGAAAATTAGCTGAACAGCACGAGCAGCTCAAACGATAACACCCCTTTAAGCAGAGGTGGTGAATTGCTAGCATATGCAGTTACTTCTAGATTAGATCTAAGGGAAAAGGTCTAACTACCATGGACCCCAGCGATCTCAGGAATGATATGGGCTCTGCTGTGGGCTAGATAACTGCATGTCTGAGGAGATATGCCATAGCATTTTGTAATGGGAGCCCATAGAGGGTACAAATATCTACTGCGCTTATCAACATGAATGTTTCTGGTGTTTTTGAACGTGATCTATTAGGATGTCTGGTGAACATGTGAGTCATGGTTTTAATCATAGAAAGAGGGGTGGCATATCGCTAGCATATACAGCTACGTCCTGATCAGACCTAAGGGTCTGACCACATGATGCCCACAATCCTGAGAATGAATGGGCTGTGGTGCTATATAACCTGATATACTGAGAGATATGCCATAACATTATGTAATGGGAGCCTATAACGGGTACAGATATCAACTGTGCTTATAAACATTTATTGAGAGGTTTATAAATGTAATTGTTTACTCAATAGCATGTTGCCTAGGTGGTACCATGGGGTCATAATTGAAATATCTACTGTACATATCCACATAATATGTTCTGGTGGACATGGTCATGGCCCCACTATTAAGCAGAGGTGGTGAATTGCTAGCATATGCAGTTACTTCTAGATTAGATCTAAGGGTCTGACTACCATGACCCCCACGATCCTCAGAATGAATGGGCTGTGGTGCTAGATAACCTGATAATCTGAGATATGCCATAACATTTTGTAGGGAACAGATATCTACTGTGCTTATCAACATGAAATGTTCTGGTGAACGTGGTCTGAGAGTTTTCCCACTATAGGCAGAGGGGCAGCAGAGGTGGCATCATCATTTCGCTCTAGCTATACAGCTACGTCCTGATCAGACCTATGGTTCGGACCACATGACCTCACTGATCCTCAGAATGAATGGGCTGTGGTGCTAGATAACCTGATATACTGAGAGATATGCTATAACATTATGTAATGGGAGCCTATAAGGGGTACATATATCTACTGCGCTTATCAACATGAAATCTTCCAGATAACCTGATAATTTGAGAGATATGCCATAGCATTCTGCAATGGGAGGAGAGGAGAGAGAGAGAGGAGACTGCTGTGGGTTATCGTTTTGTAGTAGTTTCAGGATGCAGGATTGGGATTAGAGCATGTTGATGCAGTGATATCTCTTCACTTTAGTCCTCCTGCTTCTCTCTTGGTACCCCCAAGGCAAGCCATGCAGAACTTGTATTATTAAAAAGACGGTTTTTAAACCTTGTTCATCTAGTTACACAGGCTATAGCATTTTCTTGGGGGGGGTGTTTTTGGCATTTAGAATCTTTCATAATTATTCAGGGAGCCCCCGGCGACCCCGGGTTATTTTTAAAGTTTGACACTTCCAGCAGCAATATTCCCTTGTGCCTTTTCTTTTAAGAACACATCTTTTTGTCAAGGTTTTTTTAAGGGTTTAGCGGCTGTTGGGAAGAAAGGGAAAGCTACATTAATTGCTGTGTGCAGCCGGGAAACTGAAAGCAGGGCATTTTACCGGCAGACATGGCCAAGCAAGACTAGCCATAAATCTCACAGTGCTGAACGTAATAAATTAGATTCAGCTGAAACCTGCTTCCAGATTATATTAAAAAAAAAGTTTCTTTGTTCCACTTGGTATATCAAATTCGTGACTCGTATTGTCTGCAAGCAATATTTTTTTCTAGAACATTTGCTTGTTTCATGTGTGGGGTTTTGTGTTGTATATGGGGGGAAAAAAATTTGAAAGTCGGCCAGTCAGTGAAAATAAAAAAGAAAAGGTCAAAAGTTGATGATACAGAATTTCGACCATTTCCTTCCTTCCTTCCTGGTCTGGCAGGTTCGTTAGTCAATCATTATGTGTGTTTGCATTCCTGTTTTCCCCTGCTTTCCAGACCCAGCGGGTTTCTGTTGTTGGTAGATAGATCTGCAGTTGACAATTGGGGGGGGGAATACACGGAAAAAGGGAAAACTCAATGTTGTAATTTATTATACTAAAGGGGGTTCTCCTTATGAACCTCTCCTTGATAGGTCGTCGGTTTGTTTTTTTTAGTATAAAGTGTTGTGTTCCCGGTGTGTTTTTATCAATCCTGGAATGCTTCTCCTCTGATAATCTGTGGGGTTCTGTTCCTCTGCTTATATTCCTTCTAAAAATGTTAGTACTGTAGTCGGTCAAGGGAGGTGTTTGGTTGGGTACCAGTGCAGAGGTTGTCCCATGCTCACGCTACAAACGCATTTGGTACTAAGGGTCTCTTCACAGTGTTGCAGAACCCAGATAACACCTCCCCACAAGTGTTCGAAATAACAACCCTTCTGACAGATTGCCAGTACAGTAATAGTTTTAATACATTTCTAGGAGAGGAACAAAAAAATATCTTAAATGAGGAAGAGTGGAATAGTTATTAAGGGAGGATAAAATAATTTAAATAATGCAATAATACAGAGCAGGGAGAGAGCGAGGAAACTAAAAACAGCAACACACTAGGGAAGGGTAAGGGTGGGGGTGGTTTTTGTGTGGGGTTTTTAGTGTAGTGTGTGTTGGGGAATGATATGTGAATATAGATTCAGTATGTTGGTTCAACCCTAGGAAGGGAAATCTAAAAAGCACATATAAAATAATGGAACAAATGTTCCTAATAATATCATAATATATAAAAATTAATAGAGAGAAAAAAGAAATATAACAGAAAGATGCTAGGAACAGCACAACACAGAGGAAGACTGTAATTAGAGAAGTAAGATGTAGGGAGTGAAGGAGAAGATTGAGATCTTTTGTAGGAGAGGAGGGGGATAGTTTTGCAATTATTTTGAGTTTTTTGCGAGAAGGAGGAAGATTTTGTAGTAGGTGAGAGGTTTTGCCTCCAGAGGATTGGATTTGTCCATTCACCTAGGGGAGGAACACAATGGGAAGGATTCACAGTAAATATATTTTTATGTTATATTTTTTGCTGTTTTTGAAAAAATTGTTATATTGTTAAAACTATATTAATGGTTAAAAGCTGAAATGTTGCAAGGTGTAATGGGACAGATAATGTAACCACTTTAGCCGCTTTCGGTTGCGCCCTTTTGGTTGTCGGTTCACACAGATAGCAATCTCTGGCTGCTTTTACGCCTTTAATTGCCGTTGTTTTGTGATTGTTTTTTGTAGGAAGAAGAAAGTTTTGTTTTTTGTAAGAAAATTTTGTTTGTAGGATTGTGATTGTTTTTGTGTCCGTTTGTTTGTTTGTAAGTAGAAAGTAGAAAGTACTGCACTTGCTAGAATGCTGAGTCCCAAGCGCGCCGCGGAGGTGAGGTGGGCACGTAGGGGTGGACGGTGGTGGTCATCGTTATGCGTATTAGGAGTTTGATAGTTTATTAGTTTAGAGAGTTTTTCAATATTTGAGGCAGATGCGCTCTGTTTCTTTGCCTCTTTCTCTATTTTCTTGGTTTCTCAGTTGGCAATAAGCACCTGAAGATGCTGAAAGAGAGTGGCAGCCAGCAGGTAGGGATTGGAGAAGGTCACCATGGTGGGCAGCAGCAGGGTGCACTTCTTTTTGTACGGATAATCGGAAAAATTGTGTATATAATGTATATTACGCGCTGCGTAAGTCGACTTTGAGCCTTGATTCCCTTGTATGATAGATGTCTATCTTAGTGTAATATGGCAGAGGGAGGAGGTCACTGGAGCATGGAGAGAGAGAGCAGGGGTATGGTCACCAGGTTGGGTCAGCTTCTTTTTAGGTTTCAGCAGGGAGGTGTTAGGGTCCAGGAAGAGGAGGTAGGTCACTCACTGAGAGATGGTAGGCAGGTCCGGTAGGGGACAATTCTTTTTTGTTGTTTGGATACGGATTATGTGATTCCGCGGCACTGTGAAATAAGATGGGTAAATTGATGGTCCATCGGGGATTGAGTTTTACACTGCACGTTGTATTTATCGTGTCTTGGTTTGCGAACTCAACGTCCCCTGTGGTTTTGCAAGGCAATAATGGAAAGGGCCGTTCGTTGACACTACTATGAACCGTATTTCGTTTATACTTTCAGACAAACACGCTCAAAATTTCCATATTTATAGGCGGGAATTTGCTGCTATGGTTTGTGTCTCTCTTACCTTTCCCCTAATGTGGCTCTGATAGCACGGCGGGGGTTGAAATGGAAGTGGTTGTATGGGGATGTATGAGTGGGAAAAAATTGGTGTTGAGGATTGGATTTGGTGTGGGGGTGAATGGGTGGAACAATGGGGGGTGGAGAATTGGGGGAAAATGGTGGTGTGTGATGTGGGATGGTAGAAAGTTGGTGGTGAAAGGGTTGGGGAATGGGGGTTTGGGAAAGGGAATGATTGATGGGAGAATGAAGGATGAAATTGTTGGAAAGTGTGAATGGGGAAAGGAATGAATGTGTGTGAATGGTGAATGGAATGGTGATGAATGGAAATGATGGAATGGATGGGGTGGATGGTGGTGGTGAAAATTGGGAAAAAAATTGAAACTTGAAGGGTGGGGGTGAGAGGAAATGTGGGGATGAAAATTGGGTGTGGGGGGGGGAATGTGGAGGATGAATGAGGGTGAAAAGGGGGTTTGAAGAGGAATGGGGAAGAAATGAGGAATATGTTGTTGGGGGGTGAAATGGGTGAATGGAAGTGTAAGTGGATGAATGAGGGTGTATGGATTGGAAAATGAAAGATTGGGATGTTGGTGAAAATTACTCTTGACCAGTTCTCTGACGCCGAAAATACCCGAAATTTCGCCCCAAGATAAGATAAAGTATACAGAATGATTAAACGTGAAGAAAGGAGGAGATGAACATGAAAAGAAAAGAAAGGATATGGGGAAAAAAAATGCGATGTGGGAGAAAAGAGGTGAAAAGGGGAAAAAAAAAAGAGAAAAGAATGTTCATCGCACTCAATGAGAGCTGTATTTGGTACCTATATATTACTAGAGTTATTTTTGTGCGCCGCAGCGCATCTTAAGTCCCCTACGCTGATATGTAGACTTGAAAAGGAATTGACCTGAGGGTTGTCTGTTTCTTTGTTTGTTTTGCGCCATTTACGTGCCGGTTTAATTTTTATTTTAAATACAAAAGTAAAGGAGGAAGAGAGAAAAGAAAAAAGAAAAAAAAGAAAGAAAAGGACATGGAAATGAAAAGGGAAGAAAGAAATCTTGGGAAGTAGCAGAAAAAGAAAGAAAGAAAAAGAAAGAAAGGAAAGAAATAGTAAATCTTGCCTTGGCCTTGGGGCCCATTCCCTTGAATGTTTGGTTTCCTCGTTTTCGAAAATTAGCGGTGCTTTTGCTGCAAATGTACCCTTACCCTAAAGCAAAAAAAAAAATGAAAAATAAAAAGGACCAAAACCCCGTTATCTTATTATTTTGGAATTTCCCCACCGAGATTTTGATTATTTTTGTCTCTTTGCTTTTTTTTGGCATTGCATGTGGGGCGGCGGCTTTTGTCCACCGTGGTGTTTTTGTTGTTTTTTTGCGGATTAATATTGCAAGCCGTCCCCCTTTACGCCCACCCACATGTTCATGGCTCTCTGCATGGGAAAAAACATGTGGAAAAAACCGGGCGAAGAGGAATGAATTAAGAACAATCATGGCCGATGACCTATAAGGAAGAAAGTAGAAGATGAATGAGAGATTGAACATGAAAGACTATGAGACTAATGCGGCAGAGCAAAGAACATGTGGTTGAAACTTGGGCAGAAAGTGAAGGCAGAGACACGGGGGGGTGTTGAATGATTGTGCGCTTATGAACAGGTGCGTAATGTGTTGTCGCATATTTCGCCGGCTGGCTGGTGCGGTTGTTGTTGCGTGTGGGTGGTTGTGTTTTGGTGTTTGTTGGGGGGTGTATGTTGTGTTTTTTTGTGTTTTATTGGGGGTGGTTTTGGCGTTGGGGTGTTGGTCGGTGGTCAAAAAAACCGTTTTTTTAGTCCGGCAGAAGAAGAAGGAAACGGAAGAAACAGAAAGAAAGAGAAAAGAGCAAAGAAAATCCGTGCAGTGGGGAGGTTGATGCCCTTTGTTGTGTGCCTGCACGGAGATTTTTCTATTAAAATTGGAAATTTTTATTTAGAGTCCTTTGGGGGAGTGGTTGGCTTGTGTTGCCATGCGATCGGGGGACTAGCCCCTTCCTAAAGACTCTAGGGTTGCTCTACCCAGGATTGCATCATTAGGAAAAAAACGTGTGGGAAAACCAAAACCCTAAAAAATTGCTTTGAACGTAAAGTTTTTTTTTTTTTTTTTGTTCCAAAGCAGTGGTTTTGGTTTTTCCGACAAGTTTTTTTTTATTGGTATGGGTTGTTTTCAGTTTTTTGGTATTGTTTGAGGGGGGAAATTTTTAATGTAGGCAAAATTTCACATATCTTGTTAAGCACCTGGACTGTTTTTTTTTCAGCAGAACAGTCCATTAAAAAAAGCCGGCGGCCCATCTAAAAGTGTCCGAGGGGGGGTGGGGGGGTGCCCCAACAAAAGTGCCGGTGGGTTTACCGGGTGGTTTTTACATAGACTTCAATAGTAAATTTTCTTGCCCCTCCTCTGTCGTTTTTTTGTGCTACGAGGCATTATTACGGGGGGAAAAAAAACGGTCCGGGGGGGAATTCCGGTTTACCGGGAGCGGAAAAAAATAACAAGGGGAGCCGGGAGGATGCGAAAAGAAACAAAGCAGAAAAAAAAACTTTTCTGTGGGAGGACTTAGGAGACTACAGAACCCTTTTTTTTTACTAATAAAAGGGTTTTTGCCACAATCTCCATTTCATTACCTCCTCGCATCCGGCTCTTCCATGCTCTGTGTGCCTCAGAAAGGGGTGCCCTAGTGGGGTGTGTTTGGGTCGTCTGGGTGTGAGTGATATATTTCGAATTGCTATCATTTGACCCAGCAGGATGCATCACCAGGCCTTCTTTCCTATCTGTAGTCAAAGAAGAAAGAAAGAAACTGGTTTTGGTGGTAAAGCATTGTGAGTAGCTGAAGAGGGTAATCTTTTGCTTCTCAGCTCAAGGGTTCCTAGTTAGGTGTTCAAATCCCTGAAGGAACCAACTGTGTTTTTTTTTTTTTCTTTCCTCTTTATCAGGCAGTGCACATACTCATTGAGGTTTCTTTTTTATTATTTTGCTCTGTTTGACTACATACTAAGGAAGCCACAGACGTGGACGGCGAGTAGAGAAAATGACAGCTACCTGGGGTTTTTGAATACTCAGTAAGCTGCACTGCTGAGAGGGAGAAAATTGTGTTTGTCCTGATGCATGTTGGCTAAAGAGTTGAGGAGCTCTCAGCCCTGGTCGTTTCCCCTGGAGTCAGCCTGTAAACAATGGATCCACTAAAGGAGCAAGAGCTAGCAGCAGCCTTTAAAACAAAAATGGCATACAGAGTTGTAATAATAATAATGGTGAAAATGTTTTATATCATTGTGCAGCTTCCCACGTTCAATTTTACTTCTGTGGCAAAACCCCTTTAAAGGCTATGGGATTTGATTTGTTTTTTCAGTCGTTTGTTTCAGCGGTGTTTAGAAGATGAAAAGCGCCTCCGCTTGAAAAAAAAAAAAACGACTGACTGAAAATGTCGGTGCAGTACATGACCAAGTACTGACATGGATGTTAAGGGTTATTAGCTACTAGGAATTGCCGGGAGAATAAAAAAATAATAAGTGTGAAGAAAGCTAAAAAACTCCCCAGTGCAGAAAAAGATTAACCCGTTATCATTTCATGTAATCCTTTCATTTATAATCTTTATCTAGATCTGCCCAGAGAACAACAGAGTGATCATTAGGTCATTACCTATTATTTGTAATGAGACTACATACAGATAAGCACTTGTCGCAGCACCAGCAGTATACTGAGATTAGTCTATTTATTTAGTAATTTTCTGTTTATTAGAGAAGGGCCAGATTTTCTCATTTGTAACTGCATTTTCTGCCAAAATAGAACAAAATACTTTTCTAATAGAAGTGGCCCTTTAACTGAACCCCTTGGAGGTGGACAGGTAGTGCTTTAGGGAATTTCTTAATGTGCAGTTGTTCTTAAAATCCTTGAGACTGTCGGTTTATGTTATTAATATTGCTGCTTCATAATGTGCATATAGCTACAGCCTGCTTGAAGGTTGCAGTAAGGCCATAGGGGACATCATTTGCCTGCACCTCTTCTGCCTTTATATGCAAATATTCTAGAAGCTGAATTTGTTATGAAGCGGACATGTCATGTATATATGATACGTATAGAGATATATGTATGCGCACACACATAAATAAGTATAACCCTGTTCTCCTTCATCTGCAGGCTGGTGTTTGGTATGCTGTACCCAGCTTACAACTCAGTTCAAGCTACTTTTCTGTTGTGTTGAAGACTGAAGAATGTGAAAGAATATGTAAGTAGCACATTATGAAATTCTGAATTTCTAAGGCTTGTTACGCTCCAGGTCATTCCCTATCTGTGCTGTGCAGGTTTTATTGAGTTCTAGTTATTGATGCCATTGTGCAGAGCGTTTCGCCTTTACAAGAAGTGATAGTCTGCAGCTGTCTTATTTTACAGGAGCTGTTCTCTTACTACTTGCTGGCTTGTTGGTCTCGGCATTGTGTCTGTGTTTCTCAGACACAATGGGCTGGATCTGTAAGAGAAAAAAAAAATGAGGTAGTACTTAGAGCTTTGTGCACTTGGGTAATAGGAAGGGACTGCTGGTATAAGGTACATTATATAATCCTGAGGTTGGTCTGAGCTCCAGAAATCTGCACGTTTCGCTCTGTGATTTATTATTCATTTTTGGACTTCTAGAGCAGAGGCGTAGTTTTAAGCAATAGATCGGGCTACTACTCGGAATATGAAATTAATTGAGCAGCTGTCAGACATTACTGCAACCCTCTTCCTCATATTGGACAATTGAAGTTGTGATGTATGTGAAATTTGATCACATTAAGTCCACATGCAGCGGGAATTTTCACTGGCAATTTTCAGGCAAATAAACATCAAAAAGCACACGTTGCATGCAGATTAGATTTTGCTTGCAGGATTTACAGCAGATATTTCCGGACAGATTAAGAAGGTGTTGATGTTTAATCTTCCATTTTGCCATAAAGCCTGCAACATAATTGACAGACTGCATACAGCATGCTTAGTTTTTCATGCAGTATTGTAATGTTATCCGCTACAGATTTTACCTGTGTAAATATGCAGCAAATGAGCAATGTGTGAATTTACGTTTAGATTTCCTATCTGTCAAAAGAAACCTACCAGTTATACTGAGAAAACCAGGGCAGATACTGGTCTAAAAACATCCTTTATGTCTATTGCCCATTTTATAGGACTTTCAGATGGCCAATTTGCAAATGCTCTCTAGAGATCATAACAGGCATTTTCTCTACAGGACCACAAAGCCATGTGCACATCGTTGGAATTGGCAAAGAAGAGAAAACAAAATGTATGTGGAATCTCAGGAACAGATAATTTCTGTTGCAGATCTGCAGTTTCTTATTTCAGATTGGTACAGGAATTCGTGCCATTAAAATTCAGTGGAGCCAGTTAGTGGCTTTTCAGCTGATCTTTTCAGTAGTATGTGCATATGAAATAAAAAACTCCATGCTCATACATGGATGTATCCAGATTTAATCACATAGATCAGGACGGAAGATTCAACATGGCCTAAATAGTCTTGAAATTCTGTAAATATTTTATATTCAGAGACTCCCCTGGCCACCTTAGTTAGTATTTATGAGAGCCCAGAACGCTAACATCTCATCCTTTTTGGCCACCTACATTGAATTTTGTATGCGAAGTTGGAGCAGCTGTGGTTACAGGAGGCAGGTGTTGGTGGTGTGTGGAAACCATCTATCAGGGCTTTCTAGTTTTTGGCCAAAGTTTTATGGATACAGTCATTCTTGAATTAAAATGAAGCAGTTGTTTGTAGGTGTATGTGATTCCTTTAGCACATTTGATCTTAGCACCTGTGTTTTTAATACTGTTGATTCTTAAACTTGTGGTACCTCAGATTTTTTTTTGCTGGCAAATTTCGTGATTCTCCTGTTTTTTTTTGCTGGCAAAAAATTTGTGATCCTCTTAGTATGTAGTTTTGTTTCTTTACTGTAAATTTAGGAAAAGAAAATACACCCCCCCCCCCCCCAAAAAAATTAATAAATAAATAAAAAAATAAAAAAAAAATATAAAAAAAAAAAATTATATATATATTAATATTTGTAAAAAGCCTAAGGAATAAGGCTGAGATCGGCGCACTTGCCAAAAAGTCCAAATGACCCTTCGGGTATAAAGAATTAGTTGCCTTTATTAATAAAAGCACTATGGGTTCTTACCACAATGCATTTTTAAAAACAAGAACTAAAAGCAAAAACTGTACCACGTTACGCGGGGTATACCCTCGCTTCCTCAGAAGTTCCTCATAGACTTTTGAGGAAGCCGAGGGTATACCTCCCGAAACGCGTAAAGTTCTTTGGCTTTTAGTTCTTGTTTTTTAAAATGATTTTGGGTAAGAAACCATAGGGCTTTTATTTAATAAAGGTAACAATTCTTTTATTCCCGAAGGGTCTTTGGACTTTTGGCAAGTGCGCCGGGATCTCAGCCCTTATTCCGCTATGGCTTTTTACAATTATAATATACAAGTGCTTTTACAACCACTTGAGTCATTTTTGGATTAGATTTCGGCAGCCGTGATTGGGGCGACGGGCTTAACGGCCCCTGAACGCTATCAGGAGGGTTGGTACCTTCCGTGTACAACCCACGAGGTGGAGCACGCCAGTATTTAGTTTACTCTACTTACCCAAGTTTTTACACTATTGATGCGCCCCCTGTTTTTTCTTCTTTTCCCATATATATATACATACACAATCATGGCCAAAGTTTTGAGAATGACACAAATATTCTATTTTCACATGATCTGTTGCCATCTGTTTTTATGTGTGTTTGTCAGATGTATTTGTATTTCACATACAGAAATACAAAGGGCAAAATTTTTCATATTTTTATGATTAACAAAAGCTTTTATTGTCAGTTTAGTAGAGTTAATGCAGCAGCTAATATTTGCAGTGTTGACCTTCTTTCAGGCCTCTGCCAATTCTCCCTGGCATGCTTCAATAACTTCTGGACCAAATCCTGGACTTGATTTGCAGTCCATTTCTTGCACTATCAATGCTTGCATTTTGTCACAATTTGTTGTTTTTGTTTGTCCACCGTCTCTTGATGATGACCACAAGTTTATCAATGGATTATGTTCTGCGGAAGTTTCCAGGCCATGGACCCAAAAATCTATGTTTTGTTCCCCTGAGCCCATTTAGTTATCACCTTTGCTTTATGCAAGGTGCTCCCATCATGCTGGAAAAGGGCATTGTTGATCACCAAATGCTCTTGGACGGTTTGGGAGGAAGTTTGTCTTGGAGGACTTCTGTACCATTCTTTATTCATGGATGTATTTTTAGGCAAGACTGTTAGAGAGCCGATTCCATTGGTGAGGGCAACCCCCACAAATGACTGGTTTGTGGATGCTTTACAGTTGCATGAGACAAGACTGGTGTAATCGCTCACCTTGTCTTCTCCCGAACCAAAGTGTTTTCCAGATGTTCAACATTCGGATAGGGGATTCATCAGAGAAAATGACTTTACCAGTCCTCAGCGAGTTCACTCCCTGCACCTTTTTGGCAGAATATCAGTCTATCACTGATGTTTTTTCTGGAGAGAAGTGGCTTCTTTGCTGCACTCATGACAACCAGGCCTTGCCCTATGTGTCTCCGCTCACAGTGCGTGCAGATGCACTCCCCTGCCTGCTTGCCATTCCTGAGCATGCTTGCACTGCTGGGTAGCCGATTTCCGAAGCGGAAAACTTTTAGAGACGGTCCTGGCGCTTGCTGGTCTTTCTTGGGCGCCCTGGAGCCTTTTTGGCAACACTGGAACCCTTCTCTTGAATTCCTTGATGATGCGATTAAATTGTAGACTGAGGTGCAATCTTTCTAGCTGCGATACTTTCCCTGTTAGGCCAGTTTTGTGCAAGTGCAATTATCACTGCACGTGTTTCTTTAGAGATAACCATGGGTAAACAGAAGAGAAACAATGATGCCAATGCCACCGCCTCTTTTAAAGTGTGCTAAATAATCATGACAAGATTGATCTCCAGCCCTGTCCTCATCAACACCACACTGTGTGAATGGAGCAATCACTTGAAACGTTGTTAGCTCGGTCCCTTTTTACGGCAGGCCTGCAATGAAAGTTGAAAATGGGTTTGGGGGAAAAAGTTCATTTTCTAGGCAATATAGACTTAGCATTAATTGCTGTTAAGCTGATCACTCTTTTTAAACATTCTGGAGGATTGGCAAATTGCCATTATAAAAACCTGATGCTGTAAGACATAGTAAAAATTAACAATTTGTATCATTATCATATAACTTTTGCCTCTGACTGTAGAGGATATATAATTATATATATTTATAATTACTATTTTTTTCGGGGGAGGGGGGTGTTTTGATTTTCCCTAAATTAGTCTAAATGGATATATTGAGAGTGAAGTTGGTACATCTTTATTGTATTATTGATCGATGGGTGCCAGCGATGCACAATCCAAGTGGTTCAAACAATAAAAGATGTACCAACTTCACTCTCAATATATCCAGTTTAAAAAATGGATTTATTTCAACAATTTTATAAAAAGCATACAGTTTTAATGAAGATAGAGGATTCCAGAGAAAACACACATCATCACCACATCCAGGACATACTGCTGACGCAAGGCAAAAAAAAAAAATCACCAAACTTGCCAGAACTTATTTGTTACGGAATAAACCCAGAAAAGAAAGTAATTCGGGTCCATTTATAACTTTTTCTCCTCCTTTTAGCCCACAGTATCATCAGATAGTGGGTATTATTAAATTATCTTTAAATGAACCCTTCTAAAACTTCTTGCAAGATAACATCAATTTCAACTCCCTTAGGGCCACTACTATGGGCCCCCTTTTGTCTCTCAGTCTCTTTCGAAGTTCGAGAAAACAGTCAGCAGGATGGCTGAGAGAAATTCTTTAAAAAATGCGGACATCACATTTGTAAAGCTTGTCAATATGTTAAACGTTGAAATAGCATAATTTCTTATAGTAATCAAAAAAATGTCAAAATGCAGTCATACATCAACTGCCAAAAATATGTAGCATATGCGATTAACCGCAATATTTGCAAATTGCAATACGTTGGTTCTCGACAGGGATCCCCCCCCCCCCCCCCCCCCCCCCCCCACTAAAGGGTCCCGCGTCCGTAGTACATTTGTCAGATGCCATTAACCTTCGTTGTTCTTAAAATATCAAGCAGTATCAAAAATTTCTGCAGTACATATGGAAGATTTTTCATGTTTTTCTTTCATGGGTATAGAGAGGGTGTTTGGATCCACCAGAGGTGGCAACCTGGTAAAGAAACTTTTGAGCCGGGAAGCCTGGTGGACCTTTCATCTACAAACCCGAGTTCCATCAGGTCGGAACGTCCGCCAAGGATATTATGTCTTATTATTAGTTTTTATTTCAGGACTTTTTGTTTTTAGACATTCTCTTAGTAGCTACTCAAAATTTATTTTGTTAACTAGATCAAGTAAAGTTTTGTCACATGTTTAATATAGCCATACCTGTGTAGCACCGGATTTCCTGGGCGTTAACCTGGAATTGGTATAAAAGTAGCTCCAGGACTATTATTAACTAGGCTATGAGTAGGGAGGTTCATCCTCCGAAACGCGTCAGCAGTATATCCTGGATGTGGGGATGATGTGTGTTTTCTCTGGAATCCTCAATCTCCGTTAACATTTTATGTTTTTTAAATTGTTGAAATTTATTGTTGTATGCTTTTTGTTGAAATTGTTGAAATAAATCCATTTTTTTAACTGTATATATCGGGATTGAAGTGTCCATCTTTAGTGTTTGAACTATTTGAATTGTGCAGTAGAAGTGGCTCCTACAAGGATCGTACCTCCTCCTCCCCCCTTCACAGACTGGTCGCAGGTGAGCGGATCAACGTTGTTGCCCGGCGGTACTCCACTCATGTCACAAGTTCATATTCTATCCAAGGAAATTGCAGCACTCCCAAATGAAAAAATAAAAAAAAACAAATGGAGGTCCAATACATTGGACCACTTGGAATAAATTTTTTATTTGGATACAATTGGAGCTTGTAACGTGAGTTGTGTATCGCTGGCACCCATTGATCACTAGTTTTTGGGTGTGCTGATATTTTACAGTAGTGTTTGTATAACCCATGTATGAAGTGTTAGACTGTATGTACACTTTTAGACTGTCTGGATAGTTCTAGAAGTGGAGGGTTAATGCTTACACAGTTTAATAAGGAGACATCCTGTCTTATGATTACTCTAAATAAACGAGCATACGGAATTCCCAAGGATAAGGGAGCCAGATGGTCTTGCTCTCACATGTGAATCTTGTGGCAGCAATAACATACATACTAGAAGAAAAGTTCTTGCCAATAATAATTGAGCAAAACTCCCTTTCGGGCCTCAGAGTCATAATTTTAGATCAGAATTGCTTCCCGTATCCCGATTTGTTTCAGTTTTTTGGCAGAACATTTGTTGGGTCTGAAGAAAAACTGCTGTAGGATTCAGAAGACTTGACAAACATGAGGTTGGCGGGTTTTGTTGTTTATCACAGTTGTAGAAGGAAATGTTTGTGGCCTTTGTGTGGTTTATTATGTTGTACCAATTTACTCTTTCTTATATGTTTGTGCTTGATAGAATTGTCTTTGCTTGTATTCACTTTTTATTTTTTGTAATCGCGTTGCTCTCGAAGCATCACATTTCTTATAACTTTTCCCTTCCTCTTATTTATGCTGGATAATTTATAAAACCAGGATCTTAAAAGGATTTAACAAGACATAGAAACCAGCAAGATACAAATTCCTGTGTTTTATTCACTCGTGTAATTTGGAAGGTGAAATTGTAATTAAGTTCACACTGGGCATTCTTAGGGAACCTCTGGTTTTTTGCTATTAAATCTTTCTTGAATAGGTAACAAATCAAATTTAGTTCCTTGACCTTATTAAGGCCTCCTTCACACAAAAAAAACTCCTTTTTTTGCGGTACATCATAGTTTTTTTTTTTTTTTTATAGTATTGTTTCTTCTAAAATACATGTAACTACAAAGTACATGTCCTTTTTGGTGCTGTTTGTTTCTGTGGCGTCATTCAGGTAAAAAAGTTCATGAGATACATAGATCATGGGATTTAAAAATTCCCCTGTGAATTACATGTTTTGCAAATTGAAATCCTGTGGACCACCGCAAGCAGTGCTAGAAGCCACACCAGGGAATGGAACCTAAGTGGTTTCTCGGTTTTCACCAGAGCCTGTTGGAATTGCTGCGGCGAAGGACTACCAGGTCGCTACCCCTGACACGTCTTGCTTGCAGTGGCAGCCGGGATGCAACGAGGTACAGAATCGTCGGGCAAACTCGTAGTCGGGGACAGACAAGAAGGTCAGGACAGGTGGCAAAGGTTCGTAGTCGGAAAATGTAGCAAAGGGACTGGAACACGGTAGACCAAGAACACTATAGGGAGCGTTTTCTCTAAGGGTATGTTCACACAGGCTAATTTTGGTGCACCTTTCGTGGTGTATTTGCACTCTAATACGATAGTATTGTATGCGTGGGGAGATAAGTGACATGTCAATTACTTGCGGCGAATACGCGCTGTGAGTGATACATGTCAATGGGGCCGGTGGGCTGCCGCTCCCCTCCCCCCCTTAATTGCGGCCATACTATACACGCTGCAGTTACGCCGTGTGAACATGGTCTTTGGCTTAGAGCACTGCAGATCCAGCAATGAAGTGAGGGAGGAGACCAGAATATATAAGGTCAGCGTCTGGCAAATAGCCAATTACCGGTGCATTGGCCCTTTTATTCTCAGGGAGTCGTCACACATGCCCTAGGGAGCGGTGACGTGCGCAACAGCCAGCGGTGGAGAGCAGATGAGCAAGAGTATGGTTAGATGAGTACTTGCCGGCAGAATGAGCATGCAAGCAGCCCTACATGTGAACCGCGGTGCCACCCATCCCCGGCAGTGTACAGGAAGAGGGGACACGGGTGCGCACGCAGCCAGCACGTCGGACTGCAGCTCTGCCCGTAACACACACGTTCATATTTTTTTTTTCCTATGAAAAATGTAAAAAATGTGGACGTCTATGGGGAAAAAGGCTACCTGTAGAAAAGCCACACCTACAGCATGAGGCATCTGAAAAAATATGGCAACCAAATTGAGAAAAATGCCACAAAGAAGAAAATGATTGTTTGCAGTTTGCTTAATTTTCCTTTACCGTTCAGGCACCCGCGAGCTGCAGCATTATTCCGCAAGGAAAGCCATGAAAAATACCTAAAAATCCTAGGGTATGAAAACTGCTTAGGTCTAAGATTTACTTTGTTGCCGTAGTAACCAATCAGAGCCCATAGTAACCATTCAGAGCCCTCCTTTAATTTTTTCAGAGCACTGCATGAAATGAAAGGGGAGCTCTGATTGGTTGCTATGGGCAACATAGAAAGTCTTAGATGTAGACATATTTCGTACATGAGGCCCATGGTGTTTTTCCCAATACACTATGGGTGACATGTATGAAACTTGGCGCTGACACTCCAGTTCCAAATCAATATAGAGGGATGTATAGTAGGACCGTATGTATGAAAGTGATATGCTCCAAACATGGTATGGCAGTTTTGCACCAAATTTGGCGCATCTAAGAGTGTTTTGTCTAGTGCACACTGCGTCAAGTTTTTGCTTCCGACTTCATACATCTATAGAACAGTGCTGCGACATTTTTTGGGCGCAAGATACGTCCAAAAATTAGCGCAGGCACATTCATAGATGTCGCCCTATGT
The DNA here is from genome assembly GCA_025379985.1 of Phyllomedusa bahiana. Lineage (NCBI taxonomy): Eukaryota > Metazoa > Chordata > Amphibia > Anura > Hylidae > Phyllomedusa > Phyllomedusa bahiana. The sequence continues at coordinate 199,645 of JAODAL010000254.1, forward strand.
GTGACACCAGATCTGCTAAGGCTAGATTTTAATGTACACTTTCAATTTTTCGCTGTTTTATGCATCCAATGCTCACGAAAAACGCATGTAATGTGTCCCATTGTCTTGCATGGTGATACGCATCATTCAGGCACATGATACGTTTTTTTCCGTGTCGTGTGATGCATTTTTCGCCACATAGAGAGTCATTACGTGACACCTTCCTATTTTCACATATTTTGTCAGTCACCGCGTCCCACCTGCCCAAGCACTGGATATTCTCTTATCTTTCCTCTTTGAGAGAAATGCAAAGTTCCATCCAATTTAATTTTGACTTGAAGGATCTAGTGTCAGGCCTTCTGTATAAATTTAGGAAAGTTTGGGGTTATCGGGTTGAATACTGGGATAAGTAATGATGGGCGGGATTTTCCTATTTGGAAATTCCCTTTGCGCTGCTAGGTTCTTTTAACGTTTGTTTCTATATGGTATCCATGCGTGTCAGCATTTTTAGTTTGCTTTGTACGTTAAATGTTAGTTTTATATATTCCCTTATGTTATCATTTTTTTTGCTTTTATGGAAGAAAACTTCTAAATCTTCCGCATTGGTTACATCATTTTCTTTATATTACATAGTAATATATTACATAGTCATTGAGAAAAGGTGTAGCCCAAAAATTGGCGTTGCCGCAGCAGATTTTAGGCGCATTTAGTCATTGTAAAGTGTGCCCGAAAGTACGATCTTTTCAAAAATCTGGCGCCTGGTATACCTTGCCTTTTTACTAAGATTGCAAATTTGCGGGCATATGTAACCAGGCAGTGTATAAAATGGCCTATGGGCGCTTGCGAAAAGGAGGCACATAACGTATCTTTAATAGGTATGTAAGCGCCCAATGTCACATTGCTTATGGGGGCGCACGTGTATCATGCACTTTTTTCATGGGCTTAAATTGTGTTCCCGGCGTAAAGGGCGTTCACCGGGCGGTTTGGGGGGGTTTTCCCCGGGGCCAAAAAAACCTCGTCGATCTCGCCGCAAACGCGTCCCCCCGGGGGGGTTTGCGGCGCTGGGCATGGTCTTGGCGCGGGGGGGCATGGTTTGGGGCGTGGCTTGGGCCGGGGTTTCCCCCCATAAAAATTAATAGAGGGGGCAAACCATGCCGCGAGCACCCCCCAGCCGGCACCCCCCCAAAATTGAAAGGAGAGTCTCCACACAGGGGGTTTGGGGCCGCGGCCCTGAAGCCAAAAAACCTGGCGGGGAAATATTAAGCGGTTTCCCACTGTTAATAAACTGGGGCCGGTTTTGGCTGCGGAAACCGGTCGGAACCGGGGCCCAAAAACCGCGCCCCAAAACCCGTTGGTAACGGGGCCTAAGCTTATTTTTATATATATGTAACAGTTCATTTATATTGAGAATATGGCGTCAAGAGTATTTTTGGTGAAAAATAGACCAAAAAAAAAATCGCCGCTTGCCTATTGGGACATGTCGCCCAAACTCCTGTCATTTATTACTATGAGTTTTTCGAAAAGTCTCATCTTGGCACCCCTTTATGAATAGACATCATCTTCAGTGTAATATCTGATTGTACCAAATATGTATATTTCAATATCTCAAAAATTGCTAAAAAATACGTTGAAAAATTAATTTTTTTCACGTTTAAACGTGTTGAACAGAAAACAAAACCCCGAAAAACCTGGGTCCCCTCGGGCCGTGTAAATCTAGCCTTAAATGTGAATGAGTCATGAATATTTTACTAAAGACTCAGTCCCACAATAACAAAAAACCAGTAAGAAAAAAAAAAATAAATTTCCCCCCAATTGTAATCAGAAAACAGGACTAGGGTAATCGGTGCAGAGATTTGTTTTTCTAATTTTAAGATGAGGTCTGTTTCCCATGCTGCCTGCTTTTCCATGTGTCCAATGAGCGATGCATTTTCTTGCTGTCTAGCTATGCAGAAAAATATGAGCACACGTTGGCAGGCGGCCAGATGCAGACTTGAAATCTCAGACCCTAATTTGCTTAATTAGCATGGTGGTAAACTAGAGAGCTTTCTTTTTTATTTTTTACTGTCTTCCCATGAATTTATTAGGCTTCAAATACCTTTTCCCCAAAAAACAACAATTTTTTATTTATTTTTTAATCGCCAAATTTCTATAATTTTCCCAGATATTTTCAGAGCTTGTGGTTCTACATATAGAATTGATTGTTTTGAGGGTTTTTTTAAAAATTTTACTTAGCTTTTTAAAAAACGGGTTTCAGGCTGTGGCCATATACATTAGCCAATCTTTGTTTTTGGAGGCAGTCTGACAGTCCCCTACAGGTTGTTGGGGATAAGCAGGATGGGATATGGTTTATTCTATAGAATCCTGTTCCTGTAGAACAGGCAGCATACACTATAGATAACTGCATATAAATAGGTTATTGGCAGTGTTATAAAATATTTAATAGGTCCCATATAGAATTTCTTTTAAGGTCAGTTTTATTTTTTTTGGGTCCATCCACAAGGCAAGGTTTTTGGACGAATTTTCAGATGGTTTTCGGATTTGAAAACAGACTGTCAACCATCCACATAGACTTTGATAGAAAATCCGTTCAGTAGTCCACCTGAGGGTTTTTTCTTTTTGGAAACGTTTCTTTCCCCACGGCTTTTCCAAAAAATTTAGAAACATGTTCATTTTTCTCCCCGGGGTTTTTCAGGCAGAACATAAAAAAAGGGGGTGAAAGGGAAAAGACAGCTTGCCAATTTTAGACAAAAGCCGTCCCCCTACGTGCCAAAAAAAAGAGAAAATCCCCCGGGGTTTATTGTTTTTTGCCGGGGGAATTTCCCCCAAATACTTGTTTTTCCTATACTTTTTACCCTTGTAAAATTCTGCGGGTTTAGCAAAAATGGGGGATTGGTGCTAAGAATTTAAAACACCCCTACAGGCCCACCCAATCCTTCTTTCCCTTTCTTATTTTTCATATGCATTTTCTTTTTTAATGGGGTTTACCAGGGAAGTTTATTTCTACCTGGTTTTTGTTGTTTCAGCTTTCAGTGTTTTTCCCAAAAAGGGGGCTGAATGATTTGTTTAAACTGAAATATCATTTTAACCCAGCAGGCTTCCCAATCGCCAGGGTTTTCCCCCATAGTGTGTCACTTAGTCAAAAAAAGGGCCCCTGTTTAAAATAAAGAGGGTGAGAAGCTTCAATTTAGTGAGTGGTTAGACTTCTGCCTTTCCCGCATGGGGGGCCCTGGGGTTAAAACCCCTGCAAAAACCAAGAGGGGATTTTTTTTTCTTAATGCACTCCCTGTTTGAAAAATTTATTTTTTTTTTTTTCTTTTTTTGAAAGGGTTTTGGGATTTAATTTAGGCATCCCCCCCAAAAACTGGGCCCCTCCACGTTGGGAAAACTACAACCCCCATCATCCCCACTGATCTAGATTTATAAATCATGATGGGAGTTGTAGTTTTCCAAAAATGTAGGGCCGCATTTGAGGATGCCTGGATTTTTAATTACTAAGGAAAACAGGGGGACAGGAGTGGGATGCACTCAAAATTGAGGTGTTTTGATTACTAAGCAGGATAGCTGACAGTAGCTCCTGAGGGGAAAGGAAATTGTCTGAGCATTTGCCCCCAAAAATGGGGGATTTCCCGCCCCTTTGGTCTATCCCCTGGAGTTGAGTAGAAAAAAAAATGGTAAAAAATTTTTTAAAACCCCAATGATAAATGGTAAAAAATTTTTAATTATTTAATTTGAAGTGTCCCACATCAATTTTACTTCAGGGAAAAAACCCCCCCTTTTAAATCAAAAAAAGGGCATTAGTGCTTAGGAGTGAAACATGCCTGCAACATCACAATACACAAGCTTTTTTTTTTTTTGGGGTTCTGAAACTTGGGGACAAAAGGGGTCTGAAAGGGGAGTGAAATTTTCAACATGTAGAAAAATTAAAACTATAAACATACCCCAGGCCCTTTTTTAGTGCCAAATTTTACAAGTTGGCTCAAACGGGACCACCTTTAAGGGTTCTGGCTGTTCTAACTGTTCTGCGCCTAGGTTTTGGTTTTAAAAAATTCATAAAGGGTGTCAAATTTCCCAAGAATGTGCTGTGATCCCCCCCCAAAAACCCCCCAAATATTTGGGGCAAAAAAAGTGTCTTTGGCGCTTTAAAAAGGCACTTATCGTGCAAAGTTTGGGTGGCCTTTTATAAAATTTTTAGGTTCAAATTTAAACCCCAAAAAAAGGGGGAAAAGCCCCTTTTCCTACTTTTTTCCCCCCTTTTGTTTTTTTTTTATCAAAATTTGTAATTCCCCATTTTCAAACGAAGCCAACACTCGGGAAGATTGGGGTAAAGGTAATGAACAGGGGGGAATCATTATGGGAAAAATATACAGGGGGGGAAAACAATAACAATAAAAATCCTTAGGGGGTTTTCAATGGGCCCCCCAAAAATAAAACAAAACCCCATGGAAAAAATGTACTCCTCAGGAAAAATAAAAGGGGCGGCAAATCGGGAATGGGTTTTTATTAGGGGGGAAACTTTAACTTCCAGACATAAATTTTTTTTGGGGAATCTGAAACCTGTAGCTCTTTAAAGGAAAAACTTTTTTATTGTCAATAACTAATGATAAATACCTTTCCCCAATGGGCAAAAAAAAACCCGACTAGGGGGGAAAGGCCCCTTCTGACTTAATTTGGATAATGACCTGACAAAAAAAAACAAAGGTTTTCGGGTTAAGGGGCCCTGGGAAATATTAAAAAAAAAAAAATTTTTCCCTTTTATCCTTCAATAGATTTTTTTGTAAAGGAGCCACAAAACACGGGAATTTTTAAAGGAAGGCTAATTTTTTTTCTGTTTAGGGGGGCCCAAAAACCGTTTTTACGGGGAAAAAGGGTTTTTTAAATATTGGCGGGAACAATTAATAAATGGGATTTTTTTAAAAACCCCTGGGTTACCATGTGAGAAGGTACATCCCAAAAATTTTAATTTAAAAATTTTTAGAAACAGGAAAAACCCAATGGGGGATCAACGGGGAAAAAAAAGGGGCAATAAAAAGAAAAAAGAAAGCTTTTAAAACTACTAAAACCGGGGGTAGGGGAAGGGGCACAAAGAAGCTATAAGGAAAAAAAAATTAGTGTGTAAAAAAAAGAAAAAGGGAAAAGAAAGGGCGGAGACAAAAAAGGACAAATCGCAAATAAAAAGAAAAAGAAGCCCAAAATTTTTTTTAACTATATAAATAGTAAAAAGTTTAAAAACAAAAAAATTTTGGGGCCCTTTTTGAAAAAAAAGGGGGAAGAGACTTAGAGGGCGATGAAAAAAAGAAAAACCTTTTAAAAACCCCCTTTTTTTCCCCATTTGTTTTTCCGGGGGGTTTGAGCTTCCGTTGAACGAGGGATGGGGAAAAACCCCAAAATTAAAAGTTTCTTGTCAAACCCCAGGAAGAAATGCAGTTTCCGTCTTAAGAAGTTTTAAAATAGAAAATCCCAGGTCCAGATGGCAAAACCCACTTTGCCCTTTAAGGGGGGTTAATTTAAATGTCATGATAGGCCCCTATTCTTAAAAAATTTATGGATTTAAAAAAGGGGTTTTGTCCCAAAGGATTGGCGCATAAAAAAGGGGTCCCAAATTTATTAAAAAAAGGGGTAAAAAAGGGGACCCAGGAAACAAATGGGCCGGAAAACCCCTTAACCTTTTTGTGGGTTTAAAAAAGTTTAAAAAGGTTTTCCCCGAGTCTATTTGGGTATCTACGGGAAAAAAAATGAATAACGCCTTTAAAAAAAGGGGTTTTGAAGGATGGGGTCCGTTAAAACAAATTTCATCGCTTCTATGGGGAAAGGGTCATTTGCTAGACGGAGGGGGGTTGGGGCCCGGGATTTTAAAATCTAGATTTTTCTAAAGCATTTGATAGGGTTCCACAAAAAAGGTTTGGTTTAAATAAAAAAAAAAAAATTTTTGGATGGGGGAAAATGGGGCAAGGGGGTAAGAAATTTGGGGGCTCAAGGATAGAAAAAAAGGGGGGTAAATTTAACGGTAAAAATTATCAGAGGTTTTGGTGTTACTATGGGGAAACCACAAGGGTCAGTTTTGGGGCCCCTATCCTTAAATTTATTTTCTTTAATGATCTTAACCGGATTCACAGTAGAAATACCCAACTTTGAGACGATCCTAAGCTCTGTAAAGTAAAAAACAAAATAGGGGATTTATTTTTTACAAAGGGATCTGGGTAAGTTGGAGGCCGGGGCAGGAAAATTTGGCGATGGGGTTTTAACACAGAAAAAAGGGAAGGTTTTTCCCAAGGGGGAGGAAAAATTCATTAAAATTAAATAAATTTTAAAATTTAAAAAAACCGGGGTTAAAATTGACAGGGGAAAGGGACTTGGGAATCCTGGTGGCAGTAAATTTAATTTGTAGCGCCAGTGGCGGCGGGCAGTGCCAAGGCAAATGGGAAATCATGGGGTGCTTTAAAAAGGGGCATAGAGGCACATGATGAGAACTTTTATTCTCCCTTTAAAACCCAAGTAAACTGGTTAACCACACATGGAATTTTTTGTGTACAGTTTTTGGGGGCAAATTTCAAGGGAAAGAAAAAGTAGAGCTTGAACAGGTACAAAGGCGGCAAAAAAAAATAATAAAAGGATGGGTTTGGGCCCATAAAAACCAAAAGATTTTGCAAGGTTTGGGTTTTTTAGTTTAAAAGAAAAAACGGCTTGGGGGGGCATAATTTAAAAAATTTAAATACATCAAAATTCAAAAATTTTGAGATCCCCTCCCCAAAAAATTTTAAATTTAAAACCCGGGCTGGATTTTAAAAAAGGGGGCATACTCAAAGTCTTTGGGGGAAAGTTTTACATAAACAAAAAAAGGGATTCTTTTAAAAGTAAGAGAAATGAGATGGGAAATCTCTCCCCGAGGAAAATTTTCATTGGGGGAATTCAATTTAAAAGAATTTAAAAAAAGGGGGTTTGGTGCATTTTGGAATAATAATATAACAAGTTTTAGTGTCTAAAATTTGGGAGGGGGCCCTTGGGTCCCGGGATTTTTGATTGCCCGATTGGGGTCGGGGAAAGGGAAATTTTTTTCCTAAAATTAGGACAATTTTTTTCTAACCTCAAATTTGGGTTTTTTTTTCCCTTCCTCTGGGTCAAAACCTTTGCACAACAGGCCCGAACTGGATGGGCTCCGTCTTTTTTCCCTTACAAACATGAAAATTTTTTTTTAAACAAACCCGAAATTTTTGGCCTTTTTTCACACTTAAAAATGAATGTACATTAATTTTAAGGGGCCCAATATCGCTTTGTGGGCATTCGGACTGATACATTTCAGAAAGCATATGTAAATCATCTTATTGTTTAACGGCTTGGCCCAGAAAAAAAAAACAATTTATGTTCCCTTTCTAGACACACTTCCTTTCAGGGGGAAACGAAATTGTTCCCTTTGGGGGAAAACGGAGAAGTGTACATGTTGAGCCGAATAGATGTTTGCTTAAATAATTCATAGAACCTGCATCTTGAAAAGCTTCCCGAGGGGCATTGGAAAACCCCAGGGGTCCATTTTGAAAACAAATAACTTGAGAGCACACAACGGGGACATTTAAAGTACATAGAGAAAGCTTATTTATAAAAGCCTTTTATTTACATATAAATAGTTTCAGAATCCAGGTCAGGAAAACTGCGGCGTCGGTCTTATTGATGAGGGGCCCCCGCTGTCCATATGGGTAAGTTTTTTTGTCAGCTTGGGCTCCCAAATTTCGACAATAAAACATTGCGCTAATCTTTGTAATGTTTAGGGTCTTACTAAATATTTATATAGCATCCCCTTTCCCCTGCTATAAAAAATTTTAGCAAAAAAAAAATTGGATTTTTTGATGTTTTTTTTTTGTTGGTGGTTCACAGATGGGGCTTATTCGGGCAAATTTAAAGGGAAAAAAATTGAATTTCTTGAATTGGGGTTGGGGCTGCGTAGCGTAAAACAGACCACGGACCAACAGTGGGGGGGGTTTTTTTCTGGAAAAAAAAACCCCTTTTTTTGCGGAATTTTAAACCCCCTTTATTGTCGACCCGTGCATTGTAATGATTTTTTTTCCACTATGACTAGAATGATTTTTAAAGGGCAAAAACTTGTTATCTGAGAATATTTATGTTGTAGTAATATACCTATGCTGCTGGTATTACTTTTGTGGTCAAACATTTGTGTAGATATCCATTTCAGTGTCTGTCTTTTCTATTTTATTTGGCTATGGGATTGCTCTTTTCTGTTTGATTGAGCAAATAATTAGGCTTTCCCCTATTTTGTCATCTTCTTTAAAGAGGACATTATTTGGGTTGCTGTCTTCACGGCCTATAGTAGCAAGGAAATACTTTCCATTGTTTTTTGGACATGGATCATCTCAACTACAGATTTTGATAACCGTCTATTTTCAATTTTAATGAGATTTGCAATAAAAATATAAATTTGTCAGTATATTAGTAAATCGTAAGTTGGAGCAGTCGCCAAAGTTCAATAATTGTATTTGTTTACAGAAATACTGAAATTTCTCTGTGTGGGGGGCATTTTTACAAATTTGCTACCAAGAAGCACGGCAAACTGGTTGTCTTTGTTACAAACACAGACTGGAGTATGGTTTCTGTAAGCCGTAATCTATTTCATGCTGTCAAAACTGGAGTGCTAAGTCAAAGGAATCTACTGGTCTTTACCTGTAACCCCTGTTAGGATTCCCAGATTTGGCAGTAACATTTTTGGAGTGTGGCAAGATCAGAGGTAGAGCTGAAGGTCACCACCAAGAACACAAACAGAATTCAGTAGGTCTAGGGATGAGTGCCAAAAAAAGGTCAGGAACAAGCTGGAGGTCAGGACCAGGAGTCACACTACTCCTCCAGGATTGGCCAAGAGTGAGGACCAGGAGGAGTATTTTCAGTATCAGATGTGGTGACTAAAGGACAAGTAAACACTGCAAAAACTGGTATACATAAAAGATAACAACAAACATGCATATGTTTATGTGTGTGGTGTGTGTGTTTGTGTGTATATATATATATATATATATATATAATTATATATAATAAGTATGTATATTAATATATATATAGTTATATATATATGTATGTGTATATATATATGATGTATAATAATATATATATTATATATATATAATAATATATATATACATACATACATACAACATACACACACAGACATTCCCCGGGTTATGATTGAGACCGTAGCTTTATTCTTAAGTTGAATTTGTATGTAAAGCGGAACAGGTATATTTATGAAATGTAACTCTAGCACAAAAGTTTTTTTTTTTTTTTTTTTTTTTGGATAGTGCAGGGAAGGGTGTTTACATTTGTTTTGCTGTCTGTGCCCTTGTTAAGAAGAGTTCACCTAATTTGCTGCTGTGGCATGCTGACACTTGTCGTTCCACAGCTACTATCTATGGAACTACAAGTGTCAGCATGCCCCATAAGTCTCCGTTTGTAACTAGGGGACAGATGTAAGTCAGAACGAGTCAGAACGGTGTAAGTCAGGGACTGCCTGTATATATGTGGCCAATAATTAACTAAATCATAAAAAGCAATGGTATATGATGAAGGCACTAAACAGCACCATGGAAAAATAGTAAATATCAGGTAGTAAGAAAAAAATTATACAGCATGAAGAGGGTGTTTGTGAATAATAATGAACACCACAGTAATGCACATAAATCTCCAACAGTATGTAAAAAACCATAAAGCAGAAAATATAATGCACCAAAAAGTAATACCAACCTTGTGCCCCAATGCATGGTTCGCCCACACTTTGTCTGGGGGAATGGAGGTACAGTGAGAAGACAGCAAGTAGGGGGTAGATTAGATAACCATGCAATGAGTAAGGGGTAGAGTAGATGACCATGCCTTGTGGCTGGGATAGTTGAATTCCCATTTGGTCTTTTTGAAGTTGTAGGACACAAATGATCAGTAATTAATAATGTTTGTGAAATTAAATTGTTAGTAATGCCATTTTACCCTAAAAGGCGACTTTATTTGTGTCTTGTTTTAGGTGCCGCTAACATTTCCACGCTTACATAGGCAAAAGCTCGCCGTTCATTCATAAGATGTTTTTTTTTCTAATTACAATAAATTGATTTTGTAGACTATAGGAGGAAATGGGAAAATGAAAATTCCGTCAGAACATCTCTCCATGGAGACCATATATTTTCCTCCTGTTTTGAATGATAAAATTACATTTTGCTAGGTTACAGAATCTAGGCTGATGCGTCGGTTACTGCATTACCATGGAAACTAGCGTAAATGAAGCTTGATGGTAAGGTGAAAATTAGCCTTTCCGCTAGTGTTAGTTTCTAGCCTGGAAATATTAATTTTAAAATAACACATGTACAGAAAAATTATTTTTATTATTTTATTTTGTTTGTTATTTTTAGGTTGGTTTTTATTTTATATTAGCTTCCGGTCTAATTAACACCCTTTTTTATGACCTGCCATGGAAAATTAGTACATTTTCAGAGAAACAATAAAGTACACTTAAGGAAATAGTATCTAACAAAAAAAAAAAAAAAAAAAAAAAATATATATATATATATATATATATATTTATTCCTGGTCTTTTGGCATTTGGATACAGTATCGTTAATATTTTGGTATCTGGACACAATGAATATGCACATAATTTTACAATGTTTTGTGTAACATTGGGTCTTTTGTACAGTTAAACAAGATCTCAAATGCCAAAGCCATTACTGGTACAAGTGATGAGATCCTGGCGCCTTTGTGAGAGCTGACCTCTATGGCCGTTGCTATGTGCGGCATACTTTGGATACTGTTGCTAGGGATTTGGAGCCTTGGGGGGAATGAATGCAGCAGATCTATATGTAGCTTGTGAACAAGAACTAAAAGAGCAAACTATAGAAGTATGGGAAAAGCATTGCACATACATCAACACAATTTAAACATAGTATTGAATGTGGAAGCGACCCAAAGGTCAAGGCTCTTGGAGACTAGAGAGGGAGATGTGAATGCTAATGGGATTTGTAGACAATATAGATGATTTTATACTATTGTAGACAAAAGATTCTATACCAGTATGATTTGTATGTGTATGAGACGTTTCAAGATAAAAAATAACATAATCTCTGCCAAGAGAAGTAGCATTTATTTAGCACCAAGCATAAGGTATCATTTAGCCGAGAAAGATCATTGCTGCTTTCCCAATAGAAAGATAATAGCGATGAGAGATAATGGCCGGCCGATGCTTAAAAATGGCTATTTTATATCTGAAACAGTTGGTTATAACCAATGCGAATCAGATAAAACATGTTGGTGATGTTTTATAATAATTCTTGTTACTATTTAGCACTATAATTGTAACTTTTGCTTATCATTAAGGATTGTTTGTAGTAGGGTTAAAGGGGTTGTCTCACTACATTGATTCATCTCACCTCAGTCCTGTTTTCTTGGTTTCATTTTTAAATCGTGGGCTTGTTTACTGGCTTCTACTAGGCTGCAGTAGAAGCCAGGTCTGTAGCTATAGCAACCAGTGCTGGAAGCTTATCAGGAGAGATTGAACAGGTCTGCAGCTATAGCGACCTGAAGAGTTGCTGCAGCCCATACAAGAGGGGATATCTAGGTATAGGTAGGACACTGTTAATGGACATATATTACAAAGTGACTTGTTTTTGCAAGATATTTAACATAAAAAGCAATCCTCATAGTGAGACAACCTCTTTAAATAACTCTGCATGTATCTGTGCTACTTTAGAGGGGCCAAAATGAATGGTTCATTATTGGAAATTTAGAGGACATAACTGTGACATGTAGAGCATGATGTACATAGGCTCTTGAATATGTTTAAAGCGCCACGCTAGGCAAAAGTTGAAAATCTAGTACTGTTTTAAATGTATGCAGTTTACAGGGGTTACCTATACAGATTTTCTGGTGGCTCCTTTGATTAGCGTGGAACATAGAGCTGGAAGTTTTGGATGAGTTGGATGCCTCAGAACAGTCGCTGGACTGTAGCTTTTTACTGGAAAGATGTTCTGAAAATCTTATATGATAACTTTTTACATCTTAAAAAATAAAAGGTTCAGCAGAAAATCTGGTCTTTGTATGATGTAGGGCGTTGGTTTGCAATCTATGGCTCTTCAGCTGTTGTGAAACAACAAGTTTCAGTATTTTTTGATGCTGGTGAGAGACAGGTTGCAGACCTGATGTACAGTCATGGCCAAAAGTTTTGAGAATGACACAAATATTATATTTTCACCTGATCTGTTGCCCTCTGGTTTTTATGTGTGTTTGTCAGATGTTTTTATCACATACAGAAATACAAGTGCAATCATATTATGATTAACAAAAGCTTTTATTGACAGTTAGAATGAGTTAATGCAGCAAGTCAATATTTGCAGTGCTGACCCTTCTTCTTCAGGACCTCTGCAATTCTCCCTGGCTGCTCTCAATCAACTTCTGGACCAAATCCTGACTGATAGCAGTCCATTCTTGCACAATCAATGCTTGCATTTTGTCACAATTTGTTGGTTTTTGTTTGTCCACCCGTCTCTTGATGATTGACCACAAGTTCGCAATGGGATTAAGATCTGAGGAGTTTCCAGGCCATGGACCCAAAATCTCTGTTTTGTTCCCTGAGCCATTTAGTTATCACCTTTGCTTTATGGCAAGGTGCTCCATCATGATGGAAAAGGCATTGTTGATCACCAAACTGCTCTTCGACGGTTGGGAGAAGTTGCTCTTGGAGGACATTCTGGTACCATTCTTTATTCATGGATGTGTTTTTAGGCAAGAGTATTAGAGAGCCGATTCCCTTGGCTGAGAAGCAACCCCACACATGAATGGTTTGCTGGATGCTTTTACAGTTGGCATGAGACAAGACTGGTGGTATCGCTCACCTTGTCTTCTCCGAACAAGCTGTTTTTCCAGATGTTCCATAACATTCGAAAAGGGGATTCATCAGAGAAAATGACTTTACCCCAGTCCTCAGCAGTCCACTCCCTGTACCTTTGGCAGAATATCAGTCTGTCCCTGATGTTTTTTTCTGGAGAGAAGTGGCTTCTTTGCTGCCCTCCTTGACACCAGGCCTTGCTCCATGAGTCTCCGCCTCACAGTGCATGCAGATGCACTCACACCTGCCTGCTGCCATTCCTGAGCAAGCTCTGCACTGCTGGTAGCCCGATTCCGAAGCTGAAACACTTTTAAGAGACGGTCCTGGCGCTTGCTGGTCTTTCTTGGGTGCCCTGGAGCCTTTTTGGCAACAATGGAACCTCTCTCCTTGAATTCCTTGATGATGCGATAGATTGTTGACTGAGGTGCAATCTTTCTAGCTGCGATACTCTTCCCTGTTAGGCCAGTTTTGTGCAGTGCAATGATGACTGCACGTGTTTCTTTAGAGATAACCATGGTTAACAGAAGAGAAACAATGATGCCAAGCACCAGTGGTGTGATTCTTACTTAATCATGACAGATTGATCTCCAGCCCTGTCCTCATCAACACCCACCTGTGTTAAGGCAATCACTGAAACGATGTTAGCTGGTCTTTTTAAGGCAGGCCTGCAATGAAGTGGAAATGTGTTTTGGGGGAAAAAGTTTATTTTCTAGGCAACTATTGACTTTGCAATTGCCGTATATACTCTAGTATAAGCCGACCCGAGTATAAGTCGAGGCACCTACTTTTGCCACAAAAAACGGGAAAACTTATTGACTCGAGTATAAGCCTAGGGTAGAAAATGCAGCGGCTACTGGTAAATTTTAAAAATAAAAATGGATACCAATAAAATTACATAGGCAGTTTAATGTCCCCATAGGCAATTATAGGCAGATATATGGCCCTATATGCAGGTATATGTCCCAAAAGGCACGTATATGGCCCCATAGGCATGTAATAGGCAGTTATATGTCCCCCATATCAGATTATAGGCAGGTATATGGCCCATGGCAGGTTATAGGGCAGTGGGCAGTATGGGCACTGTAGGAGGTAATAGGCAGGTATAAGGCAGGTATAGGCAGCTGTAGGCAGGTCTTGGGCTGGCTGTAGGCAGGTATAGGCAGGTATAGGGCCGGCTGTAGGCAGGTATAGGCAGCTGTAGGCAGGTATAGGGCAGGTATAGGCAGGGTATAGGGCCGGCTGTAGGCAGGTATAGGGCATGTATAGGCAGCTGTAGGCAGGTATAGGCCAGGTATAGGCAGCTGTAGGTAGGTATAGGGCAGGTATATGGCCGGCTGTAGGCAGGTATAGGGCAGCTATAGGCAGCTGTAGGCAGGTATAGGCAGGTATATGGCCGGCTGTAGGCAGGTAATAGGGCAAGTATAGGCAGCTGTAGCAGGTATAGGGCGGCTGTAGGCAGGTATAGGCAGGTATGGCGCTGTAGGCAGTGTAGAGCGGCTGTAGGCAGGTATAGCAGCTGTAGGCAGGTATAGGCAGCTGTAGGCAGGTATAGGGCCGCTGTAGGCAGGTATAGGCAGCTGTAGGCAGGTATAGGCAGCTGTAGGCAGGTATAGCGGACTGTAGGCAGGTATAGGCCACTGTAGGCAGGTATAGGCAGCTGTAGGCATATAGAGCTAGGCAATTATAGGCAAAATAAAAAAACAAACAATCACTTACCTGGATCCCCGCTGCTCCGTCTCCCGCGCTCTCGGCTCTGCTCTATCTTCTTCTCGGCACAGGCGGGTGACGTCATCAGGCCGCGCACGCAGTGTGATGACACACGCTGCCTGTGGCGGAAACTCCGGACAGCCGCGAATCTGCGGCCGCCCGGAGTCCACTGCGGAGCATGGAGCGCTCGCTGTCTGCTCCGCAGTGATTTCTCTACACCTGTGTGCGCTCCGGAGGAGTCGCATATAGGTGAAGGGATCGCGGACAGCGCCCGGACACTGTGCGCTCACTCGGCAATCAGTTATATGCACTCCCTGAGGAGCCGCATAGAACTGAAGCGTCCCTGTCGGCGCACGGGCCATCGCAGCACCCGAGTGCCGACAGTGACTCGAGTATAAGCCGAGGGGGATTTTTCAGCACATTTTTTGTGCTGAAAAACTCGGCTTATACTCGAGTATATATGGTAATTGCTGTTAAGCTGATCACTCTTTATAACATTCTGGAGTATATGCAAATTGCCATTATAAAACCTGATGCAGTAGACTTTGTAAAAATTAACATTTGTATCATTCTCAAAACTTTTGGCCATGACTGTAAGGTTTATATTCATGTAGACCTTATAAAAGGCCAGCACCATCATTAGTTTTTATGCCTTAAGACTCTAATAACACAGAGCTGATGTTTTTCTGATGGCCATACCCCCACTAGAGGATTAGATGATACTCTTGCTTAGGTAACTGTATGACGTCTCTTAAAAAATATCTATTCAAAAATGAGCGTGGCTTATGTTGAAGGCCCTCCTGTATGAAAACTGTCTAGGTCTTAAAGTCACTTTGTTGCCCATAGCATCCAATCAGAGCGCCCCTCTCATTTTTCCAGAGCGCTATATGAAACGAAAGGGGCGACAAATTGAATTTTAGACCTAGACAGTTTTCATACATGTGGCCTAAATTTGCTGTCAATCCTTTTGGTGATCCATTTTTGAAACTTCCTGCATTGTGTAGACTACTTTATAATGCTCCTTTCACGGTGCCTTACTGAAGATAGACATACCTTGTTTAAGGGGTTGTACAAGATATTATAAAAACATATATCGGCTCTTTTGAAATAGATGTAATAATCTGCACTTGCCACTAAAGCTCCTGCTGTTACAGCGCCACAATCGCTCTGGTGTTCCCCACTGGTCCCACAGCAGTGATGTCATGTACATCATTCACATAACAATGAAGCCAAACTTTGGCCTCCATGGTCTCAGCTTGGACTCAGGGCCGAAGCAACAGGTAGGGTGCCACCTAGGGCGCCACTTCATTGCAGGGTGCAAGGATGTTTGGAGCGGGCTGAATTTACTATTGGGGAGGAGGGGGGTCTATATGCCTTATTTGCCTAGGGCACCAGGATACCTTGTCCCACTCCTGCTTGGACTTAAAGCATGCGACCACTGGAATGGTGCTGGACTTAGGCTAATGTTCAGGTTTTTGTTTTTTGTCACTTTACAACTGTCCTGGCCAGTACAAAGGTTTGTTAAAGGGGTTGTCCGGTTTGTTTAAAAATGAAATAATAAGGTACTGCTGCCCAATAAAAAAAAAATGAAACAAAAACATACTCACCTTCTTCCTTACCTCTGTTCCAGCACTGGCTCTGTGGAGTCTCTCCTCTGTCTTCTCTTTTCTTCCTTAATCACAGATGATTAGATGCAGCAGTCGCGTGCCTCTGCTTACATCACTGTTCAGAGCTGGTCAGATGATGATGTAAGGCAGTGGCACATAACCTTTGAGGTCAATCAATGGCCATGTTCACACGGCTTAAAATGGGCCGTATTTCGGTCGGTAATTACGCGCCGGAGTGCGCAAATTACGGGCTGAAAACGGCCCATTCATTACGGTAATCCACAGTTCTCATAGAGAACTATGGATTACGTCTCCTCTCCCTGCTCGGCGAATCCGCCGCGGGGAGAGATAAGTGACATGTGAATTACCAGCGGCGCCTATACGCCGCTGGTAATGCAAGTCTATGGGCCGGCGAAGTGCCGGCCCCCCGCTCACTCCCCCGGTCCCGCCCCCGTCCACATGTCCCCGTCCTATTCATCTGAATCGGGTCAAGAGGAAACTTAAAGGGGTTTTGCCACGATCTCATTTCATACCTCCTGCATCCGGCTCTTCAGCTCTGTGTTCTCAGAAGGGGGCGTGTGTGATGTGTTTGAATTGCATATCATGTGACCCAGCAGGGTGACATCACCAGGCCTTTCCTCTCTGTAGTCAAAGAAAGGTCTGTTTATGTAAACTTTTTGTGAGTAGCTGAGAGGTAAAGTTTTTGCCTAGGTCCTAGGTTCAAATCCCTGCAGGAACCAAACCTGTGGATTTTTTTTCTCTTTATCAATGCACAGACCTGAATAAGGTTTCTTTTTTATTTATTTGCACTGTTTGACTAATTACTAAGGAGCACAGAGGATGGGAGTAGAATGACAGCACCTAGGGTTTGAACACTCAGTAGCTGCCTGAGAAGAGAGGTGATGTCTGAGCATGTCTGACCAGGACTGAGGAGCTCATAGCCCTGGTCGTATCCCCTGGAGACGAGCTGTAAACAATGGATCATTAAAGGAGCAGCTAAATCAAAAACGGTACAGAGTTTTTAATAATAGTGAATGGTGAAAATGTTTGTTATTTCATTTGCAAGCTTCCCACATCAATTTTACTTCGTAGCAAAACCCCTTTAAGAGCACAGCACCCAGTTGAGCACTGGTCACCCTTCTTTTTAGTGATTGGTAAGGACCCCCATTGAACTAAACTTCCGACATGTCACGATGACATTCAAAAGTTTGAAACTGATTGCTACTTTTTAACCTAAGAAGGAATCTATGATTATCTTCCCAGGATTTTAATTAAGAAGCTCTCTTGAGTGATGTCTTGTAGGGACTGAAAGGCTTGGACTAGATGATGGATGATCCAGTGGAGAAAGAAATAATTAAATGTACTGTTTTTGATAATACAGTTAAGTATTCAGGTTTTCTTCTATTCATGGCGACATCATTGTGTCTGCTTTTCAATTTGCTTCCAGCTGCATGAGCCAATGTATAATGAATTCCTGAGGACGGACTGCATGTCTGTGGTGTTTCATTGGGTGTGCAATTCCATTTCCCACTGAGCGCTTTATGTAACATGCTTCCACATCTCGTTATTGTACACCCTCTTTTGGAAGAAAGCCTTCCGCTACATTTTCAGGTTATCAAGTGTTTATTTTATTTCAGATGGACTGTGTAATTACACAGCCTTATATTACATTGATGGGAACAGAGAAAATAAAAGCCTCGAATCAGGGGTTATTTTCTATAAAGTGCAAATTTGCCAAGAATCTTTCAATGATTTACTCCAAATTGAGGCGGTACATCCATTGTGTCATGCAGTAAATTACATTCTTGTTTGTGCAGCTTGCTACAGCATATTACTTCTTAGGATAAATTTACATTAAATATTTCTTTCAACAAGCCCCAATCAGACAAATGGACCAGTTTCAGAACTTTCTGCAACATATGAGCTGTATGTGAATGCGTCTTAAAGAGGTTTTTCAGACTTCAGACATTGATGGCATAGCTCCAGCTCAATGATAAGCAGGGCTGTGGAGTCAGCAAGCCAGAGCCCCGACTCCGACTCCTCAATTTCCAAAACCTCCGACTCCTGACTCCTGATTCCCTCCTACATGGCGCATGTTTAAGTGATAACTTTACTGTAGTAAAATGGTCCCATCAGGCTGTTTATCACCTTATGGTACAATAATCAAGCTATTTAGGTAGAACAGACACTGAAAAGCAAAAGGGTAACAATGTTTTGATCTTTTGAACACTTGTGGGTAGAGTTGGAGAAAAAGCTATATTTGTATCCAAGTGCAGTCTGCACCAACATTGGGAATGTGTAGAAGAGACCTGGGATCAGATTTTGGTCAAGATATGCTTGAATCTGACCCAGAGCCCAGAAAGATTCAGGCAGAATTGAAAACCAAAGATGGTTTTACCAAATACTAACAAAATAATAAAAATTAACTATTTGATTTTTAGGAGCAAAACAGTAGCAATGCAGTTACAGGAAAGAATCTGCAGATCTAAGCAGATGCTAAATACTTGCAAGTCAAATTTTTGTATAAGATGGGTAGGATGACTGTATATAAAATTACTGTAGTCTCATGTACAAAGCTGTAGTGGATGGTGAGATATGGAGCCTGAAAGTCACAAGTGCAAACCATTGTTACCATTTTGCTTGTCAGTGTAAAATATATTTATTGGATATGACTTTAGAACACAAAAAAATTGTAAATATGTAAAACACTGCAAGAACATTTGTGGAGTCTCTGAATTTGTTCTGAGAAATAGTATTGCCTCCATCAGATCCTGCATACATGACCTCACATCTGATCTCATTATCTCCAGTCTAGAGAACGGCCTCTCTACACTAACTTGGGTTGGGGGCAAAGCGGTGACCACAGAGGCAACATCTCTAACAATGTCAGGGTATAAAGGAATTGCCTCAGCCACAGTCAGTTTTTTGAATGGTTTGAATTGTTGAACTCTTCTACTTCTTTGAAAGCAGGTGAAAAAATGTTGCTGAAATCTGTTTGCTCTGGGAGCAGAATCTTCTCCCCTAGGGCAGCGCTTTTCCTGCTCCATGTCATCAATTACACTCCTCATGTGATGAGGCTGAAGATATGTGAGCAGTAGCACTGGCTGGACTCAATTCCTCTTGCTCTTTGCACCGCATCAAACTTACTGGACCAACTAATTATATATTGTGGGAGTCGGAGTCGGATTTTATGACGACTCTGACTCCTGCAAAATAGGCACCGACTCCGACTCCACAACCCTGATGATAGGTGCAGGTTCCACCTCTAAGACAAGCACCTATTCTGAGAACGAGCTCTGAAATGTTCTCCGTTTTGAATGGTGAAGTGGTTGGGACTCTCCCATTGAAATCAATGGAAGTTCCAAGTAGAGCCAAACTGGGCACGCACCTATCTGACATTGATGGCATGTGCTAGCGATATACCATCAGTATCTAAAGTGAAAGCAACCATTTAAGGTTCTTATGGTTCTTTAAACACTGTGTTAGAAGTGTCTGTTTACTTTATGTGTCAGGAAAACGTGTGCCGTATACGGCTAATGTATCCATGCATCCTGTACCCGACAAGGGCCAAAAGAGCGTCATTGTGGCCTCCATTCAGGCGGTATAGTTGGGAGTTTACCTGTTGTTTATCTGCTGTGTGGAATAGCCCAGCTGTTCCATAGAGGCATACAGTAACAAAAAGTGGAATATACGATTTATTTTAAAATAGGAGCCTAAGTATGACAGATGAAATTTAGTGGTTTGCATTGGAGGTATACGATAGAGAATCCCTCTAACTATACCTTGGACACTGAGAAACAGTGTCAAAACAATCTAAAAAAGTACGACTCATTGAGATAGCAAAGTAAGTGTTCTTTTAATCTGTCAAAGTACATTAGTAACCGTATTAGTTATAACAAATTACTATTACGTTTTTCTGAATATTGCCATTAAAGCAATGGTTTGGTATTTAAAATATACTTATTGTGTAAAAAGAAATAAAACATAGGATTTACATAGATTTTAGAGATATTCCCATCACACTGATTAGTATTAAACATGTATGGAGAGAGAAAAAAGATCATTACCAAATACATTGCTGTGCTGGTTTCAGAGTAAGAGCAGTTCTTATCTCCGGCATGTACTCAGAAGGTTTCCTAGGCTGCCGACTACCTCTCTCTGTTTTAGCAGACTACCTCTCTCTCTGTTTTAGCAGACTACCTCTCTCTCTGTTTAGCAGATCCTCCTCTTGTTTTAGCAGACTACTCCTCTGTTTAGCAGCTACTTCTCTCTCTGTTTTAGCAGACTACCTCTCTCTCTGTTTTAGCAGACTCCCTCTCTCTCTGTTTTAGCAGACTACCTCTCTCTCTGTTTTAGCAGACTACCTCTCTCTCTGTTTTAGCAGACTACCTCTCTCTGCCGTGTCATATCAGAAGTTCAGGTCAGGAGCTTGTTTATCTTTCTAAGCATCAAACTTGAACCCTTTTGTGCTTTGTAGCTGTGTGCCCTGCTGTTAAAACCCCTCCATTTATACTGTCCCTCTAAAAGGCGCAGCTAAGGCCCTGTTCACACGGCTTATTCACGCCGGATTTGCGAGCCGGATTGCACTCGCAATTCCGGCTTGAATAAGGTGCGGGGGCGCGGCCCGCTGGCCCCATAGACTTGCATTATCCACGGCGCGTATTGCGCTTGGATAATGTGCATGTCACTTTCTCCCCGCCCGGTGGATTCGCCGAGCAGGGAGGAGCGACGGAATCCACTGTTCTCTATGAGAACAGTGGATTACTGTAATTACTCCGACAGATTGGCGCCGTACTGCAGCGCAAATCCGGCGCGGAGTACGGCGCCAATCCGCGGCAAAATAAGCCGTGTGAACACGGCATAAGAATAGCAGAGCTGAAATGTCAGTCACTGCTGTAGAATCACCCACAGACTGAACAGAAAGTGGGAACCTGAAGTTGGCTGAGGAGAGTGGGCTCTGTGATACAGCCAGATAGGAGAAGCCCTTTAACGATCAGTATAGGGAGCATGCTGACATCTGTCTTTATGAGCTCCTTCTAGTGCTAACTGTAGGCACTCACAATATACTCTGTAAATTGTGTTAAGGGAAGGAGGAAATTTGTTGCCCCATATCGGAAAAATAGAACATGGCTCCTTTAAAGATATTTAAGGGTTGCTTTAAGACAAGGAGGTAATAAGTTGCCCCATTTCAGAACAATAGAGCTTGGCTGCTCTAAAGATATTTATTCCAGTGAAGGATATTTCAATCAGCAGTAAACTTTTAAACAAATTTTGCATAAGTCAGTAGTGAATACAATTTTGTAATATATCTTATTGGAGGAAAATGCCTTTGTTTTGACTTGTCAGGCTCCCTTCTCTCTCCCCATTATTTTACACTCATCATTAACCCTGAAAAAGCTGCTGAAAGAGCGCCAGAAGGATGAGGTTACATTCTGCCCATTGAAGGCAAACATAGGCAGAAGGAGACACACAGATGCTGCTGAAAGCTCTAGTAAGTGTTATATCTTATCCTTGTGCTATGTGACGCTGCTCAGTACTGCTCTAAAGTGTCCTCCTTGCTGCTTCTGAGTATGTACTATAGACTGGGTTATCTTATTTAGTGTGCAGGCTCAGTTTGGCCCAGGGGGAAACTATGGGAACTGCAAATTCCCCCTTGAGAGAGGCAGAAAGAGGAGAGGTAAAAAGCAAGGGGCAGAGTATTAGGCCATGTTCACACGGCTTATCTTGACGTGATTTTGGACAAGGTATGCGGAGCGTTTTCGCTCCCAAAACCTCGCCTGAAACACTCATCTTCAGAAGAGATTTTATAGATGTTTCTCGGCAAGGTTTTGGGCAAGGTATGGGATGAGGTTTTCAACCATACAAATTAATAGCCAGGACAAAGACCACGCCGAAAACCGCACAAAACACTGCGCCGAAAAAACGTGACTTAAACACGCTTCAAGAATTGACATGACACTTCTTTTTCAGTACTTCCAAAGAAGCGTGTAAAAACCTTGTCATGTGTGAACAACAACGGGGTTTTACATAGGAATCAATGAAAGGAACAGTGGGTGTTTTGGAAACGTTTTGGACGAGGAAACTCTCCTAAAACCTCGTCCAAAACCACGTTAAAATAAGCTGTGTGAACATGGCCTAAGAGGCTGTACAGTAGCTGTAGGGCGGGCCTCCAGAATCCACTCCACTGGTGGTCCTCCAGAATCCACTCCACTGGTGGTCCTCCAGAATCCACTCCACTGGTGGTCCTCCAGAATCCACTCCACTGATGGTCCACCAGAATCCACTCCACTGGTGGTCCCCCAGGATCCACTCCACTGGTGGGCCTCCAGAATCAACTCCACGGGTGGGCCTCCCCAATCAACTCCCCTGGTGGGCCTCCAGAATCAACTCCACTGGTGGGCCTCCAGAATCACCTCCACTGGTGGGCCTCCAGAATCAACTCCACTGGTGGGCCTCCAGAATCAACTCCACTGGTGGGCCTCCAGAATCAACTCCACTGGTGGGCCACCAGAATCAACTCCACTGGTGGGCTTCAAGAATCAACTCCACTGGTGGGCCTCCAGAATCAACTACACTGGTGGGCCTCCAGAATCAACTACACTGGTGGGCTTCAAGAATCAACTCCACTGTGGGCCCCCAGAATCAACTCCACTGGTGGGCCCCAAGAATCAACTCCACTGGTGGGCCTCCAGAATCAACTCCACTGGTGAGCCTCCAGAATCAACTCCACTGGTGAGCCTCCAGAATCAACTCCACTGGTGGGCCTCAAGAATCAACTCCACAGGAGGGCCTCTAGAATCAACTCCACTGGTGTCCTCAAGAATCAACTCCACTGGTGGTTCTCCAGAATCAACTCCTGTGGTGGTCCTCCAGAATCTACTCCACTGGTGGTCCTCCAGAATCAACTCCACTGGTGGTCCTCCAGAAACAACTCCACTGGTGGACCCTAGGCGCCCCAGTTACACATTGTCTGTGTGTACAGTGTATGGGAGACATCAAAGCAGCTAATCTCCACCCACTGGCTCAGAGAGAACTACTGTAAACGTCAGAGATGCAGCCTGCATGTGAAAAAAGTGTTGAAAATGGTGTAAGCAAATATGTAATGGAAATAGTGTGACTTCTCATCTACACACGACAGCTTATCCTGACAAGTTACCTGCAAGTTCAGGTACGCTCTAAATTGTAATGAAGGCTGCTTAGTTCATTAGCATTCTGGGCAGGCATTACTTGGCAATCATATTGACAAGCTTCCATTACAACAGTGAAAGCGGGATTTTCAAGTCCGGCAGAGCTCCCTGCAGATGAGGTCCCCTGCTTGCATGAGGATTCAGGTTCAGGCCGTCGAGAAGGAAAATAAACATGTCTCTCAGCAATGCCTTCCAGGTACTGTCAATCATGAAGAAAGCCCTAAGCATGCATTTTTCTATTTGTAATTCACCTTCTCTACCTGATCATGTTCTATAGAGACTTGTGCGCTTGGCTTGTTCTTAATCAGTAATGTGTTAAAATTCACCCTCCCCCACTATGTAGTTGGTATCCATTTGATAGAGAGTAAGACTAGTTGTTTCTGTGATTGAGGCCGTCTGCCGTTACTGTTGTGTTGCCTGCCACCTACTGACTAAACATATGCCTGTTCTTAGCTTATTAAACTAGACTTGTTTTTGGCTTTAAAACAGCTATTGGTTATAAGTATTGAGTTTATTGGAATTGGCACAATAAATCTTTTTCTGGTCATAGATATATTACATTGTAGACATAGTAGTCACATGTAAAATAAAAAAAAAGTATATGCATAGAAGTAGGGCATAGTTACTATTCTGAATAATAATAGGATCTAGATACAAAGTGCATGACAGAGAGATTCCTTATGTTCTCTAAAGCCATCCATCACCCCTTATTAAAAAGGGGTTATATGGAATTAAAGAAACCTCCTGAGTTATGTCTTGTACATGGAGAGTGACAGCTCATTGGTAGCTATTTCTTAAAGGGTGCCAGAACGTTCAGGAAACTTTAAGAGGAAGTTGTCATGTGTTTGTACATGATGATTAGCACTATTTTTGTCCATTATATGACCTTTTTCACTGGGTTTCTACTCCTCGTGCACCATCTCTGATTTTTAGTTGCCCCTGAGCTAGTGGGTGGGGAAAAGCTGCTATGATGTGTCCCATATGCTACATACATACAGAAGCAGATGCTGTGTAAGCTGTGAGTCAATCACTGAGGTGAAATGTAACGCTTACTAGAGATGTCTCTCTCTGCACCTTTATTCAGCCACTTCTCCTTCCCCTCTTCATAGACTTCTATGGGCAGCATGTAACCTGAACCCGCAGTCAGCTGACAGTATGTTTAGAAGACATATTGCAGCAGGTTTTCCTGAATGAATGATGGACTGTGGGTAGCAGGCAAAGAGCCTGATAAGTCAGTTTTAAGGATCTCTGTAATGAGACATATTACATGGCTTCTTATATAATTTGTACCACTGATTTAGACAAAGTTTGTTGAAAAGTTCATGTGTTTAAGAATGCATAGGGAGATGATTAAAAATATCAACATTGGAAATTGATATTTTCCAACCATAGAATTTTCTTTTTGATATTATGTAGTAGGACTGGGTGATCTAAACCAAAAATAAAATCTCTATTATTTCAGCCTTATGGAGAACTTCTGATTTTTAATCTATTTTGTAATTTTTCTTAAAGTAAAATATCTCAAGATTCAGTTCAAACAAGTACTGATGCAGACTTTTACCCCAGCACTTTCTATGTATTCTGTCCTTAAAGGGGTTGTCTCACTCCATCGATTCATCTCACCTCAGTCCTATTTTCTTGGTTTCATTTTTTAATTCAGGGGCCTGTTTACAGGCTTCTACTGGCCTGCAGTGACGAGCTGATGAGGAAACCAGGTTTGAAGCTATAGGGACCAGCACTGGCAGCCTATCAGGAGAGATGGAACAGGTCTGTAGCTATAGTGACCAGCGCTAGCAGCCTATCAGGAGAGATCAAACAGGTCTGTAGCTATAGCAACCAGTGCTGGCAGCCTATCAGAGACTGAACAGGTCTGTAGCTATAGCGACCTGAGGAGCTGATACAGCCCATACAAGAGGGGATATCTAGGAATAGGAAGGACACCGTTAATGGACACATAATGCAAAGTGACTTGTTTTTGCAAGAGCTTTAGCATAAAAAGCAATCCTTGTAGTGAGACAACCCCTTTAAGTCTCTTTTTCTACTGAGAACATTGATATTTACCTTGCTATATTACTCGTGTTATAATAAGTACCACTAATACAGCAGCATCACAGAGCGATG
Source organism: Phyllomedusa bahiana (assembly GCA_025379985.1). Lineage (NCBI taxonomy): Eukaryota > Metazoa > Chordata > Amphibia > Anura > Hylidae > Phyllomedusa > Phyllomedusa bahiana. The sequence goes on from JAODAL010000254.1 coordinate 225,105, forward strand.
CACCACTTACATGGCAGCCCAATGCAATATATACATATGGACATTTATAGAGGTGTACAACATGTGCATATAATACATGTACAATTGATGCCCAGTATTGTGCATCTAGTAGGACATGGACCTTACTACTGGGACAGCACATGATATGATGTAAAACTGACATACATAATATCCATAGAACTAATAGTGAGACAAAGAAGAGAGGTACTTTTTTTTAATTTTGGGATTAGTTTCTCTTGATGTCATAAGAAATGTAAATAAAGTTGTATAAACTCATTAGCTAAGCCAGTGTGGAAATAAAGTGTGCAGTTATACGACATAGATCTGCAACATAGTTTCACGATATAGATCTATCTCCAACTGGGTCAGGTTGTGTATAGGTTATGGATTGTAGTTATGTTACATAGGCCTGGTAAAAGAAATACATTTTTAAGGCATGCGTGAAACTGGTAGTGTTAGGTGCTAGTCTAATGCTTTAGGGCAGTGAGTTCTAGAGAATGGGTGCAGCACAGGAGAAGTCCTGCAGATGGGAGTAAAAAGTATGTCAACATTTGAATTTTTCAGTTTGTTCTGTGGTGCCAGATCAATTTCACACCACCAGCAGTGCCTGACAGCCCCCGCTGACATATCCAAGGGGCTTTTATTATTACCCAAAAAATTAGCACAGTCCGTTGTGTCTGTTTTTTGGTAAAAACAGAAACTGAAACAGAGGCTCTAGATCAGGGGTGTCAAACTCGTTGTCACCGGGGGCCACATCAGCCTCACGGCGTACCTTAAAGGGCCGACATAATTTTAGAACTACTTGTAGGTAGATAAGTGGGTATAAAGCCCCCTGTATATGACAGTTATATCTGCCCATGTAGGTAGATAGGTATTTTTGCCCCCTGTATCCAGGTAGTAATATGCCCTCTGCAGCCAGGTAATATGCCCCATATAGAAAGGGAGATGCCCCACATAGCCCCCTGTAGCCAGGGAGATGCCCCACATAGTCCTCTGTAGACTGATAGATGCCCCATATAGCCCCCCTGTAGCCATGTAGATGCCCCATATAGTCCCCCAGTAGCCAGGCAGATGCCCCCATAGTCCCCCAGTAGCCAGGCAGATGCCCCCATAGTCCCCCAGTAGCCAGGCAGATGCCCCCATAGTCCCCCAGTAGCCAGGCAGATGCCACCATATTCCCCCAGTAGCCAGGCAGATGCCACCATATTCCCCCAGTAGCCAGGCAGATGCCACCATATTCCCCAGTAGCCAGGCAGATGCCACCATATTCCCCCAGTAGCCAGGCAGATGCCCCCATAGACCCCCCGTAGCCAGGCAGATGCCCCATAGTCCCCCAGTAGCCAGGCAGATGCCCCCCTACTGATTAGAAAATTAAAAAAAAGCTACTTACCTCATGTCCGTGCAGCGCGTTCGGTCCACTCCGGGAGCTGTGTACGGTGTACGCGGCGTGACGTCCCGCCGCTTACGCCCGCACGCAGCTCCCAGAGACCCAGCATCACAGGGGGCGTGAGCAAAGCGGCGCGTCACGCCCCCTGCGACGCCGTATGTACAGCGCTCGCCGAGCACAGTACATACAAAGGGAGAAGGTGGGAGGGAAACGATCCCTCCTGCCTTCTCCCTGTACTAGCTGACTGACTCTGCGCGGCTGTGGTAAAACAGCCGTGCGGAGTCAGGGAGATCGCGGGCCGGAAAACACAAGGCCGCGGGCCGGATGTGGCCCGCGGGCCTTGTGTTTGACACCTGTGCTCTAGATGGAATCTTCAAAGGAGTTTTCCAGTCCTATACAATTATGTTTAAGCTAAGCCAGGCTGTCAAAAAATATTAAAGAGTTCTACCTGCCCCTCTGTCCTGCACTGCTGCCGCTCCAAAGTGCCCCTCGGCCTGCTCCTCTATTGTAACACACTGGAGATGCTTGAGCTCCATTCTCTAATACTGGAATGTAACCCTCTTTTGTGCATCAGGATGAGAGCGCAAAGGTGCAAAGAAGCGGATCATAGGATAGCAGCAGCAGTGCAGGACAGGGAGGGGGAGATATAACTTTTTTTTCTATTATTCTCCAGCCTGGCCTCATTTTGTGCATCATTTTACAGGACTAGAAAACGCCTTTGAAACAGAAGAGAACAGAATCTAGTAAGGGAAGAGTTGTGGATCATTGGTCAGTGAAAAGCAAGAAACCTCACCTTAGTATGTATGTTAACTCACTTTGGATACTTGAGACATATAATAATAGTAATTATAAGTAAATCGCTAGCCCCAGTTACTGACCATTCTAGCTAATAAGACTTGATATTATCTAGGCTACTGTAGTAATACGGGAAGTTTTGCATTCGTCCGTTTGTTTTAGCGTAGTCTAAGTGCATGTAAATGGACAACATTAAAAGCGTGCATATAGGAAATCAATGCATTTGCCATGTAGTGCATTAGCATTTCTGCTATGTGTTCATGCATTTTAGTTTTCAAGAATGCATTTCTCATATCCTTGGAAATCGAACATTAGACAGTTGTCAATATGCCTTTTGTGCTGATTTTGCACTCATCTAGAAACATATGGAAAACCACTTATATGGTGAATAAATGTGTATTTATGTAGCTAAATGGTAAAGACCTACCGCAATCACATCCCAAACACATAAGAACCAAAATGCTGATTTTCAAATTTCCTTGAAGGGAGAACATTGTTTGAACAAAAAAACACTGTTTATGATCATTACTCTATTAATATTATGTCATTTTTATACAACTTTTTACACATTTTATATGCATTTTAAAAACAGTGAAGCAACCTAGAAAGGGTCACACAGTATGGTGTACAAAAATACAGTATAAATAACAGCAAGTCTGCATATAGGTCAATCAGGCAACAACTTTTATAACAAAAGTTTGATGGTCACAGTAGTTAAATATTTAGAAATGTAACCTGGTCAAATACCAAATCTACCAAAACTAGCAATTAGACAGTCTAGTAAGCTAATTAAGCAGAATTTAATCCAGTCAAACACCTCTGGCTGCAAAAGTGAGTTCATCCATAGGTAAGTCAGTGGTGACCAAGTAGGCCCATTGGGAAAGGAACGGTATCTTTGGTAATTTGTAAATTAATTGAATGGATGTCCTGGCATAAAGCACTGCTATCCTATAAAGGATCTTATATTTAGTAGTAAGCTCTTTTCCCAACCATAGTAGGTTATTCTCTGCAGTGCAAACCCCTGGGGGTTTTAGTTTAGTGATGATAAAGAGACAAATTCGGGCATTCCAAAATCATATGGAACCATGTCCTATGGAATCTACCACATCTGGAATTGGTGTTGACCCTTAGGGCATGTTCACACGGCGGGTTCCGGCGCGGTTCCCGCGGCCAAATCGCGCCTAGTTTATTAACATGGTTTCCTATGGGAAACCGCGTTAATATTCACACGCCGCGGGTTTGGCCCAAGTTTGCGGCGAGTTCCAACGAGGTTCTGGCCGCGAGAGCCGAGGCCAAAACCGCCGTGTGAATGGGGCTTTAGCCTATGCATCTCAACTAGCTGTACTGGGGTAAAATATACTCTGCAAGATAGTCCTCTTTCCCTCTCGCAAAGGATTTTTTCAAGGGTGAATCCCGACAAAGCATAATAATTTTATAAAAAGAAGAGAGAGGCTTTTGAAGATGTACCCTTGTGGCTCCTCCAAGTGTCCACATTCCAAAAGTATTGTACCCCATCAAACTGGGCATTGTAGGCATGACATAATTGCAAGTAGCCGTATAGTGCAGAATTAGGGAAGTCAAATGTTTTTGTACAAATTAAATATTGGTTGCTATGGATGGGCCACATATTAAACACCATAAGCATCTATACGTAAAGGTGAACAAAAAAAAATAAATCATTAGTGATGTAACCATAATCCACGGGTGAAAATATTTTTATGCGTATGCTCCAATATTGGAACACTCGTCAGACTGGATCAAGATCTTATTCTATAGCCAGTGTGGCAAATCAATAAATATAGATAGATAGATACAGATATATAGATATATAGTCAAGTTTAAAAGGAGCTGTGCTATGTTTGATATATACAGTGCTCCCTCAACATAAAATATGAATTGCTTACAGGACAACCATTGTATGTTGAACCATTGTAAGTTGAAACTATAAGGGCTTGTTCACACGGCGTTTTTGTGATTCGTTTTACGGATCCGTTTTACGGATCCGCAAAACGGATCTAACAATTGTCAGTGTTTTTATCATTGAGTTCAATGGCAAAAGCGCATCGCTGTTCTCACGGGAGATCGGCGATGCACTTTTGAGGGCTCTCCTGCGCTGCGCTTTTCGCATCCGCTTTAAGAATTGACATGTCAATTCTTATTGCGGTTTACGCAAGTGAAAGCCCATAGGAGATAATGGAGTCCGCTTTTGGCACCTGTCCAAAAGCGCTCCACACTCCGGGCACGTATCAGCTGCGCTTTGCATCCTGAAAGCGGATGCGAAAAAGCGCACTGGGAGGCTGTGCGGCGGCAGCGCAGGTGGAGCGGCGGCAGCGCAGGTGGAGCGGCGGCAGTGTAGGTGGAGCGGCGGCAGCGCAGGTGGAGCGGCGGCAGCGCAGGTGGAGCGGCGGCAGCGCAGGTGGAGCGGCGGGAGCGGGAGCGCAGGTGGAGCGGCGGCAGTGGTAGGTGGAGCGCGGCAGGACGCAGTGGAGCGGCGGCAGCGCAGGGTGGAGCGGCGGCAGCGCAGGTGGAGCGGCGGCAGCGCAGGTGGATCGGAGGTGAGCGGCGGCGGTTGGGAGCAGTGACAGTGGAGGTGCGGAGATTTGAATTGCGGGGGAGCCGGGGGCTGAGGTGCGGGACATTTGAATGGGAGCTGTGACAGTGGAGGGGCGGGACATTTGAATGGGAGCCGTGACAGTGGAGGTGCGGGACATTTGAATGGGAGCCGTGACAGTGGAGGTGCGGGACATTTGAATGGGAGCCGTGACAGTGGAGGTGCGGGAGGAGAGAGACAGACAGAGAAAAAGAGCAATCTGAATACGCATCCGGAAAGCGGATGCGTAAAAGCATTCAACACGGATCCAAATAAAGTAACAACTGCTGCGTTTTACGGATCCGCTTTCCGGATGCGTTTTTAACTGTCAAAAACGGATCCGTAAAAAGGATCCAAAACGCCGTGTGAACAAGCCCTAAGTCTATAGAAAAATTAGTAATTAGTTCCAAAGCCCATAATGTCATCCAACATATTGCAAAATAAGGGATTAGGCATAGAATTAATCCACATAATGTAAGTCAGAGAGCTACTAGAAGCTGGAAATCACTTCCTATTTTGAGAACTGGACTTTATTTGTACTTTATACAGAATGTACCAGAAAAGAAATATGGGGCCTTCATCTGGTGCCTAAAGGAGTCACTCATACTGACACATGTAACATCTACATGTACTGCACTGCACTGTAGAGAGGTGCTACTGGACTGCTAATCACTGCATGCACGGCACCAATGCAGATGTTTTACAAGTAAAATGTCTATGATAATTGGTTGGATCTTCCATCAATCACATGAGCTGCAGATCAGCAGTGTCTGTGGCATTATATGGTGAGTGAGGTTTTTTAGATACAATGTCCCAGGAAAGGCTATTGTATGCTGAAAATATCCTGAGGCCATTGTAACTTAAATGGGTATTCCCGTTTTATTGATTAGCTTTAAACATGCAGGCAAAAGGAAATAAAAACTATTACCATATATATTGCTGTTCTGATTTTGCTTCTCTTCAGAGCAGGAACAGATCTTATCTACTACTTGTGCAGACAATCTACCCTAGGTCACTGGCCACCTTTTTCTTCTCTTACAGGCTAAAGTAATGGTCGAGATGATGACTCAGTCTCTGCTTTGTTCCTTGTCTTGAAATACTGGAGTTCATTTACATTAGCTTTAACCCTTTGTCGTTGTCTGTAGCCTTGTTCACTGCTGTTTACAAACATGTCACTGTAATAGGGTCAGCTAGGAATAGCAGAACTGATATGCCAATCACTGCTATAGAACCACCCACAACCTGACCAGGATTTGTATTCTGCCTGTGGCTCTGGAAAACAGCATGGTAAGAACACTCCTTTAAAGCGCTACTGTATATGACACCAACATATGCAAAGAAGTCAAATAAATGAACAAACATTGAGATAAGAGGAGAAAGATCTACAGCAGTTTACAATCTAAAGGAATATAAGCTTAGATGTAGATCCTTCTTTATATTCTACTTCTAGTGTTGCATTTGCTTTTTCTAATTTTGTTAGACAGTGAAGGAAAATGGGGGGGAGCGCACAAAAAAAGTCTCCGACTAGTGTTTGTGTTTATTGTGATGCAGTTTTTTATCTGGGCCAAAGAAAAGGAGATCAGACAGCAAAACAACACATAAGTTTAGCTGGCTCAAAGAAAAGCAGCTTTCACTAATCACTGTGGCTGCTTAGGTTTATGGCTCTGCAAATCAAAATCTAAACATGATGTTTATATTCCCATAATGTGTGCAGTTCTGTAGAAAATGACGATGAAAACTTGTTTTCTTCTGACTGGTAAAAAAGCACATTCTAGTATAATGTTCAGAACATGGCTCATTAGCTTCCTAGTTCACTCCTTTTCCAGTATCTTCCTTGATTGAACTCTCCATTAAAGGGGTTTTGCCACGAAGTAAAATTGACGTGGGAAGCTTGCAAATGAAATAACAAACATTTTCCTCATTCATTATTATTAAAAATTCTGCACCGTTTTTGTTTTAGCTGCTCCTTTAGTGATCCATTGTTTACAGCTCGTCTCCAGGGAATACAACCAAGGCTGAGAGCTCCTGGTCGTATGCCCTGACCAGTCCTGGTCAGACATGCTCAGACATCACTTCTCCTCTCCTCTGAGTGTTCAAACCCCAGGTGCTGTCATTCTACTCCTGTCCTTTGTGCTCCTTAGTAATTAGTCAAAGTGCAAATAAATAAAAAAGAAACCTCAATGAGGTCTGTGCATTGATAAAGAGAAGAAAAAAACAAAACACAATTGGTTCCTGCAGGGACTTGAACCTAGGACCCTTGTGCCTGGAGGCAAAAACTTTACCTCTCCGCTACTCACAATGCTTTACATAACAGACCTTACTTTGACTACAGAGAGGAAAGGCCTGGTGATGTCATCCTGCTGCATCATATGATATGCAATAAAAAAAAAATCACACGCCCCCCTTCTGAGCACACAGAGCTAAGGAGACGGATACAGGAGGTATGAAATGAGATCGTGTCAAAACCCCTTTAAGCCCCATTCACATCTCATTTTGGCCACTGTCAGTGGGATCTATTGGGAAAGGTATCTCCATGTAAGACCCAGTGAAGCCATGGTTATCTATAGGGAAATGCAGTGTCTTTTGGACTAGTTTTACTCCATATGTCAAATGTACATACTTTATATACCAGACACAAATGTGTGGTAGGCCATGCTTCTGTCGCTGGTATATAAAGCGTATGCTGCGCTTTTGTGTCTGGTACGTAGAGCATGTGCATTCAGGAAACAGAGCAGACATAGTCCAAAGAAGACTATGTTTGCCCTACACACCTTTATGGCTGCACCTTGGCCCTGCCGCAGTATACATTGGGATAACTTTTTCAAGGTATCTCAGAAACCTCCAATGGAGACCTGAACAGGTGTATTCTACAAATTCAGCTATGCAAACTTAAATAGAAGCTGGATCAACCCAATAACTATAACTCAACCAAGACCACAGCAAAACAATGATATTAAAAAACAAAAAACTTTATTTGAACATAATTAATGACAAGCCATAAAAAACATCTACTAAAAACAATTCATATGACACACAATAGTGGAGAGGTATAGACAGTCAGCTGGGAATAGGTAATAAATAAATAAGTGAATACTCATAATATAATACATTTTTAAGCACTAAAGAAACCATATACCATATTTTTCGGACTACAAGGCGCACCGGATTATAAGGCGCATTATCAATGAGCGCCTGTTAAGTCTTCTTGGTTCATATATAAGGCGCACCGGATTATAAGGCGCGGCACATTAAATGAAACAAAGCTCAGACCACAAGCCAAGCTTCATTCAACACTTTCACAATAACTCTCAACTTGTAAAGTTGTAACAAAAGTCAATACATGTACATATTTCCGTGCCGTATCGCAAAATACGTGTCACACTTAGTGAAGATGATTTGTAACTGATTTCGGAACGTATTTCCGATCGGAAATCAGTTACAAATCCGTTACAAATAAGTGTCACTAAATTAGCTGTAAATACGTTCTGAACAAAACCCAAGTGAAGAATTGATTCATATATAAGGCGCATCGGACTATTAGGCCCGTTCACACGGCTTATTTGCCGACGGATTGGCGCCGTATTCCGCGCCGGATTTGCGCTTCAATACGGCGCCAATCCGTCGGAGTCATTACGGTAATCCACTGCTCTCATAGAGAACAGTGGATTCCGTCGCTCCTCCCCGCTTGGCAAATCCGCCGCGGGGGGAGAAAGTGACATGCACATTATTTACGGCGCGGACGCGCCGTAAACAATGCATTGTCTATGGGGCCGGGAGCGGCGCCCCCGACGCGCTCCGGCCCCGCCCCCGCCCCGCCCCTTATTCACGGCGGATTTGTGCACTCAATACGGCGCACAAATCTGTCGGGAATAAGCCGTGTGAACGAGGCCTAAGGCCTCGTTCACACGGCTTATTTCAGAACGTATTTACATCGGATTGCCGATCGTAAATACGTTCTGAAATCAGTTGAAAATCAGTTGCAAATAAGCTTCACTAAGTGTAGCACGTATTTGTAACTGATTTCCCGACGGATTCACCATCCCCATTCATTATAGTTGGTGAATCCGTCCGGAAATAATTGACATGCACATTGTTTTTCCGTCCGGATTGCCGTCGTCAATTCGCGGCGGCAATCCGGCACGGAAATATGCGTCGTGTGAACGACGAGCCGTATTTTCTATTGAAATCAATAGAAAATGGGCTGTTACTTCTTTCTGACTGATTTGCCGACGGATTGACGATCGTCAATCCGTCGACAAATCTGCGGCGAAATAAGCCGTGTGAACAGGGCCTTAGGCTATGTTCACACGGCTGATTTCAGAACTGATTCACGTCGGATTTCCAACGTAAATACGTTCCGAAATCAGGTGCAAATCAGTTGCAAATAAGTGCCACTAAGTGTGGCACGTATTTGGAACTGATTTCTCGACGGATTCACCATCTCCAATCATTGTAGGTGGTGAATCCGTCCGGAAATAATTGACATGCACATTGTTTTTTCTGCCGGATTGCGTCCGCAATCCGCAGCCGCAATCCGGAACGGAATTAAGTGTCGTCTGAACGACGACACGTATTTCCCATTAAAATCAATGTAAAACGGCCTGTTACCTGTTTGTAACTGATTTCACAACGGATTTGCGGCCGTAAATACGGCTGCAAATCCGTTGCGAAATAAGCCGTGTGAACATGGCCTAAGGAGCACTTTAGATTTCTGAGAAAATCATAGGCTTTTATGTGTGCCTTATAGTCCGAAAAATACGGTATTTAAAAACAAATTAATCATATCTCGGCAATATATAATATAGTGAATAAAGTGCTTAGTGCACATAAATAAACCACAATGATATCCACACAGAGACTCTCCTGAAGAAGCATATATGTGAAATGCGCGTAGGGAATCTATCTTGTGACAGTCTGTCTGGGTAATGTTATTCTATGAGATGTATATTATATGGATTGCTTATTCATTAAATCTTACTCTAGTGCATTTGTCTCTATATAGACTTTTTGGCACGGTAGCACTTTATTAGGGGGTATATACCTGCATACATTTTTTCACATTTTATATATATATGTGTGGATATTGTTGTGGTTTATTTATGTGCACTAAGCACTTTATCCACTATATTATATATTGGTGAGATATGATGATGAGTTGATTACATTGAGTATTCACTTATTTATTACCTATTCCCAGCTGGCTGTCTATACCTCTCCACTATTGTGTGTCATATGAATTGTTTTTAGTAGATGTTTTTTATGGCTTGTGATTACTTATGTTCAAATAAAGTTTTTTGAATATCGTTTTGCTGTGGTATTCTACAAATTGTTTAGGAAATACTTGATTTACTTCTTGGTGACCAATGTTGTAGTACACACTGCCATATGTACTGAAGGGGTCAGTGGATGGTCTGCTATATGGTATACTACTGGTATACAGACGGCCACAGAGATGACATACATGTTGGAGCCTGCTTTTTTTTGTCCAGTACACCAACTACAATTTTCAGTCTGTTCAAAATCTGAGTTTGCCGTGATATATGTTCATTTTTATAATCTAGCATTTAGGCAGATGCTTTAGGGAGACCATGTCTGACAGGGAAGCCTTCCAAAACCGGCGTGGGGTCATTGGGGGTGTTGTTATTAGGGGCGGGGTTAAGGAGGGGGCTGGATGTTTAGAATCACACACAGAAAAAAAAGCACAATAAAGTGTATACTGTGTCATTTAGGGGTAAAGTATGGGGTAATCAATATTATATAACTGTAGACTGATTGTCAGCTCTGTGCTATTAATAATGCTGACCCACAGAGCTGATAATCAGTCTGCAGTAATATTGATCAGCTCTGTGGGTCAGCATTATACATGTATATAATATACCGTATATACTCGAGTATAAGCCGAGTTTTTCCGCCCAAAAAATGAGCTGAAAAACTCTACCTCGGCTTATACTCGAGTCACTGTCTGCGCTCGGGTGCTGCGATGGCCCGGGCGCCGACAGGGACGCTTCAGCTATATGCGGCTCCTCAGGGAGCGCATATAGCTGAATGCCGATAACAGCGCACAGTGTCCGGGCGCTGCGCTGGCCCGGGCACTGTCCGCGATCCCTCCGGAGCGCATACAGGTGAAAGGATACCACTGCGGGGCACAGAGCGAGCGCTCCGTGCTCCGTAGTGGACTCCGGGCATCTGCGGCCGCCCGCAGTTTCCGGCACAGGCAGCGTGTGTCATCACGCTGCGTGCGCGGCCTGATGACGTCACCCGCCTGTGCCGAGAAGATGCAGGAATCGCACGGGAGGCCGGAGCAGCGAGGAGGCGGAGCGGCGAGGGAGACGGAGCAGCGGGGAGCCAGGTAAGTGATTGTTTTTGATTTTTTTTAAACTGCCTATGCCTGCCTACAGCTGCCTATACCTGCCTATATCTGCCTACAGCCGGCCCTATACCTGCCTACAGCCGGCCCTATAAATGCCTACAGCCGGCACTATACCTGCCATATAACTGCCTACAGATGCCTATACCTGCCTACAGCCGGCCCTATACCTGCCCTATACCTGCCTACAGCTGGCCCTATACCTGCCTACAGCTGGCCCTATACCTGCCTACAGCTGGCCCTATACCTGCCTACAGCTGGCCCTATACCTGCCTACAGCTGGCCCTATACCTGCCTACAGCTGGCCCTATACCTGCCTACAGCTGGCCCTATACCTGCCTATTACCTGTATATGGGGCAATATACCTTCCTATTACCTGCGTATGGGGCAAAATACCTGCCTATTATCTGCTTATGGGGGACATATAACTGCCTATTACATGCCTATGGGGCCATATATACTGCTCCTATACCTGCATATAGGGCCATATATCCGCCTATAATTGCCTATGGGGGACATTAAACTGCCTATGTAATTTTATTGGTATCCATTTTTATTTTTAAAATTTACCAGTAGCCGCTGCATTTTCTACCCTAGGCTTATACTCGAGTCAATAAGTTTTCCCGTTTTTTGGGGCAAAAGTAGGTGCCTCGGCTTATACTCGGGTCGGCTTATACTCAAGTATATACGGTACATATGTAATCAGCTCTGTCATTATAGAGATATATGCCCCCTGTAATAATAAATAAATATAGCCCCCCTGTAGTGATAATACTACATAGCTGCCCCAGTAGCGATAGTGATACATAGCTAGCTGCCCCAGTAGTGATAATGATACATAGCTGCCCCCAGTAGTGATAATGATACATAGCTGCCCCAGTAGTGATAATGATACATAGCTGCCCCAGTAGTGATAATGATACATAGCTGCCCCAGTAGTGATAGTGATACATAGATAGCTGCCCCAGTAGTGATAGTAATACATAGCTGCCCCAGTAGTGATAGTGATACATAGATAGCTGCCCCAGTAGTGATAGTGATACATAGATAGCTGCCCCAGTAGTGATAGTGATACATAGCTGCCCCAGTAGTGATAATGAAACATAGCTGCCCCAGTAGTGATAGTGATACATAGCTGCCCCAGTAGTGATAATGAAACATAGCTGCCCCTGCAGTGGTAATAATACATAGCTGCCCCCAGTAGGGATAGTGATACATAGCTGCCTCAGTAGTGATAGTGATACATAGATAGCTTCCCCAGTAGTGATACATAGCTGCCCCAGTAGTGATAATGAAACATAGCTGCCCCTGCAGTGGTAATAATACATAGCTGCCCCCAGTAGGGATAGTGATACATAGCTGCCCCAGTAGTGATAGTGATACATAGATAGCTGCCCCAGTAGTGATACATAGCTGCCTCAGTAGTGATAATGAAACATAGCTGCCCCTGCAGTGGTAATAATACATAGCTGCCCCCAGTAGTGATAGTGATACATAGCTGCCCCCAGTAATGATACATAGCTGCCCCCAGTAATGATACATAGCTGCCCCCAGTAATGATACATAGCTGCCCCAGTAGTGATAGATAGCTGCCCCAGTAGTGATAGATAGCTGCCCCCAGTAGTGATAGATAGCTGCCCCCAGTAGTGATAGATAGCTGCCCCCAGTAGTGATAGATAGCTGCCCCCAGTAGTGATATATAGCTGCCCCAGTAGTGATACATAGCTACCCCCAGTAGTGATAGTGATACATAGCTGCCCCCAGTAGTGATATATAGCTGCCCCCAGTAGGGATATATAGCTGCCCCCAGTAGGGATATATAGCTGCCCCCAGTAGGGATATATAGCTGCCCCCAGTAGTGATAGATAGCTGCCCCCAGTAGTGATAGATAGCTGCCCCCAGTAGTGATATATAGCTGCCCCCAGTAGTGATAGATAGCTGCCCCCAGTAGTGATAGATAGCTGCCCCCAGTAGTGATAGATAGCTGCCCCCAGTAGTGATAGATAGCTGCCCCAGTAGTGATAGATAGCTGCCCCCAGTAGTGATAGATAGCTGCCCCCAGTAGTGATAGCTGCCCCCAGTAGTGATATATAGCTGCCCCCAGTAGTGATAGCTGCCCCCAGTAGTGATATATAGCTGTACCCAGTAGTGATATATAGCTGTACCCAGTAGTGATATATAGCTGTACCCAGTAGTGATATATAGCTGTACCCAGTAGTGATATATAGCTGTACCCAGTAGTGATTGCTGCCCCCAGTAGTGATACATAGCTGTCCCAGTAGGCAGGCAGGACAATTAAAAATAAGAAAAAAGAAGAAGTAGTCGTCACTTACCTTTCCCAGATCCTCGGCCGAGCTCCTCCTCCCAGCAGCCGACAGCAGCGAGCGGCGCGGGGGGTGTGACATCACTGCTCATCACACTCCCTGCACCGCTCATCGTTGTAGATACAGAGCTCAGTGAGCGCCGCATCTACAGCGAGAGGGAAAGCAGGGTGGTAATGTATCGCTCCTGCTTTCCCTATAATGCAGCCGCACGCTGTGCGCAGCTTCTATCCCTGCGCGGCCGAATTACAGCGGGCGCACAGAGAAGATGCCGACCGCCCGGACGAAAGTCACCGGGCGGCCGGCATCATGTGTAGCCGGCGCCGCGGACCGGCAGGGGATGCGCTAAGGCCCGGTGCCGGTCCACGGACCGGGGTTTGGGGACCCCTGCTTTAACGCACTTTAGTTGTCAATACCCCAAATGGCTGTGAGGTCTGGGTTCCACTTTCGGGACTACCCGAAATCAGAATTTAGGGTCCCCTGCTCAGTACTCCAGAAAGAGGATGTGAGGTGCCTGTTTTCACGTAAGTTTTCGGGGGTTACAGAAGTGTCTGTTTCACATCTATAACAAAAGACACACACGTATATATATATAGCCTCCTCCCCAACTCCTCTCCTCCTCTTTGGAATCGTGAATCTATCAGATATTGTTAGGCTATGTCTACACAGCGCAGAGTTTTGGTGCGTATTTTTGGCAGATTCAGTATTTTGAATCCGGCGAAAATCTGACGTTACCCTGTGCTGCACAGACATCCGTGAAACATTTTTACAGACACTTTAAAAGTTCGGTGTAATATGCAACTTGTATATTACGCCGCACTGTGCTCGGATTCGCCGTCGGCCCTGTACGTTGAATCCGAAAACCGACCACGGTTTTAGCGCAAATCAGCGGAAAGAAACGCTGTCCTGCTGTGGTCCAGCAGTGTCAAAATGCCATTGGATTTGCGACAGTGTTTTGTCATATGCTGTGTGGACCTAGCCTTATGGTATATATTGCGGATATTTCATGATTGTGACAGAAATAAATACTCCTTTGAGGAAGAAATCCAGAGATAATACAAAAACTGTTTTTACTGGATTGCTAATTTGGTTGCTTAAATAGCATATGCAGCCCTATGGTGCCACCCATGCGTTGCCCACCACAACAGTGCCAGTCATACAGTGCCCACCTGTAACAGTGGCTAACATAGTAGTGCCAGCCATACAGTGCCCCCGATAACAGTGCCAGCCATATAGTGCCCACCATAACGGTGCCAAACATACAGTGCCCACCATAATGGTGCCAGCCATACAGTGCCCCCAATAACGGTGCCAGGCATACTGTGCCCCCAATAAGTGCCATCCATATAGTTACCACCATAATACCATAATGGTGCCAAACATACAGTGCCCACCATAACAATGCCAGCCATACAGTGCCCACCATAACGGTGCCAGCCATACAGTGCCCACCATAACGATGCCAGCCATACAGTGCCCACCATAATGGTGCCAGCCACAGAGTGACCACAATAACGGTGCCAGCCATACAGTGCCAGCTATACACTGCCCACCATAACAGTGCCAGCCATACAGTGCCCACCATAACAATGCCAGCCATACAGTGCCCACCATAACAGTGCCAGCCATACAGTGCCCACCATAACAATGCCAGCCATACAGTGCCCACCATAACAGTGCCAGCCATACAGTGCCACCAATACAGTGCTCACCAGAACGGTGCCAGCCATAGTGCCCACCAGAGCGGTGCCAGCCATACAGTGCCCTCCATAATGCTGGCAGCCACAGAGTGGCCACTTTAACGGTGCCAGCCATACAGTGCCCACCATATCGGTGCCAGCCATACAGTGCCCACCTTATCAGTGACAGACATAGTGTCAGCTATACAGTGCCCACCATAACGGTGCCATACAGTGCCCACCATAACGGTGCCAGCCATACAGTGCCAGCTATACAGTGCTCACCATAACGGTGCCAAACCTACACTGCCCACCATAACGGTGCCAGCCATACAGTGCCCACCATAACGGTGCCATACAGTGCCCACCATAACGGTGCCAGCCTTACATTGCCAGCTATACAGTGCCCACCATAACGGTGCCAAACCTACACTGCCCACCATAACGGTGCCAGCCATACAGTGCCCACCATAACGGTGCCAGCCATACAGTGCCCACCATAACGGTGCCAAACATACACTGCCCACCATAACAGTGCCATACACTGCCCACCATAACAGTGCCATCAGTTGATTGTAGCTGTTAAAAGATTAAAATTCCTGAGGTGTATGAAGACAGACACAGCGAGGTAGTGTCCTCATGACTGGGCGCTGCCCAAAGGGGAGCTGGGGGCCGCATGTTGTGCATCCCTGGTCTCTATTAAGGAGTTTTGCAGAGAGCCATGAAACTCTAGATACACAATAACCTATTATGATGATTTTGAGTTTAACTTTTATGCCAGTGTTACTGTGTAATACTAAAGTAGTGTGTGGGATTTTGATCAAGCTAGTTTTAAAAATGTCAACCTTCCCTGAAATATTTGATATTTCAGGGAAAGATCATTGATATTGCAATTGATGCCCAGCAAATAGTAATGCGTGCTTACTCCCCGCGGCTTAAATGAGCGGCTCCGGCGTGCTTGCTAGGCACTGATATTTCTACTACAATATGACTGTTAAAATGTGTCCTGCCAGCTGTGCTGTTCCAATCTCCAGAGCTTCTTTGTATAACCCTTCTTTGACCCTGCCTTGCAGTACAGCTTTTATGCGGAGATAGGCTTGAGAGTCTGGTGCTGCTTTGTGTGCACCCAGTTGTAAACACATGGATTTTCTAGTTTCAGTACAATCCTTTAATTATATGAGGACAAAGGAAAAAGGTCAGATGACAAAACAGAAGCGTCTGCAAAGGTTTATCATAAAAAGACGCAATCATTGCATTCCAATAAAACAGGAGTTTTTCCTCTGTCCTTCGTCATTTTCTTGGGGTCAAAACAACTAGCCTTTTTGCAGCAGCTTCTTGGCACTGAGCGCATGGCCATAAAGCCATATTCTCGCTGATTTAGTACACAGAGCATTGTGTGTGGTCTCCGCTTACATAGGTTTTAAATAATGACATCATTGTGATAAATGTGATTGCACGATAACAGCCGAGGGTCATCCTGCAGATGTGTGCATGGAAGACATTCATTTATATTCTTTGTGCAGTCTGTACAGTGACTTACAATGTGAATGGGGCATATCCTGAGCATATTTTTGTATGTTATCATTTACTATGCAGCAGGGGAAACTTTAGTGTTGTGATATGTGCATAATAATACTATATGTAGTTAGCGGTATATGCCAAAGGGTGACCTTGCTTGAATGGCACCAACACAGGTGGACACACTCTGTTCCTGCCAAGCAGAGAGAGCATATATCAGCTGTCAAATGCTGACAGCTGCTGTCGGTATGTCCTGCATCAATCGCACTGATTTTTTTTTTTTTTTTACAGAAAGCTTATATTAGGTCACTGCCATGAATCCAGTAATGTTAAAGGAACACTGCCATCAGAAAGGAGTATTTATATTAAAACGATATTCCCAAATATATATACATACATAGATGTGTGTGTATATATGTATATGTATATATATGTTTATATATATATATATATATATATATATATATTTGCTCTATTGTTCTCTCCACAGGGAGAGAGCAATAGGGATAAATAAAATTATACTAGATCATAAGCAATACATGAAAGGCAAAAAGGATAATCTTTGAACGTAGAAAGGGTGTTGCCTCACACTTATCAGGTAATTGCTGATAATATTTACACTACTGAGGTCAGAGACGACCAGAAAGAAGGGTCCAAGCTACGACTGGGTACCAAACACTGGCTTGCTGCTCTGTTCCTGGTACCAATTTCCCATTTCTCCCTGCCTGTGAGTCCTACGAATGCGGGAGTGACAGCTATGCGTGTGGGGAGCTTTCATATTTACAGATATGAAACTGGGGTGTGCTTGTGATGCACGGTTATTCCATAATTCCTTGTGAAACTTCGGCACCAATTGTCTGCTTGGTAACTGGGTGCACATACCTACCCTGGTCTTGGCCAAGGTGCTAACGAAATTAATGAGGAACCTTTGCGGCTCAGACTCCCTGTTGCTTTTTTGTAATTGAGAGCTTTCTTAATGACACATGTCCAGCAGTTGTGGAACTTACGGGAAGTTCCAGGAGCTGGGGGAGGGCGGAGCTAACTTTGGTCATATTCCTCACACCTTCCCTTAATAAATGAAAAACCCACAATGGTACCAACAATTCTGTCTATTTGTGTGTGTATATATACAGTTAATAGGGGGTTATTGCTGATTCTATATCCCTTGATAATACAAAGAAATATCCCTGAATGGCTAGGCAATCAAATACACAATTAACAGGGACATACAATATGCAGTATAGAAGGTTGTAAAGGACACTTATCGTCTGAACACGAAGGCGTGTTCTACATTGAAAGCAATATAAATCACACTGCACATTGATAGAAGCGTGTTTGGGTCCGTTTATGGTCTGAAAAACGTACTGAACACGCCGTGTGAACATACCCTTATTTTTGCTTGTACTGTTTATTTACAGAAAGCTGTTTTATAATTGGAGATATGCTTTATTTTAACGTTAAATCATAGCTTATATTAACCTTGGAATCGGATTACAAGGCATCAGGTCTTCAAATTCAGCAAAGTTCTTCTTTCTTTTCAACTCCAGAAAAAAATCGCTTTTCTTTGATGTTCCTTCATTTGATTTTCACATCTGCAATACAGTACCGTAGTTGGTGACTTTATTACTTGCTCCACGGCTTCAAATGTGGTGTTTTTCATCTTTTTGGCCCGAGACGGCTTTTAATATCAGTGGTAGACAACTAGGGAGTCATCAGTGTACAAAACTGAAGCATCTAGCAGCCTGTGCATTCTATAGATTGTATTGTATATTCTAAGTAATTCAGTCCTTTAACCACAGCCCAACTCTTTCATTAGACTGCTTAAATAAAGTGAAATAAAGACAAACTGGACTAAAAATATTTTAATATGGCCACATGGAGGAATGTATAATTTGAATGTAGCTAAATGTAGTTTTGTCATGATAAATGTATTTATATTTTATGCATTTTGGATCCTTGATCATTACATGTGGTTTCAATGTAAGTGGGAATATTTCTCCCTGTGGAGAGCGCCAAGCTGGCATTGGGAGTTTAAAGGGGTTTTCTCACTACATTGATTCATCTTACCTCAGTCCTGTTTTCTTGGTTTCACTTTGAATTCAGGGGTGTGTTTACTGGCTTCCACTAGGCTGCAGTAGAAGCCAGGTCTGTATTTATAGCAACCAGTGCTGGCAGCCTATCAGGAGAGATCGAACAGGTCTGTAGCTATAGCGACCTGAGGAGCTTATGCAGCCCATACACGAGGGGATATCTCAGAAAAGGTAGGACACTGTTAATGGACACATGTTGCAAAGAGACTTGTTTTTGCAAGAACTTTAACATAAAAAGCAATCCTTGTAGTGAGACAAGCCCTTTAAATACAAGGTAATGTTAACTGGGAAATAGGGTATGTAAGTTAGTTATCCTCCAAAAGGAAGAAAGCTGTCTTTGTAGTGCCACCTATTGGAGGTAGCTTCCCTGTACATCAGGTCTAACCCTTTCATGAGCCATACAGCTTGATTAAGAATTTTCATTAACATTGTGTTGGTAATTATACTGCTTTCCAGAATATTGATACTGTACAGGCGAGAGCAATACTAATTCTTACTGATGTTTGGAGATGAGGTCTATGTTTCAAGCAAAAAAAAAAAACAAAACAAAAAAAGCCCCAACTTTTTTCAGCCTTGTTTTTACAGTTTCCTTTCCCTAATTGCTTGTGTTTTGCTTTCATGCCAAACACATCGGAAATGTGTCAGTTTCTCATAGAATTGCATTGAAAGTAACACTGTGGGAAATGTTTGTGACTACTTGGCTATAAAGAGAAGTGACCGCCAAACACATAACAAAAATAAGTGATTGATAGGGATAAGTATATATCAGACAACGGCAGAAAAAAATCACATCCTTATTGTTAATCCAAAATATACAAAAAGACTTACATAAACAGATGTACAGTGGTAGTATGGACAAAGCCTCAGATGGAACAGTATGCAAATTGATACAAAAAATATATATATAGAAAACAAAATCTAAAGAGTAAACTCAAAAAGGATATAAGGGATCAATTCAATAATCAAAATGCAAAATAATAATAAGTCCCTCCATAATGAGCAATCAATACAAGATATAAAGCATACAGACCAAAGACTGAGGCCAACGTTTACCTCCTGACAAAACCGGGTGGTGAAATGCGCATTGGGGTATCCGTGCTTCAGTCTTTGGTCTGTATGCTTTATATATTTTATTTATTGCTCATTATGGAGGGAATTATTATTATTTTTAATTTTGATTATTGAATTGATCCCTTATATCCTTTTTGAGTTTACTCTTTAGATTTTGTTTTCTATATATATTTATTTGGTATACTGTTCCAGCTGAGGCTTTGTCTGTAGTGCCACTATACATTTTATATCTGTTTATGTATTTCCTTTTGTATATGTTGGATTAATTATAAAGATATTAAAAAGTGGTCTGCCATTAGCCACATTCTAGCAATACTGACATCTCAACATATTTTAGACTTCCCAGACGTGCTGTAAATCTTACTTTCAATTATGAAAATCCTTGAAGACCTATGACATCTCCTGACATATGTTAGTTCATACTTGTGTTCACTATGAAATGCCAAATGTGGATCCTTTTTGTTATAACTGTATTCTCCTGTTCCTTTGTTATTCCTCTTAGAAACGTATAACTAGTCATCTCTGTGTCCTTACACACAATGATGCTGTCAACATTCATCGGATATTCACACCCCTAATTGGTAATACCCAGTTGACAATTTAGTAGCAAGTTGTAGATACTGCTAGAAATGTAGATGTTTCGAAGGTAGTCCATATTGCCCTAAAAGTGATCTGCAAAAAAGTCATAGGAACCATCGACACAATTGTCTGTCCTTATGTAACCCTAAATTATTCAGTAGACAATCAGATGATTTCTATATCATTGTTATTAAAGGGAATGTGTCATCAAAAAATGACATATTGTTTAACTCACATTGTTATGTTAAACACATTTTTTAGGAATTTTTGGTTATGTTTTTTTTAATTTTCCAGATCACTTTCAATGGGCTAAATATTCATGCCAGCTTTATGTCAAACTACAGTCATATGAAAAAGTTTGGGCACCCCTATTAATCTTAATCATTTTTAGTTCGAAATATTTGGGTGTTTGCAATTTCAATTTGATATATCTAATAACTGATGGACACAGTATTATTTCCGGATTGAAATGAGGTTTATTGTACTAACACAAAATGTGCAATATGCATTAAACCAAATTTTGACTGGTGCAAAAATTTGGGTACCCTTATCATTTTATTGATTTGAATACTCCTAACTACTTTTTACTGACAACATTGGTTTTGTAACCTCACTGAGCTTTAAACTTCATAGCCAGGTGTATCCAATGATGAGAAAAGGTATTTAAGGTGGCCAATTGCAAGTTGTTCTTCTATTTGAATCTCCTGTGAAGAGTGGCATCATGGCTCCTCAAAACAACTCTCAAATGATCTGAAAACAAAGATTGTTCAACATAGTTGTTCAGGGGAAGGATACAAAAAGTTGTCTCAGAGATTTCACCTGTCAGTTTCCACTGTGAGGAACATAGTAAGGAAATGGAAGACCACAGGGACAGTTCTTGTTAAGCCCAGAAGTGGCAGGCCAAGAAAAATATCAGAAAGGCAGAGAAGAAGAATGGTGAGAACAGTCAAGGACAATCCACAGACCACCTCCAAAGAGCTGCAGCATCATCTTGCTGCAGATGGTGTCACTGTGCATCGGTCAACAATACAGCACACTTTGCACAAGGAGAAGCTGTATGGGAGAGTGATGCGAAAGAAGCCATTTCTGAAAGTCGCCTGAGGTATGCAAAAGCACATTTGGACAAGCCAGCTTCATTTTGGACTGTGGACTGTGGACTGATGAAACAAAGATTGAGTTGTTTGGTCATACAAAAAGGCGTTATGCATGGCATTCCAAAAACACAGCATTCCAAGAAAAACACTTGCTACCCACTGGAAAATTTGGTGGAGGTTCCATCATGCTTTGTGGCTATGTGGCCAATGCCGGCACTGGGAATCTTGTTAAAGTTGAGGGTCGCATGGATTCAACTCAGTATCAGCAGATTCTTCAGAATAATGTACAAGAATCAGTGATGAATTTGAAGTTACGCCGGGGATGGATATTTCAGCAAGACAATGATCCCAAACACAGCTCCAAATCTACTCAGGCATTCATGCAGAGGAACAATTACAATGTTCTGGAATGGCCATCCCAGTCCCCAGACCTGAATATCATTGAACATCTGTGGGATACTTTGAAGCGGGCTGTCCATGCTCGGCGACCATCAAACTTAACTGAACTTGAATTGTTTTGTAAAGAGGAATGGTCAAAAATACCTTCATCCAGGAACTGATTAAAAGCTACAGGAAGCGACTAGAGGCTGTTATTTTTGCAAAAGGAGGATCTACTAAATATTAATGTCACTTTTCTGTTGGGGTGCCCATACTTTTGCATCGGTCAAATTTTGGTTTAATGCATATTGCACATTTTGTGTTAGTACAATAAACCTCATTTCAATCCGGAAATATTACTGTGTCCATTAGTTATTAGATATATCAAATTGAAATGGCTGTTGCAAACACCCAAATATTTAGAACTAAAAATGATTAAGATTAATAGGGGTGCCCAAACTTTTTCATATGACTGTATGTGTGAACTGTGATGGCCACAATTTACACCTGATGGATGCGAGATAAGACGCAGATTTACTGACCCCTCCGTCACGCCTCACAAGTTTCCAGATAGTTGATGTCTTGACCTGCCGTAAATGACTTCTCTACCTATATTGCATTTTGTTATTTTTAAGATTTCTAAGATCCTTTGAAGGTCCATGTCTTTTGTGTATAAAAAGTCTGAATTTTCAATTTCTTGTATAACAACTTGTCTGAAGAAGGGATCTAGTTCTCTCGAAAGCTTACCATCAAATATACTCAATTAGCCTCTAAAAGGTATCGCCTGATTTCTTCACTCTTCTACTGCTTTCTATGGCTAACACGGTACAACATTATACTACTAGCAATGTTTTTTTTAATAATTCTTAAGTCCTGCAGTTTTCACTTTGGCCACTAAGCCTAATAATCGTCTGACACTTCCTGCTCTGTTTAGAGAGCTTTTCAGCGGTGTGCTCATTATCAGTAAAAGCAGGGTCAAGCTGAAATAATATTATTATTATTAATAATAATCTTTATTTATATAGCACCAACATATTCCGCAGAACCTTACAATATAGAGGGAATAAGCACAGACAAACCAGACATTAAATTATAAAAAAAGCTACTGACAATTGAGACACGAGGTGTGAGGGCCCTGCTCGCAAGAGCTTACAATCTATTAGGGTGTATGGGTGAAACAAAGGGTGACAAGTGCTTGGTTTACAATGGTCCAGCCATGTTACATAAATATAGGGTAGAATACATAAAAAGTGGATTAACCTGCCATCCCAACCATACATCTATATACAGATAAGTGCCTGTGGGTGCCAAAGTGCAGGAAGTGACGAATGTGTGACAGAATTTGGGGGGGATAACAGTTAGGGATCTTGGTTTGCTTGTCTAAGAAGATGATTTTTAAGAGCGCACTTAAAACTGGGAGGGTTGTGAGTGTGCCTGATCACATGGGGTAGCCTGTTCCAGAGAACTGGTGCAATACGTGCGAAATCTTGGAGACGGGCATGGGAGGTTCGGATGAGTGAGGTGTGTAGTCTTATATCAGTAGCAGAGCGAAGAGCCCGGGTAGGGTGGTAGACAGAGATGAGGGAGGAGATGTAGGGGGGTGCAGCGCTGTGGAGACCTTTATGGGTGAGAGTGATTAGTTTATGTTGTATTCTGTACTGAATAGGTAGCCAGTGCAGAGACTGACACAGGGTAGAGGCATCAGTATAGCGGCTGGAAAGAAAGACAAGTCTGGCTGCTGCATTCAGGACAGATTGGAGAGGGAAGAGTTTACAGAGAGGGAGACCGATGAGCAGGAAGTTACAGTAGTCGAGACGAGAAAGAATAAGAGCAACAATGAGAGTTTGGGCTGTTTCCACAGTGAGAAAAAGACGGATTTTGGAGATGTTCTTGAGGTGCAGGTGACAGGAGCGGGCAAGGGATTGGATATATGGGGTGAAGGACTGAAAGGAGACACCATTGTGTACAAATAACACAGAATCCACCAGTCACAAGAGGAGATGTCACCGCTCCCCCTCTCCCCTCCCTTTAAGGAGAAAACTATCCTATAGATGTCTATGGGACAGAAACTGTCTTAAGAATCCTATGTGCATGAAGCTGCTGTAAAGTATCTCTCTGACTGCTGTTAAAGCAGTGCAAGCAAGAATGTCCTCCCCACAGTCATATATAGACGGCTGAATAGAGAAATCTACAATCAGGAAATAAAAACAACTGAGAGGAAAAGAATGTGGATCAGGGTCTTGATTTAATAAGTAAAATAAAAAAAAAATTGGCGACATATTCCCTATAAGAACAATGGAGGGGACAGAATCTACAGCATTTGTGCCACTTTTGTGGCGCAACCGAAAACCGTCTGAAAAACCGGGTGAAAACCCGTGACATGGGGACAAGGCCTTACTGTGTATTTACCCTTAATTAAACTAATGCAGAGGAGAATGTTGTTTCTGTCTTTTTGCTATTTTTCTCTTTTTTTTTTTTTTTTTTCTTTTTGCAATCTGTCTAAAATGAGAACTATAATCTGATTATTTGCTGTAGGAAACTCCTCTTCATTTTTCTCTTTTTACATAGATGCCTATTTTACTACCTTTGTGACCAAATAAATTAATTCAGACTACATCTGACCACAGACATTAGGTTTTAATTGTCAGACTCTTGTCAGGTTTGATGGTATATGTTGGCCATCTCATAGGGGCTTACCAGTTTGCTGTTTCTGGAAAAACATAGCATCTCAAAAAATTGGCTGATTCCATTAGTTCCCAAAGTAATAACCACACATCTGCCTGAGCTTTGTTCTGATATCCACACATCTGCCTAAGCTTTATTCTGATATTCACACATCTGCCTAAGCTCTATTCTGACATCCACATTCTGTTTAGATATCATGCATATTTGGCTTACCACCAATATCAAAATGACAATGTTTGGATTGCTTTGGGCAGCAACACTATTTACACTAATTTGAGACATGGCCCCAATGTGTCATTAGCAGTATCATCAGTACCATCATGTGATTCATTTCAGGAGCAACTGATAGCGTGCATTGCATACGCAATTGGCTGCATTTGTCACTTGCCCTAAATTTCAGTCCGTTGGATTCAGTATTTTGCGTCTGGTTACAGTAGTGTGGTAAATAATTTGCAGACAGTCTGTTCCATCTGAAACAACCTAGCTCATGAAAGCTTCTCCAATTATCTGCTGACTTGTACACTGCTTTTTGGAGACTGAGGGTCATGATGACTTTGTACAAGGTTTATAGCAGCTGAAAGACAAAAGCATAGAGAGAAGAAAAGCTTATTAAATAAGCTGTACCTGTTTTTCTCTTTTTAAGCTACATTTACCTGCTGCTTTAATTAGTGCATTTAGAGAACTAAAAATGATCTATGTGTCTGAGAAATATTCTTAGTATTTGAAAGAACACGACCATCAAAACCTTTTTTTACTTATTGACAAGCACTATGGGACTATTATATTTTTGGGGTAAAAATTGGGTTGTTGTGTATTTTTTTCCCCTACATACATGGCTCCCCAGTTCGTCTCTCTGATTTTCCCTCTATGACTTCTGATAACACGGCAGTGAGGATTGCTTGACGGCTCTTTTCCTGGTCCACTAAGGCCTGAGAGTTGTAAGTGTTAGGCTAGGTTCACACGGTGTATTTGCAGGGCGTAATTACGCCCCGCAATTACGCCGTGTGACCGGGGGCGGAGCGGGGGGGACTGAGCAGGGGGCCGGCACCTCGCCGGCCCATAGACTTGAATTGCTAGCGGCGTGTATACGCCGCTAGTAATTCACATATCAATTATCTCCCCGCTTGGCGGCTTCGCCGGGCGGGGACAGGAGACGTAATCCATAGTTCTCTATGAGAACTGTGAATTACCGTAATGAATGGGCCGTTTTCGGCCCGTAATAGGCGCACTCCGGCGCGTAATTACGGACCGAAATACGGCCCATTTTAAGCCGTGTGAACATGGCCTTATCAGCAAGATCTGATAAGTTTGAAGAAAGCTGAATCCCATCCCGTGCAGAAAACAGATTAACCTGTTAGCCTTTTATGTATTGCTGTGGTCATTCCCCGATGATCTAGTCTAATTTTTATCTAGGCCTGTCCGGAGAACAATAGAGGAATCATCCTGCCATTACTTACTATTTGTGATTATACTGTTGCAGCTGCTGTAAGAAATGCTCTTCTACGTGTGAACTGAGGTTAGTCTGACCTGCCATTTGGGAGTTTTATCTCCTTACTATCGCAGCTAGAGAAGGGCAAGATTTTATATGTCATTTTAAACTGCATAGGACTATTAATATAAAAAAAGGTGCCAAAGATGTAAAAAAAATAAAAATAAAAAATTTCCCAGAAATATTTGTAAAAAGTACCCTTTTCTGAATAGAATTGTCCTTTTGATACTTAGATTTTAATATTTTTTTCTGCATAAATATATATTTATGTGAATTTCTATGTTGATGTTGTCAATTCTTTTTGAAATGAAGCTGGTCCAGTGGTCACAGTTAAACTGGCACCCCTGCTAACTTTCTATGGTAGAGGCCTTCAAGATTACCCAGGTTTAGTGTCCTGAGTGTTGATGCCCCCTCTTTCTTATGGCCTTTGACAAGGCTGTGGGCATGTCCTCCTCCCAAGTGTTGGTGGTTTTATGAAGCCCCTAACAGAACATAGCAACCAGTTCATGCACATACAGACTCTCATCATATCTGAATCATCCCTTAGGACCTGTCTTACAGTCTAAGGTTCACCATGCCCACATAGTGGGTATATAGCTATTTCATTGATGCTGGAGACGTTTTTATGGAAAAAGCCTTATCCAGGAAGATTGTAAGCAGGTTCCATGGCTATATAGAGAGTATATGTTTTATTTTTTAATTTCAGACATTTAATACATAGAGGACAAGTACTTGGAATATCTAAAATGATACCTTTGCATTTGTATAACTGCTTTGTAACACAACACTGCATGCAGGATGTGTTCTGTACATGATTTGAGATTTTCATTATACTTTAGGAGGTTACAATAATTAATACCATAAAACAGGCATCCTCAGACTGTGGCCCTGCAGCTGTTGGGAAACCGTTATTCCCACTGTTATAGATTATATAAATGCATGATGGGAGTTGTAGTTTCCCAACAGCTGGAAGGCCGCAGTTTGAGGATGCCTGCCATAAAACATTCAGGGGGGTGCACCTCATACATTTCCCCTTAGATGAAAGACTGCTAGTATGTCCTTTTTGACTTGATGGTGCAGTGTTCATATATGTACATGCCAATGTAAATGTTTTCTTTATTTAATCTGTAAGTCATCCTATCGAGTGTATGCCAGCAGTGGTGACAACTGCCACTAGATTCCACTATAGTATCATAGGTTATAAAAAGAGCTGCAATATTCAATGTTAGTCAGTCTGTGGCTGAGACCACATAAGATGCAGAAGTCCCCTGTGTTGAGAAGAATAAGGGGATGGGATACAAGGATGGTGCAGTTGCTATTGATAGGGCCTGACAAATTGGGTACCTCAGTAGAGTCTGCTGTGACAGAGACATGAGATTAATAAACTAATTGCAATAACTTTAGCTCAGCTTCTGTAAGATGCGCCTGAGGCGAGAACCCATGGGGCAACAGGATGGCAGACCTAGGAGTAGCAGACTGTGGAATGTGAGACTATTGCTGTGAAATTTGAGAGATTTGAGGAAGGTTAATACGCGTTTGTCTGTAGAGGTCCCAAACCCATAGAGTGTAATTGACTGACTGTGAGTGATTAAATGCAGTCTATAAGGAATTCATGTGGATAAACAAACAGGCTACAAATAGTGTATGGGCTTAAAGGGGTTGTCTCCCTACATTGATTCATCCTGTTTTCTTGGTTTCATTTTGAATTCAGGGACGTGGTTAGTGGCTTCCACTAGGCTGCTGTAGAAGCCAGGTCTGTAGCTATAGCAACCAGTGCTGGCAGCCTATCGGGAGAGATAAAACAGGTCTGTAGCTATAGCGACCTGAGGAGCTGATGCAGCCCATACAAGAGGAGATAGCTAGGAATAGGTCGGACAATTTAATGGACATATATAGCAAAGTGACTTGTTTTTGCAAGATCTTTAACATAAAAAGCAATCCTTGTAGTGAGACAACCCCTTTAATTATGGAGTCCACGTTGAGGCACTGGTTACTGTTGAACCCACCATTGTCCAGGCACTTCCTGGCACTGTTATGTCTATGATGGTACCATTCCTGTCTTAGTAAATAACACTAGAAATGACTTTTCTGAATCCCATCCTGCAGAAAGAGGTGATAAAAGACTTCATGGTGGAAGTTGCAGCACTGGAAGCATTTCACTTCGCCATTTGTAGGTGAAGACGAGTTACTTTTACATATGTGCATGTTATTATGGTCATTGGTGTAACTAAAGTCATAGCGACTGCTATAGGGCTCAGAGGTTTTGGGGGCCCACCCCAGTTCAAGAATATTGTTCATTTTTGTAGGGACCAATTAGTCGGAGACTTTCTGCCCTCCAGCACCTGATATGAGGCGGTATTATTTGCATCTGTAATTATTGCTACTTATGCTGCTGTTTTAATTTCTTGTCATTAGGTGGGGGGCCCCCAAATTGATTTTGTAGTGATCCTATGAATTTAGTTTGTCCCTGTTTTGGTGCCTTGTTGGTATGGCATCTTTAGTGCATGAGTGACAATGAGAACTACTGCAATATTAGGTGAAGATCTGTGAACAGACAGATACTGAGAAGCACACAAATGGTCTGTGTGAGAGAGAACACGCCAGAAGGGGTGAAGGGTTTTTACTTCTGAAGGTGAAGCCCTACCCCCCACTTTTGGGTTTGGTGAACCTTAGGTCCAAAGGGGTGATTCAGAATGATGAGAGTTGTATGTGCATAAAAGGGTTGAATGTTTTTTGGGGTTTCCCTAAAAACCCCCAAAAACACTTGGGGGGGAGGACATGCCCAGCCTTTTTTAAAGGCCATAAAGGATAATGTGTGGGGGGGAAAGATTGTTTTGTGATTGATCACGGATCCAGATCAGTCTCTGCAGTTATCCCCCTCTGGCAAGTAAGGAATGGGGTGCAAACTGATCCAAAGGTCCTAACTAAATACTTATATTGCTGATTAAAGGAGTGAATTTACCCACCAAGTAGAAGACAAACTATTAAGTGGTGTACCTTTGCTAGAGACATTAAAGGGGCTGTCTCACTACATTGATTCATCTTACCCCTCAGTTCTGTTTTCTTGGTTTCGTTTGAATTCGGGGGGGGTTTTTTGGCTTCTATAGGTGCATGAAGCCAGGTCTGTGCTATGGAAAACCCGTGCTGGCAAACTTTTCAGGAGAGATTGAACAGGTCTGGCCCATAGGACCTGAGGGGTGAGCAGCCATACAGAGGGGTATTAGGATAGGTAGGGGCACTGTTAATGGACACATATTGCAAAAATACTTGTTTTTTGCAGATCTTTAACATAAAAAGCAGCAAAACTTGAATGAGGAAACCCTCCCTTAACCTGATACCTGTTTTGTCATTAAAAGGGGGGACATGTATGAAGGAAGGCACTTTGAAGTAAATTGTCGAGTCTCGTTTTCAGTGTATAATGCGTCTGAATGTATGTATAAGTGGTTTTTAAATGGAGTCTAAAGTTCGACGTGCCTCGCCTGTGTGTTAGGCGCATTATGAAACTTAGGCTAAAGGCTATACATAGGTTGAAAATAAAATAAGTCATTAGATTAGAATGTCAATGAATAGAAATTATGCCTGGTGGACCACAGGTCCAGGGGACCTGTGGTGTGTGGCTCTTGCTGTATGTAGAATAAGGAAAGAGGGGCAACAAAAAAAAACATTTCAAATTTAATGAGTAAAAAATAAAAATTAAAAATTGTAAAAAATTTTGGAATAATGTCAGGGGGTTTTATTTAATAAAAAAATTTTTTTTTAGAATTCTATTAAATTTTAATTGCATTTTTTTTAAGGAAAGATTTTTTTTATTTTTTTGGGAAATTTTTTTATATTTTTTATTTTTAATTTTTTTATGAAAAACATTTTCTTTTTGCCGAACCACATTCATATATGTGTCTAATATTACAAGTGTGTTGCAATCCCCCCCCCCCCCCAGAAAAACCCCTATTTAGGCGCTTTTAGAAAGGTCGAAATTTCCCAAAGAAAATGTGCCTAACACATTATTAGGTGCATTAGACATTGGGAAAATGATCACTTAGGCGCAATTTTTCGCCAGAAAAATAAAATGAAAAAACCTGATCCCAATTTTCCCCCCAAAGTGTCAGTAACCCCCAAATGCATTCTATGTGCTGTTTATGTGCTTGCTGCTCAGTGTCTGCGTCATCCCACCAGTTACATACTACCCCCTTACAGACAGGTTGGCCCTTGTTTTGGTTTCATTTGCTGCACTTTTGGCAATTCCCTTTGCTGATATGACTAAAAGGGAGTTTTTGGGTTTGTGAAAATTTTTTAAAAATTTATTTATTTTGGGACTAATTTTCATGTCACATCAGATTTGTTCTGACATTGCGGTTAATTCATTTTATACCTGACCCCTTGGGGAATTTAGTCTGAAGGGTGTGCCGCGCCATGGCCCAAAGGTTTGGGGGGCGAAACCCGCTTTAGCAAGAAACCCAAAGACTTTGGGGACAGGGCATTTAAAAATAAAAAGGGGGTTTCCCAAAGGGTCAGGAAGTGTTATCGAACTACGCGTCTTGCTTCTGTCTGATTTATTATTGCTGTGAAATTGCTGGTTTTAGCCCTGTGCTAGGGGAATGTCTTTTCATCTTTCGGTGAAAAATTTAACCCCTTTTTTAATCTCCTGTTTATTTGATTTTCCTCCGACTGTAAGGGTGGGTTTATTTAAAACTTTGGTGCATGTTTTGATTTTATATTCCAAATATTTTGTTTATTTTTGGGGTTTTTTCGACTGATTTAAAGGGGCCCTTAAATTGTTGTTTACCCGGACGAGTTGACCCAAAGGAAACCCTAGTGTTTTTCCCGTTTCCCCGGTAAAAAATAAATTTGAAAAAGGTTTGGAAAAAAAGACACAGGTACATTGACTTCTACCTATAACCCTACAGTGTTTATCTAGAGGAAGGCAAAATTCCCTATGAGTTGGACCCCAATTGTCCCATACAGGAGGAAAAATGAATTCCTGACTGCAAATATGGCAATCAGAATAATCCCTGGATCAATGTTCCATCTTCAGAATTTATTAACCATAGCTTGTGATATTATATTGTTCTATAAAGTCATCTAAACCCTTCTGGAACTTGGTCAGTGACTCCACCATTAAAACCTCTTGTGAGAGTTCCATAGTCTCAGCGCTCTTGCAGTAAAGAGTCCCTGTCTGTTATGTGGTGAAGCTGGCAATTATTTTACATAAATATGTGGTGGCATTGAAGTGGCAGCTATTAGCCTGTTCTGCCTTTGGTTAGCTTTTAGCCTTCTGATATATAGCAAGGTGTGGTTTTTACAAAAAATTTTTAAAAAAAATTTGCGTTTGCTATAAGACAGTAAGGCCTGTTCAACAGTTTAAAGCGGGGGGGGGAATTGCCCCGCAAAAATTTTGGCCCGGGGGGGTAGGGGGGGGGGGGGGGGGGGGGGGGGGGGGGGGGGGGGGGGGGGGGGGGGGGGTTTTTTTTTTTTTTTTTTTTTTTTTTTTTTTTTTTTTTTTTTTTTTTTTGTTTGGGGGATTGATAATGCAGTTGTTGGTTTTTCAAAAAATTTTTTATTTAGTGGAACAATATTGCTGTGTTCCATTTAGGACAGTAAGCTTTTCTGTTAATTGGGGGTTTTACCGGTGCGGTTGGGCCAGGGAGCAGCAAGGTCCCCTTGGGGATCAATCATGTGTGGGTATGGTAAATGACGTAATTATTGCCGGGATATTGCATGAGGATTTTAGCCATCCTGTTGACATCAATAGTAAATTTTCATATGTTTTCTGCGTGGAATATGACCAAAGAAAATTCACTTTGTATGAGCTACAAGGCATATTTTCTATTCCAGTCAATGGGAATAGTTTTCTTTCAGTTTTCAATAAGGATTTCAAGTCAGAATCCACATGCTATCTGCCTAGAAATCCTCGTCATGTGAACATACCCTAAATGCCTCGTGCAGATTGCTGGAGTTATTCATGATGGAAATTTTTTGTTCAGATTACTGCTTCCTGACCATTTTTGTGTTATAAATGTTCTTCTTGATGTTGATAGTATTCGAAGTATTTTGGGAAGGCAGATATGTAAGTAGGTGATTTAGAATATAGAATACTACCTCCAATGATGCACCTAAAAAATGTCTGAGGCTTAGCATTTTGGTGTAAAAATCAAGGGCAGCATGTATGAACTGTCAAAAAACTGTTGAAATCCTGTCCGACAAATGTAGGAATAGCCAAATGCCAAAACTTGGCGCAGTCTACACTAGACACAACACTTTTGAATGCCCCCAAAAATGCAGCAAGAATGCTCCAAAGTTTAATGCAAGATTGCTATACAAATCTACACTATGGCTGAGACAAAGTTTGATGCATAACACTCTTTCATACATATTGTCGTATTCTACACTCCTCTGTACGATTTAGAACTGGAGTGTCGGCGCCAAGTTTCTAATCCAGTATCAAAAAAGAGTGTTATATGCTGTTTTACTGGCTTAATTTACTTGCTGGCTACACTTTCCATTTTATTAGGCAGCATTGGCAAAATGAGAGTAAGTAACCAGCGTCCTAAAGTTCGCCCTGTAAGCGGGCATGCACAATGGGGACCAAGCAGTCTGTACCGGAGTTAAAACATATTTGTCTTTAATTCAAACATTTTTTTTTTAAAACTTACAAGTAGTAGTTACGGTACAAGTTCATGCGCCACATGGACGCAACCACCCAACAGGGTATGCACTAGACTCCAAGAACCGACCGACGCGTTTCGATGTGAAATCTTAGTTCTGGTACAGACTGCTTGGTCCCCATTGTGCATGCCCGCTTACAGGTTACTTACTCTCATTTTGCCATTGTTGTAGCCGTAGGAGTATCCGGCTAACTGTGCGTCCGTCTCATCTATTGCTACAAAGCCAGGAAACAGGCAATTACAAGCTGGACTGTTTACTATTATAACATTAGGCAGCATTGGATTTGAATTGCTGAAGCCATGTACTTTCTCCCTGCTGTTGCCAGCTGCAGGAGTAAGTAAGTAGCTAAAGCTGAAATTATTTGAATGACTTGGGAGCAGGGAATTATAGCTTTACTATTTATCAATAGTGAAAAGGTCCTAGTTAAAGGGGTTTTCTTTCTACCAAGATTAGCTTTTAACATGGAGGGACAGTTAAATGAAGACTTTTTCTAAATACAATGGTCAATAGATTTTACTTAAGTCATGAAATAAGAGATATTTTATGTGCTCTGCGTACACACAGGTTTCTATGGTTACCTGGTTCACTGACCATAACTCTGTTTTCTGACTAGAGCAGAGAGTTTAGAGCAGGGAGTGACGTCACCCCATGTAATGACTGAGCTCGGAAGCAAACAAATGATCTCTAACTAGATTACAGATAAGCCATTGTTTTCGATCCTCATAGCGCATGTACCTTGTGTTTACTGAAACGATAACATCTCCTGCATTTGTTAATGTAAGAGCTTAGCTACTTACAGAGAAGTTAAAGTTGTTAATCACTGCTATAGAACCACCCACAGCCTGAGTGAGTGTAAAACTGCTTTTGGCTCAAGGAAACGGCATTGTTAGAAGACCCTTTTAATAAATTTCTGTGATTGCAGCAGCCTTGGAAATCGTTGAAGTAGTGTGCTAACTGTAATATAAGGGAGAGGGAGAAGTAGCAAGTGTAAAGTGACAAGCGGGCTTGTAGAAAGTAACCTGCGATTGGGCTGTATCGGTAACATTGCAGACAATGATAACTTCCTGTTAGGGAATTAGAAGGAAAAAAGGACTGGATAACATAGACTGAGCACATGAGGATGTAGAAGTAATGTCATGTTATTTTTAATTGTTGACATGAGATACGCTTAAAGGGGTTGTCTCACTACAGGCTTTTACATTCATCGTGCTTTTTCACTAACTTACAGCTTCAAATTCCAGAGGTGGGTCTCTCCTCCCATTAGGCGGGTCTTCCCTCACTGAAGACAGATGACATCATCACACCCCCTCTCTGCTCCCTCCTTAGTCATCATCATCATCATCATTCTGTGAGCAGTGAGAGAGAGAGGATGTCACAGCTCTGCAGACCTTCTGCAGTGCTCAGTTCTCATTCCTACAGAGCTGTAACCTCCCTTCACAAGCTCCTTGTAACCAGAACACCTATATTGGTGTAAACAGTTATACATTCAGCCCCCTAATATTAAAGAAAGTGACAACTTGTCATTGTTTCTAGCAGAGCGTATTATATGTGTGTCATATGGGTGGGGGGAGCAGAGTGTATTATATGGGTGGGGGGAGCAGAGTGTATTATATGTGTGTTATATGGTTGGGGGGAGCAAAGTATTATATTTGTGTTATATGGGTGGGGGGAGCAGAGTGTATTATATGTGTGTCATAAGGGTGGGGGGAGCAGAGTGTATTATATGTGTGTTATACGGGTGGGAGAGCAGAGTATATTATATGTGTCGCATCAAGGGAGGTGCAGTGAGCCTTAACTGGAACCCAGCCCACTGTCCCTGCCTACTTGACGTGCTGTCTTAGGCGGCAGACTCCAACTGGGTGGCAGTCCCTGCACTGCTAAGGTGCTGGGGCCGTCAGGAGGAAGAATAGTCAGACCGTTTCGGTCGGTAACAGGTCAGTAACGTAAGGCCACAAAACGGAAGACAAGAGAATAAACGGTAAGAACGCCAAAAGGTCAGAACACGGTCGGGAGCAAGGTACCAAATCAGGGGGAAAGCCGAAGTCAGGAAACAAGCAGAGATGTGGGAAACGGGAGAAGCAAACTTACAAAACACCGGAAGTAACGCAGCCGGGAAATATCACAGGCAAAGCCTGGAGCATTCAGCAGGTTTAAATGGAGTGCCCGGACACCGCCCCTGTAGCTGATTGGTGCAGTCTCTGGGCATTTCTATTGGCTCGAATGACAGGCCCTCTTTCCAGAGTAGCTGGAGTCCTGTCAATCAAAGGATCTCCAGCAGCCTGTCTCTCTGGGTATGGGCCCAAACGAGGAGATGCAGGTGCAGAGCATTACTCTTAGGCTATGTTCACACGGCTTAAAATGGGCCGTATTTCGGTCCGTAATTACGCGCCGAAGTGCGCCAATTCGGGGCGAAAACGGCCCCAGTCATTACGGTATTCACTGAAGTTCTCATTGGAGAATCAATGATTACGTCTCCTCTCCCCGCCGGACCGCGGGCGGGGAGATAATGCATGTGAATTACTAAGGCGTATAGCGCCGCTTGGCAATTCACGTCAAATGGGCCCGAAGTTCCGGCCCCCGCTACTCCCCCTCCCGCCCCGCCACCGGCGTAATTGCGGGGCGTAATTACGACCCGCAATTAAGCCGTGTGAACATAGCCTTAGACGCTGGAAGTTGAGCAGGTAAATGCATACTGACAATATGTGTTATATGTGTGGGGGGAGCAGAGTGTATTATATATGTTTCATATGGGTGGGGGAGCAGAGTGTGTTATATGTGTGGGGGGAGGGAATCTAGCATTGCCCAGATCCTTCACATGAGAGCTGTGCTTGGAGCAGTGCAGAGCAGCTTTTAGTTTCACTTTCAAACAGCTCGGGGTGGGGGGAGTAAACACAGAGTGCAGGCAGCCAATCACAGCAAAGTGGGTGTATCCTGCATAGGAGCTTTGTCCCGTCAGGGGTTGAACTAAATATCAGGCAGCCAATCACACCAAAGGGGGCGTGGCCCGCCAAAGGCTTCAGATTTAGCTCTATACACACAGAGATTAGCTAATAGCTGTTACACTAAATTATTTAGGTAATACAAATCAATTGAAAAAGTACTTATTTTTAACATTCATGCATGCTTGCAGTTAAATGTTAGTTTTTTTTCTGTAATTTTGTGTCTTAGAAACTACTTATTCTAAATGCCTAAAATATTCGATTCTAAATTCTAGCATTGTCTTGTACATTTTTCTGGTCCTATTTAATGATAGAGAGTTCTCTTAAAAGGGAAAAAAAATAAAGCCCTGTCAGTTTTATACTTTGCATTTAATCTACTATTTATGAAAATGACATATTTAAAAGAGAAAATTCAGTATGTGGTTTGTCCCATGAATATTTTATTGCTGACAGCAAAATATGGGAAACTCGTGCTTTTAAACAGTGCAAGGTAATAGATTTCTAAATAATTGAAGAAGCAATCAAAGCACAAAGCCAGATCCACTGTCTCATGTCCCTGTCTCATTTCTAATGTGATATAAATTATTTAAATCTTTTAATTGTTCTCCTTGTATTTTTTGATTTTTTCATATAAAAAAGAGTGTAAAGCCTTCAGGAGGACTTCAATGTAAAGAGCAATTTATTACCAGTATTGATGGAAGCCTGAGTAAAGGAGTAAATATTCTTATACCGTTAATGGGAAAGATATTGGGCAATATAAAGGAAAGAGGATGAACACATTCTTGAACATATTTATAGGTCAGAAAAATGGTTGTTACCTAACTCGTCTGAATGGAGGTAAATTTTGAAGAGGCAGCCTGTCAAAACAAACAACAAATTTTACATCTTTGTGGTCTGCATGCTAGATGACCAGCAAGGGTACCTGACCTGGCTGAGGCATAACGCTCTCCTTTATGTCTCCAGCATCATTGGCGGCCATCATTTCTGCTCAGAGTGAATCCACTTTCATCACTGAACAACACTGATGACCACTGGTCCCTGGTCCAGCATGGATGCTTCCTGGCCCATGCAAGATGATGATGCCTGTGCCTGGAGTTGTGTGGCATTCCTCCCTGTGCATCCTTCAAATGAGCTTGGAGTTATGTGGCATTCATCATCCGATTTCCCAGGGCATCAGGGTGTAATGTAGCCAAAGGACGTCCACTTCTTTGCCCTTCTGTGACTCTTCCAGTCTCTCTGTATCCCTGTTGCAAACTCCTGATGACACTCTGTGAGACTCTAAACTCAGTGGCCACTTCCGTCTGAGAGCATCCTGAATGAAGCCTCATTCTGGCGAGGTACTGTTGATCAATTGTCATGGGTTGTCTTGGTCTCATGATGTCAAAATGTAAACAGCATGATGAGGAGGACTGCTTAATCCAAATTCAAATTGATCCCCTAAATATATTGGGCGATTCAGGCATTAAACACCTGTTGTGTATTTTGCCATTAAGTTCTCTGTTAGAGATCACCAAGTTGTGCAAAAAGTATTGAAACACAGAACAGTTGGACATGTGCATTCTAAAGTTACGAGGTGGTCTTCTTTAGTTCATCTAAAAAAAATCAAGAAAGTTTATATTCGTCCTGAGATTTCAACCATGCTATGTTTTCACGGCACACATTTGTCACTTGTAAATCTGTTATAGAAATAGGCCTGGTTCACATATGCGGCCTCATTTCTGATTCATTTCTGGTGCCGGATCTGATTCATGGCGGTTATGGTACCCAAGAGCCTCCATTGACTATAATAGGGGTTCGTCGGGTTTCTTTCATGGTGTCAGAGTACATAACAGCATTCACTGTCAATCAGCTGCCTCCAAGACAAGGGCAGCAAGGGCAGCCTTGGTGTGTATTAAAAGAAGTATGGACTTGCGGGACAGGAATGTAAAATTGCCACTGTACGAAAGCATTGGTGCGGCCTCATTTGGAATATGCTGTTCGGTTCTGGGCTCCAGTTTGTAGAAAGGATTTAGGGCATACATCTATAGAGCAGGGCTATGACAGGTTTTTTGACGCAAAGCACACCAAAAAACTGGCACAGCCTCATTCATACATGTCGCTCTTAATGTTGCTTGGGAAAGTGCAAAGACGAGCAACCAAACTAATAAGGGGAATGGAGCATCTTAGGAGGAGAGGTTAAAAGAATTAAACCTATTTAGGTTTGAGAAAAGACGGCTACAGAGAGATATAATTAATTTCTATGTACTGGGGAAAATAAGTATTTGATACACTGTCGATTTTGCAAGTTTTCCCACCTACAAAGAATGGAGAAGTCTGTAATTTTTATTGTAGGTACACTTCAACTGTGAGAGACAGACCCTTAAAAAAATTCAGAAAATCACATTGTAAGATTTTTAAATAATTAATTTGCATTTTATTGCATGGAATAAGTATTTGTTACAATAGAAAAACAGAACTTAATATTGGGTACAGAAAATTGTGTTTGCAATTACAGAGGTCAGATGTTTCACATAGTTCTTCACCAAGTTTGCACACACTACAAGCTACATCGAGCCTGCTGGGCTACATTGAGTTTCAGATCCCTCCAAAAGTTTTCAATTGGGTTTAATTCTAGACCACTCCAGGACCTTGAAATGCTTCTTATGGAGCCACTCCTTTGCCCTGGCTGTGTGTTTCAGGACATTGTCGTGCTGGAAGACCCAGCCACGACCCATCTTCAATGCTCTTACTGAGGGAAGGAAGCTGTTGGCCAAAATCTTGCGATACAAGTCTCCATCCGTCCTCCCTTCAATAAGGTGCAGTTATCCTGTCCCTTTTGCAGAAAAGCACCCCAAGGTATAATGTTTTCACCCCCATGCTTCACGGCTGGGACGATGTTCTTGGGGTTGTACTCCTCTTCTTTCTTCCTTCAGACATAGCAAGTGGAGTTGATATCAGAGAGTTTTATTATAGTCTCATCTGACCACATGATCTTCTCCTATGCCTTCTCTGGATCATCCAGATGGTGATTCATGGTGAACTTCAAAGGGGTCTGGACATGTGTTAGTGTAAGCAGGGGGACCTTGCATGCCCTGCAGGATTTTAATTCATGACAGTGTAGTGTGTTACTAACAGCAATCTTTGAGACTGTGGTCCCAGTTGTATTCAGGTAATTGACCAGGTCCTCCCATGTAGTTCTTGGCTGATTCCTGACCTTCCTCAGAATCCTCCTTCTCCCACGAGGCGAGATCTTGCATGGAGCCCCTGACTGAGGAAGATTGACAGTCATCTTGTGTTTCTTGCATTTTCTAATAATTGCGCAAACAGTTGCCTTCTCACCAAGCTGCTTGTCTATTGTCCTGTAGCCCACCCCAGCCTTGTGCAGGTCTATGATTTTCTTCCTTACAGTTTTTTGGTCTTAACCATGGTGAAGAGGCTGGAATGTGATTGATTGAGTGTGTGGACATGTGTCTTTTATACCAGTAACGAGTTCAAACAGGTGCAATTAATACAAGTAATGAGTGCAGAGTCGGAGGGCTTCTTAAACTAAAACTAACAGGTCTGTTGGTTGGTTATCAAATACGTATCTCATGCAATAAAATGGAAATTATTTAAAAATTCACACACTTTGATTTATTTTTATGTCTCTCACGGTTGAAATATACCTATGATAAAAATTACACACCCTTTCATTCTTTGTAGGTAGGAAAACTTATAAAATTGCGAGTGTTTCATATACTTCTTTTCCCCACTGTACAAACATCGATGGCCCCTACAAAAAGTATGCTGAAAAGCTATTTCATGTAAAACCCCTTCAAAAAACTAGGGGAAATTCCCTCAGTTTGGAGAAAAAAAAGATTCAATCTCCAAAGGAAAAAAGCATTTTTTTACCATGAGAACTATGAATGTGTGGAATAGCCTGCCCAAGGAGCTGGTCACAGCAGGAACAGGTGAAGACTTCAAGAAAGGCTTAGATAACTACTTACAACTAAATGATTTTAATACTTATGTAGCTGTATAAAACTTCTTAAATCCAATCTGATGGTTATTGTGGGATCAGGAATTAAATATTCCTTTAGGGCAGATTGGTTCATGTCTTATAGGATTAAAGGGAATGTGTCATCAAAAATGACTTATTGTTTAATTCACATTTTTATGTTCAACACATTTTTGTAAGAATTTTTGGTTATATTTTTTTAAAATTTTCCATATCACTTTCAATATTTTTTAATAATTCTTAAGTCCTGCAGTTTTCACTTTGGCCACTAAGCCTAATAATAGTCTGACATTTCCTGTTCTGTACAGAAAGATTCTCAGTTGTCTGCTCATTATCAGCACAAAGAGGGTCAAAATGAAAGGAGACACCAGTGTGAATAGATAACACAGGATCCACCAGTCACAAGAGGAGATAGTCACAGTTCACCCTTTCACCTGTCTGCATTTCTTCCCAGGTCACAGAGCATGACTAGAAAACTCTCCTATAGAAGTCAATGGGACTGAGTCAGTCTTAAGGCTCCTATGTGCATGAAGCTACTGTAAAGCATCTCTCTGACTGCTGTTAAAGCAGTGCAAAAAATTCCTAGTGGCCAAAGTGAAAAATGCAAGAATTAATAATTATTAAAAAATATTGAAAGTGATATGAAAATTTAAAAAAAAAAAAAAAAAAAATCCTAAAAATGTCTAACATAAAAATGGGACTTAAACAAGGACTCATTTTTTGATGACACATTCCCTTCAATGTCTTCATCAGTAGGGGGGAAACAACGCTTAAATATTTCCTTTACCTCTCTCTTTATCCACAACCTTCCCCACCCTATTTTCAACCGTACTATGTAACTATGTCAGTTATTGTAACAAAAGCAAAAAATTAGTGCTGCATGCTGTGCTATTTTTTAGTCGTCTTTGACAGAATATGTGA
The DNA here is from genome assembly GCA_025379985.1 of Phyllomedusa bahiana. Taxonomy (NCBI): domain Eukaryota; kingdom Metazoa; phylum Chordata; class Amphibia; order Anura; family Hylidae; genus Phyllomedusa; species Phyllomedusa bahiana. Next base: position 265,648 of record JAODAL010000254.1, read on the forward strand.
CAGAAACTCCGACCGAATCTGACACAAATGTGGATCAGGCCTTTTTTTCCATGTTGTTATTTTCTGGAGCATGACTATGCTCAGAGCCTGAAAGAAATCTGAATGTGTGAACATGGCTAATACTGTTTCTCCATCCTATCTAGCTGTGTGAATCATTATTGCATTGGGAGATGGCATATCTGAACACTTTTAGGTTTTATTTGCAGAATATGAGATTGGCATTGGACAGGCCAGTTATATCCTGGGGGATTTTTCACATATACTCTGTGGCCCACAATTCAGCTGCTTACATGACTGTTTCTTGATCATAAGTCTTGACTCTACAGAGTGTTTGAGCTTGAAGCAATTAAATTATAGGCTTTTTATCTAGTGATGTGTAAAACCTAATTCAACTGAAAGACATGAAAATATTACACTCCAATATTATGATGTATGTCATACTATAGCGGGAGTACTAGAGGCATGACATTATTTTTCTTTTTTTTTCTTACTCCTATTAAGAACTTATGCACAAATGTACAGTATAGACTTTTAGATCCATCATACTATTACCAGGTCAAACTGTATCTCCTTTTGCCTCTTATTTTATAGGGATTAACATAGAGGAACTGTACGGTAACCTAAAAAGTGAATTTGGTTTGGTATTTACCATGACCATAGACTGCTCTTCAACCACAATCGTTATCTCCTCCAATATGGCAACCCAATACCGTCATGCCTCCATTTGTATACAGTCATATGGAAACAATATGTTAGACCACACATCGAGACCACACTTTTATATCTGATGCACAAAACATATACATTCAGTAAATAGGGCAAATAGAGTTGAATTTGGTCTACATTTGCCCTATAGATGATTATTGCCCTGCTGTGGTACCTGTCAGGATAAATTCACTATCCAGATGGATCTAATGAATGGTGAGCACAAACGTGATGTGATTGGGGCCTGATAGGGTGAGCCCCATTTTAAAGGGCTTCAAAAATTCCAAATCACTTAATTGTTTGTCGCTTCAGCCATCGATAGTGCATAAATAACATTCACATGCTCAAATGTAATCTAATTAAAAATCCATTGGTAACTCCCCTGCTTTTTTAGGCAGATATTCCTGCTTGAGAATAAAAGTGGTTATCTCATTAGGCTAACCCTGTCCATATGTCCGTAAGCCAATGTTGGTGAATCTGTGTATTAATAAGTGTTGGGGGTAAGTTCACATCAGGTTTTTATCATCTGATAATTATTGGTTTCTATATGTTTTTAGCGTATCCAACTTACCAGTTTGCATTTGTTTTCTTGAAGGGAATGTGTCATCAAAAAATGACTTATTGTTTAACTCACGTTGTTATGTTAAACACATTTTTTAGGAATTCTTGGTTTGTTTGTTTTTTAATTGTACATTTTTTTTTATAATTCTTAAGTCCTGCAGTTCTCTCTTATAATAGTCTGGCACTTCCTGTTCTGTGGAGAAAGATTTTCAGTGTCTGCTCATTATCAGCACAAGCAGAGTCAAACTGAAAGGAGACACCAAAGTGTATGGATAACACAGGATCCACCAGTCACAATAGGTGATAGTGAGAGCTCTCCCTCTCCCTGCTCACTGATTTCTTCCCAGGTCACAGAGCATAACTTGAAAACTCTCCTATAGAAGTCAATGGGACTGAGTCTATCTTAAAGGGGTTGTCTCACTACATTGATTAATCACACCTCAATCCTGTTTTCTTGGTTTAATTTTGAATTCAGGGGTATGTTTACTGGCCTCCACTAGGCTGCAGTAGAAGCCAGGTCTGTAGCTATAGCAGTGCTGGCAGCCTATCAGAATAGATCAAACAGGTCTGTAGCTATAGCGACCTGAGGAGCTGATGCAGCCTATACAAGAGGAGATATCTCAGAATAGGTAGGATACTGTTAATGGACACATATTGCAAAGTGACTTGTTTTTCTAAGACCTTTAAAGGGAATCTGTCGCCAATTTATTTATTTATTTATTTTTTTACTTATTAAATCAAGCCCCTGATCCATATTCTTTTCCTCTCAGTCGTTCTTATTTCCTGATTGTAGATTTCTCTATTCGTCCGTCTATATATGATTGTGGGGAAGACATTCTTGCTTGCACTGCTTTAACAGCAGTCAGAGAGATACTTTACAGCAGCTTCATGCCCATAGGATTTTTATGACAGATTCTGTCCCATAGACTTGTATAGTATAGTTTTCACTGTGAAGGGAGGGGAGAGGGGGAGCTGTGACATCTCCTCTTGGTACTGGTTGATTCTGTGTTATCTGTACACAATGGTGTCTCCTTTCAGTCTGACCCTGCTTTTACTGATAATGAGCAGACACTGCTGAAAGCCTCTAACAAACAGGAAGTGTCAACTTATATTTCAGCTTGACCCTGCTTTTACTGATAATGAGCACACTGCTGAAAAGCTCTCTAAACAGAACAGGAAGTGTCAGACAATTATTAGGCCTAGTGGCCAAAGTGAAAACTGCAGGACTTAAGAATTATTAAAAAATACTGAAAGTGATCTGGAAAATTTAAAAAAAACATAACCAAAAATTCCTACAAAATGTGTTTAACATAAAAATGTGAGTTAAACAAGAAGTCATTTTTTGATGACACATTCCCTTTAAGGCTCCTATGTTCATGAAGCTGCTGTAAAGTATCTCTGACTGCTGTTAAAGCAGTGCAAGCAAGAATGCTGTCCCCACAATCATATATAGATGGCCGAATAGAGAAATCCACAATCAGAAAATAGAAACGGCTGAGAAGAAAAGAATATGGATCAGGGGCTTGTTTTAATAAGTAAAAAAAAATTAGATAAAAAAATAAAACTTGTGAGCGGAAAGATTTTCATTTGCATATATTATACATAGCCTTGTTAAAGAAAACGGTTTCCCTCCTGCATCTGTTTTTTGAAAGCATATAAAGATGCTGTAAAAACCAAATGAAGAAAAGGGATATATAGCGCACAGCCAAATATAGATAAATAGAAACGTATCTTTATTAAACAAACATTGTGATTTAAAACCGTTTCAAACTGGCCCCAGCACCGCACATGATTCACCACTACAGTGGTAACTTACAGCTCCATCACATATGGATCAGACAAGGACACTATAATATGTTACTACTCAATGTAAAAGAAGCAATACAACATAAATGCCTAAATTACACTGATACATTGTAATAAAAAGATAATGCACTGCTGTCCAGTGTGATAAGTATTGCACTACCACTCAATGCTACTACTATGTATTGCACTATTACTCAATATGATACTTAGGAGCACAAAAAGGTCCATCAAAACATATTTGCTGTTTGGATAAATAGAACATGGGGCCTTATGTATGAAAACTGACTAGCAGTAAAATGGTCTTTGTTGCCCATAGTGACCAATCAGAGCTCAGCTTTTATTTTCCCAGAGCCCTCCATGAAATGAAAGCTAAGCTCTGATTGGTTGCTATGGGCAACAGAGATAGTCTTACTGCTAGACAGTTTTCATACATAAGGCCCATGGTGTGTTATTAGAAATTACGTGCATTCCTCTAGATACACAATCTTCATCTATGTACATTACCTGACATAATGTTCCGTATTATTTTACATTTGGCCTTGAGCGCACGGCATTCAGTGCAGCAGGATTGTGACATTTGTCTGTTTTCTTGTCTTCTAGGTACGATGGATGATGTATTGGATTGTTTTTGCTCTTTACACTGTGACTGAACAATAGCAGATTTAACGATATCCTGGTAAGCTTCCATTATGACTTTGCCGATGTGCTTGCAGACAACAGCTTTTGCTTTGGTGTCCAAAGCCTTTATGATGCTACATAAAGTACATGGTAAAAAAAAAAGTTTTTATAAAATGAAGTAAAGCATATTTAAAGGGAATGCGTCATCAAAAATGACTTATTGTTTAACTCATGTTTTTATGTTAAACACTTTTTAAGAATTTGTGGTTATATATTTTTTGAATTTTCCATATCACTTTCAATATTTGTTAACAATTCTTAAGTCCTGCAGTTTTCACTTTGGTCCCTAGGCCTAATAATAGTCTGACACTTCCTGTTCTCTACAGAAAGATTCTCAGTTGTCTGCTAATTATCAGCACAAAGAGGGTCAAACTGAAAGGAGACACCAGTGTGAATAGATAACACAGGATCCACCAGTCACAAAAGGAGATAGTCACAGTTCACTCTGTCACCTCCCTGCACAGTGATTTCTTCCCAGTTCACAGAGCATGACTAGAAAACTCTCCTATAGAAGTGAATGGGACTGAGTCAGTCTTAAGTCTCCTGTGTGCATGAAGCTGCTGTAAAGCATCTCTCTGACTGCTGTTAAAGCAGTGTAAACAAGGCCTAGTGGCCAAAGTGAAAACTGCAAGACTCAAGAATTATTAAAAAAAAATTGAGTCATATGAAAAAAAAAAAAAAAAACAACCAAAAATTTCAAAAAAATGTGTAACTTAAAAATGGGACCTAAACAATGACTCCTTTTTTGCTGACACATTCCCTTTAAACCACACAGATAGTTTTAACCTACAATTTCCACTTTGCATTTTCCTCCATGATCAAGTGGCAGATGTTATTACCTGTTGGCATAGCAAAAGAGACACATCCGCTTACGCGTTTCGAGCACTACTACGTCACAACGAATATGGTGCGTACCTGAATACTCCATGTGAATAGCCCCTATTAGTAAAGCTGCCTCATGGTATGCCCACCCCTGATTTGAAGACTTTAGATATAAAGCAATACAGCTTGCTACATTGGTATGATCAATAGATGAGCTGGAGTTATATGGTTTGAGCTTAGGTATAAAACATACATCATCCTGCAGGTTGTATTTACATGACTGATGAGATACGGGGTAAAATTCATCATAGAACAGGATATAATAATCAGAAACTGACTTGCACATGGAATAAATGGGGTCCACATGCAGCCTGGTTTATCTTGGGAAGCTGTATTCTGATTAACAAGATTGTACCCACTAAAAAGAAACAAGGTCTCACTGGCTCCTTTTTCGAATATAGAGATTTAGGGGCAGATCACAAGTCCAGGATTTGCCACAGGCAAATCTAATACATATTAAAAAAAATCCACTGCAAAATCTGAGGCAGCCAGCAGATCCGTATGATAAATTGCCCTGTTACAGTGCTAATCTGCGGCTGTGTAGTGGTAATTTCTCAGAAATAACAAGCATGTATGAAATTTTAAAATTCATTATTCTACATAAATTTTAACTAATGCATGTGATTGGATTAGTAAATATCCCAATCACTTTCATTGGATGCAGAACGCCAGCAGATTTGATAAGGATTCCTCATCAAATCCTGACCATAGGAACATAACCTTATTGTATTCCCTTTATAGACCTGAACAAACATTTAGAAATTCTATCCAGCATTTGTTTCCGTTATAGCAGGACGCATAACACACACCCTGCCTGGTCTTCCTGGAGCCGTCATCATACATGAAAAACAGACTTGGCAGCAGCCCCAAATGTATAATTGATTTCATGTGTTATTGTTTCTGCCAGAGCTTTGTTTCACAATGTTGAGTAAGGAGCCAGAATACACAGAGGGCTCTCAATGTTTTATTTTATATATACATGGCCTTACATTTTTACTTATTCAGTCATGCTCATCATTTGGGGTGGTGGGGGTGGTTTACCATTGGCTCTTCAGATGAAGTTCACAAATGGGACTATCCCACCGGTAATTTTCATACAAAAAGCTCTAAACCACTATTAAAATTTGTTGTCAAGTCGTTGTTAGTGATTGAAAAACAAATATGTTTTTGAGAGAGGCTAAGGCCTCGTTCACACGGCGTATTTCGGACGGATTTGCCGACGGATTGACGATCGTCAATCCGTCGGCAAATCCGTTCAAAATAAGTCACAGCCTATTTTCTATTGATTTCAATAGAAAATACGGCTCGTCGTTCACACGACGCGTAGTTCCGTTCCGGATTGCCGCCGCGGATTGACGACGGCAATCCGGACGGAAAAACAATTGACATGTCAATTATTTCCGGACGGATTCACCACCTACAATGATTGTAGATGGTGAATCCGTCGGGAAATCAGTTACAAATACGTGCCACACTTAGTGACACTTATTTGCAACTGATTTTCAACTGATTTCAGAACGTATTTACATCGGAAATCCGTTGTAAATACGTTCTGAAATAAGCCGTGTGAACGAGGCCTAAAAGTTATCACCGAAAAAAAAGACTTCAAGGACTAAAACTTAACCTTTAATCCAATTGGTTAATAAAAGATAAATTCAAATGTAAATTGTATTTCCCCGACATCAAATGCCACACTGAGAAAAATTGCAACCAATAGCACAAACAGCAATTGGAACCATTAATGACAATTTACTCACATATCCTTGGTCATAGTCTATTATATCCAAGAGGAATCTGGAATGTTAGCCAGTTCTTGTCCAAACTGTAACGTTTTTTATATCCCATAATTCCAGATGCCAAATGGGGGATGAATAGGTATATATCCATTTAATGTAGGTCTTAAAGGGAGAAAAAAGATGTCCCTATTATACACCTACCTAAATATCAGCGTAGTCGCCTTGAAAAGGGCATCCCCACCATAGGGTGGCTGTCCCTATTACACCCTACCCTCACGGATTATAAATAATGCAAAGACTAGACTCATACGGGGATAGTATACCAATACCCATAGATAAACATCTGGAAATATTTCACAGCAGAAATATGGCTCAAGATATTATAGTGACATATGTGTTGCGATATGCCCAACGCGTTTCCCACCATCTCCAGTCACAGTTCCTCAGGGGAGCTGTAGAGCCATATAGATGGGCAAAAATGAAAAACTAATGGACAAATATCATTAAACGGTGTGGTGGTGCAAGATTACTCCAACAGATAACACCAGTGACAAAAAATACCCATATACAGTAGATGCCAGGTGTGGCATATGACATTGGGTATATAAAATTTACATTTGAATTTATCTTTTATTAACTATTTGGATGAAAGGTTAATATTTAGTCTATTTTAAACACCAAGTGGTGTTATATTATGGATTGAATTATTTTTTATGAGTTTAAATACTATTTTTTTTATAATTATGTGCTTACTTTAAACGTAATGTTTTTCATTCGATAACACCTTTAGCAATTACATTGGACATAAATACTGTAAATTGTCAAAGGCAAAATGTAGATAAAGTAAAACATAGTGTGCTGAACTACTACCACTGAAAGAGAATGTAAGGATTTAAAGAGAACCTGTCACATAGATTATGTTCCCCTTGCTGAGGACAGAACAAGGTAGCGACAGACCTGCTGTTCCCAGCGCTGTGTCCCTTATTCTGTAAGATGCTGTAGTTTTAGAGCATTTAATGCTAAAATCTGCAGTTTTCAGCCAGAAGAGTCATTCGAAGAGTCATTCAAAGAGTCAGTTTTTTTCAAGCCCCGCCCACCTCAACTGATAAACCTATTACTTTGAATAGGTAGAAACATTAGAATCTGTCAGTGGGCGGGGCTAGCATTTGGTTGGCGGGGCTAACACCTGCTCATGAGTAAGATTTTAGGGGTAAATGCTCTAAATCTCTAAATCTACAGCATCTTACAGAATAAGGGACACAGCAGGTCTGTCACTACCTTGTTCTGTCCTCAGCAAGGGGGGCACAACCTATGTGTCAGGTTCCCTTTAAGCTGTATAGGAAAACTCTAAAGTGCCAGTTCAGTATTTCAGTAGTTAGGTGTTATAAATGAAGTAGAACATTATTATTATTCCAGAACTATGGCAGAATTGGTTTTGAAAGCTCCTGAAGCAGGGTTTTGCACAAGTGTCCATCCTGAAATATTTTGAAACTCAAATTTAGACTTTTTACATAGTTACTTATTTTGTAGGGCTTTCAGATGAAGGCAAAAAACCCATGAGTTAGAAGCCAATTGCGTCACATAAAAAAAATCCTTCATATCTGGTGATCAGAATAAGACCTGGTTCACATCAGTGCCGCAAATTCCGTTGCAAATTACGGAAAATAGTGTAGCAAGCTATGCTATTTTTCTGTCAAAACGATGGATACCGCAGTTGAAACTTGATGGGTCCCATTGTGATCAGTGGGGTCTGTCAGGCGCCATTGTCCGTTGTAAAACGGGACTGGTACCACCTCTGCAGGTGATGTCTTATACGGAGCCTCCAATGAACCAGGCCTAAGTCCCTTATCCTAAAATCAAGTTATTATTATTTATAGTATCATTAGGGCGCATCCCCCCGGCATAGGACAAAAACCGGCCGGTTTGATGGCCGGTATTTGTCCTGTTTCGCGCCCGTCCCCGTGGGGGGGGGGGGGACGGAAGATGGTGCTTGCTTAATGTTTTGATGTCGGACTGCCGGCGGCGAAACCGCCCGACGGAATCCCCGTGCAGTAGGGACTGCTGCACGGGTTTTCCATAGAGCACAATTGTGCTCATTTTCGGCTGGTTTTTCAGGCGGTCTGAAAAACCGCAATCCTGCTGATAAATCGGCCAAAATCCCGTGCCGTGGGGACATGCCCTTATACTCCAGAAATGCAACAAGGTTTTTTCTTTAAATGTTTAAGAGAGTTCACTCTGACAGTATCCTCTGGAAGAGCATTCCACGGTCTCACTGCTCTTACAGTAAAGAATCCCTTTCTATATCTATGTAGGATAGGATTGAAATATTTACAAACTTTTGTTGCTTCTACTAATTTTACCTATTGTACCAATAATTTGATATTCTGACTTTGATGGCAATAATGGTTCACTTTTCCAGATTTTCCAGGAGCATGACCAACATTTTGGTCACATGCTACCCTATTATTTATTCTACCACCATAAAATGTGATTGACATTTTTAGCTTTTTAGTTGATTTCTTTATGATCTTCTATATCTGAACTTTTCAACATGACTTCACATCCACATGAGACCAGAAACAGGAGATGAAAGGAGAAATGTGAAAGTATGACAATTTAAGTGAGCAGCCCCGTCTCTTCAGGCTATCTTGGAGACAAGGTCATCGAGCATGCCACATATAATTGGACGGCGCTCTCTGTCTCTCACAAACTCATCAGAACACGTCTATACGCGACATAGTTCAGATTTCCAGCATGTTTTTTCCCTTCTTACAGTATTCTGACTCATTGTCCTTAAGTGACCTCACATTACTTGATACTTCAGAACCAGACACTGAACAGCAGTGCAGATAATCACAGATTTCATCTATTTTTATTCTGTGTTTAAACCATTTGGCTTTTTCATTTTTCCTTTTGTACGTTTTTGTTACATACTTTCTTTTTGGCTTATAAAATTGTGCATTATAAAGTTTTAATAGCTGGACCTTATTATAGGAATGCACTGTGGTATCTTAGATTTATCTACATTCTGTCTTCTTATGTCTTGTAGGTTTCCTTTGTATTACGAGTTGAAGATCGGTTTTGTAGTTTGGTTATTATCTCCATATACAAGAGGTGCCAGTTTGTTATACCGGAAGTTTTTGCATCCTCTCCTTTCCAAAAAAGAAAAGGTAAGTTGTAGTCTGTTGAGTATGGGACATGTGTGTGGGTGCTTTATTGCCCACAAAACTACTTTTTCTTATTTATTTATTATACTGAATGGGCCTAAATTAATTGGTTATTAGGACAAAATTCAACTGTTTAACCTTAAAGGGATATTCCCGTTTCATTAATTAGCTTGAGAACATGTAGGCAAAGGTAAATAAAGACTATTAGATAATACATTGCTTTATTAATTTTGCTTCTCTTCGGAGTAGGAGCAGATGTTATCTCCTCTTTTTCACTCAAGCTTCTCTAGTTGTTAGCCATTTATATCATGATGTCTCTTCCTGCTGTGTTCCTTATCTTGAAAGACTGGAGCTTTTTTACCTTACTGATAAACTTAAACCCTTGAGAGCTCTGTAGGCTTGTGTACTGCTGTTTACAAACCTTCCAGCACTTTTGTCACTGTAACAGGATCAGTTCGGAATAGTAGAACTGATATACCAATCACAGCTGGAGAACCACCCATAGCCTTACTAGGAAATGTGAGTCTGAAGCTGGCTGACTACATATGTCAGGTTGTTGACATCACTCCCTGCTGTGTTTTATCAGCAGCACAGGAGTTTGTTACTGATAAACTTTAACCCTTTAGTTCTGTGTAGCCTTTTGCTCTACCGTTTAGAACCCTCCATCAGCATTTTCCCTCTAACAGGCTCAGCTAGGAATAGTAGAGCAGATATGTAGAGCAGACCAGGCAGTGGCAGTCTGAAACTGGCTGTGGTTCTGTGAAACATGGGGAGAACACCCCTTAAAGAATGAAACGATTATTCCTGTGTCTGTTACTTCCTAACAATCTAGCAGTGTAAAGGCTCCTTTAAAGGAACACTGACCAACTTAAAGGGAACCTGTCACATAGATTATGCCCCTCTTGCTGAGGGCAGCACAAGCTAGTGTCAGATCTGCTGTTTCCAGCGCTGTGTCCCTTATTCTGTAACATGCTGTAGTTTTAGAGCATTTACCCCTCAAATCTTATTCATGAGTAGGTGTTAGCCCCGCCCACCAAAGGCTAGCCCCACCCACTGACAGTTATTCACATGTTTCTACCTATTCAAAGTAATAGGTTTATCAGTTGAGGTGGGCGGAGCTATCCTCAGATGGGCGGGGTTTGAAAAAAACTGACTCTTTGAATGACTCTTTTCTCGATGAAAACTGCAGATTTCAGCATTAAATACATACAAAACTCCAGCATCTTACAGAATAAGGGACACAGCGCTGGAAACAGCAGGTCTGTCACTAGCTTGTTCTGCCCTCAGCAAGGGGGCATAATCTATGTGACAGGTTCTCTTTAATAAGTTGATCTGCACTCCAAGCCGTCAATTATAGACCCCTGTAAAAGGAACCTTCTAGTGGGTCCCAGTGTGGTGGACCCCACCAATTATTTTAAATAGCTTACATTACCTCTGCAGCTGACAGATATCCTCCCCCATCAATAAGAAAGCTGGACAATAAATGATTACCTGGCTGGCATCTTGATTATATGATGTAGTCTTCATTGCTCTAACACTCTAAGACCTGTATGTGGTAGAAAACAATATATAGATATAAAACTACATATACCTAATGCCAGTTATAATTGTTAAAGCATTAATAATTTAATAGCTAATTGAGGACATTAAACTGTGGACCCCAGAGGTAGTTGGATCACTTGAGGAGCCATATTGACAGCTCTTCTATAGGAAACCGAACAGATACAGCATTTTATGGCCATGTTAACAATACAATGATAGTTAGATCTATCTTCCCATAGTATGTAAAAATGAAAGGTGAGAATTACAAAAAATTCACAGTTAGTCTATCAAAGGTGAAAAGTCTCTAAACAGTAAATCTTGACAACTGGGACTCCCACAGATCATGCATGAAAACTGGGGTTCCATATCATCCATACTGAATAAATGTATGAATGAGCATACACACAACCACTCCTTACCAGGGGCGTAACTAGGATATATAGGGCCCGTCGCAAAATGGGAGAACCAAATAGCAACATTTAAAGTGTAGTAAAAATTGAAGGTATGGCTAGTAGTGCAATAGATCAGAGCATAAAACCACCAAATTATAATTTTCCTCTGGGCCTGATAGCAGCTGCTTTGTCAGCTATGGCTATAGTTGCGCCCATTCCCCTTTACATAGTTTACAATACATATATAAATAATATTATATATATATATAAAAGTAATAGAGTTATATTATATTGTATGTGGGTTAATGCTATACTGTAACACTACAGGCTCTTTTTTCCTACAACCATGTCATTTATTAAGGGTTGGACCATCTTTTTTGCTTCATAACATCAGCCCTTCAATTTTTTCGTGCATAGATTAACTAGTGCTGAAGATTCCTAAATTTTGCGTCCATATTGACTGTGGGAAGACATTCTTGCTTGCACTGCTCTTAACACAGTCCAGGAATACATTATCGCAGCTTTCCCTAATTCTAGCACATCCCAAGACCTTGGATTGAGTCTTTGACTGTGAGGAGGGAGAGGGGGAGCAGTGAACTCCCCTTGTCATGGTAAGAACTGAGTATCTGTACAATGGTTCCCTTTATTGACTGCGTTACCTTGTAATGATCAGATGCTGAAATCTCTCATAAAGATGGACATGGTCAGACGATTAGGTTAGGCCTGTGGCCAGTGAAACTGATGCTAGTTATGTAAAACAAGAGCCTGAAAGTGAAGGGAAAATATTAAACAAACACATGAACCAAATCCTACAAACAGTGTTAACTAATTGATTTAAACAGATAATCCCTTTTTCATGATTTGTTGAAAGCCAAATTCTGGGCCCTAGCATACCGAATATCGCAGCATAAATGACACTCATATTCCAGTGCCAACCCGTTTTGTCCCCAAACTTCTAGCTACCTTCCCCAATTATGTTGGATGACCTTGGGCTAATGGGATGCCTCAGTTTCTGATTCTTAGCTGAAAGGAGTGCACCGGTGGGTCATTCCTACTGGAGCCCAACGCTCACCAAAGTTTCGCCGTCTGCTGCATGTTCAGCAATGCCATTTAGTACCACGCATTGTGGTTTAACGTACGGTGGCAATTTGATGTCCTGTTGCTTTGTGAACAGAATGAACACATGTCAGCCCAAGGCTCCTTTGAACTCTGGCAAACAAGGCAATTTGCACCCACTGTGCTGCCGCTCACTGGATGAATTTTTCTCTTTAGCACCATTCTTATCTTTTAAAACACCGGATAGATGTTACATTGAAAAGCCAGTATCAGCTGTTCCCTTCTATAATCAGCAGCTTCTGGCAAACCCAAAAACTCATGCCAACTATCAAAGCACTCAATCACCTTTCTTCCCATACTGATGCTCGGTTTTTGAACTGCAGGAGATTGTCTTGACCATGTCTACATGCCTAAATGCACTGAGTTGCCCCCCATGTGTTGGCTGATTAGAAATTAAAATGTTAACGAGCAGTTGGACAAGGTTACCTAATAAAGTGGCCGGGGAGTGTAATATAATTTGCCCATAATATTCCGAATGCAGAGCTTATTCAGCTGTAGGGTTTGTCTGGTGGGGTTCCAACTGCTCTAACCCCTGTCCAACACTAGCATGAGTTTCTTTTTTTCCTGACAACTACATAGTCAGGCATTGACTTTAAAGGGAATCTGTCGCCAATTTTTTTTTTTTACTTATTAAATCAAGCCCCTGATCCATATTCTTTTCCTCTCCGTCGTTTTTATTTCCTGATTGTAGATTTCTCAATTCTGCCGTCTATATATGACTGTGGGGAAGACATTCTTGCTTGCACTACTTTAACAGCAGTCAGAGAGATACTTTACAGCAGCTTCATGCACATAGGATTCTTAAGACAGATTCTGTCCCATAGACTTGTATAGGAGAGTTTTCACTGTGAAGGAGGTGAGAGGGGGAGCTGTGACATCTCCTCTTGTGACTGGTGGATTCTGTGTTATCTGTACACAATGGTGTCTCCTTTCAGTGTGACCCTGCTGTTACTTGTAATGAGCAGACTGCTGAAAATCTCTCTAAACAGAACAGGAAGTGTCAGACGATTATTAGGCCTAGTGGCCAAAGTGAAAACTGCAGGACTTAGGAATTATTTTAAAAAAAAGTACTGAAAGTGATATGGAAAATTTTAAAAAAAAACATAACCAAAAATTCCTACAAAATGTGTTTAACATAAAAATGTGAGTTAAACAATAAGTCATTTTTTGATGACATATTCCCTTTAAAGGACCAACCACTTGGTCTCTGAAGGAAGCATAGCAGAACTATCAGGAGATAAAGTGACACTTCACTATTCCTAGTGCCGATACCCCTTTGTCTTAGCATGCAGCCAGTCTAACAATGCTAGCATACCCTTACAATATGCACCAGTATTATTGTTAGGATAGCCACCTTAGTGGTGCTAAGGGACTTACGTTAATAAACCAAAAAAATACAGAATGAATTACAGAATTAGAAACTACTGAAAATAGAATTGCGGTCAATCCACATGGACGACCGAGACACCGTTTACCTGAAGCTCTGCAGCATTTTACTGCATATTCCATCAGTATTCCCAGCATTGTAGGTTTAATAGTCACACGTAACAACAGATGTTCTGTGTTTTGTGAACAGGAGATTGATGACTACATTGTTCAAGCCAAAGAAAAGGGCTATGAAACCATGGTGAACTTTGGCAAGCAAGGCCTGAATCTTGCCGCTACTGCTGCTGTGACCGCTGCTGTGAAGGTGAGAGTCCCACTTTATTACTCATTAGCACACAGTTCTAATTATTCCTTCTTGTAAAACACCGGATAGATCATTACCTAATTGCAAAAGCCTTTTAGTATTCTTAGCTGTTCCCTTCTTTATTAGATTCTGGCAGATATGTGGCAGTAGACCAGCAAGAGGCGGGATTTTACAGTCAAGCACTTGTTGGTTTTATTTCTGGAGCAGCGTATTTTTGTAAATATTAGAGCGTTACAAATTACACATTTAATACTCATTTTCAGAACTAACCTATACCAGACTTATCGGTAGAAAATAGAGAAATTGTGCTATAAAGTCACAAAATAATTACATTAGCGAAAAGATTCTCCAATAATACAAATAACATGGATTTAAGCTTCTGTATGGGATGCAGGACCGTAAAAATTACCTTAGCCGTACAACTGAGGAACTTTACAAATGGATTACGTCTCTAATCTTAGACCTGGTTCACATCTGCATCGTTACTTCCTTTTTCTGTACCATCAAAGGGACAGAAAAACGACTTTGCCTGATGGACTCAACTGAGTCCTGGTGTCCGTCATGGTGATATCATTTGAATAGAAAAAATAGCGCTGCCTGCTGTTCGAATTTTTCCATCATATTTGACAGAATCTACCACAGAGGATACTAGGGAGATATGAACCAGGCCTAGAAGAAGTATTCCCACCTCATTAATTAGCTTTAAACATGTAAGCAAAGGTAAATAAAGATTATTATCACATACATTGCTGTTCTGATTTTGCTTACTTTTAGAGCTAGAGCAGTTCTTATCTCTTGCTTCTTTACAGAAACTTCCCTAGGTTACCGACCACCTGCTCTGACAGGCTCTACAGCCCTGCCCAGCATGGTGAGGCCACTCTTTGCTGTCTTATAGAACTAGAACAATTCTTATCTCCTCCTTGTGTACACAAGCTTCCCTAGGTTAGCAACCACTTTTCTCTCCTCTAGCAATGGCTATGATGGTGACCTTGTTATCTGCTATGTCTTATTAGCAGCACAGGAGCTTTTTTATGTTTCTTAGTGACAAACTTTGTAGCCTTTTGCTTTGCTGTTCAGACCCCTCAATCACCAATGTTCCTCTTACAGGCTGAGCTAGGAATAACAGAGATGAAATGTCAGTCACTGCTGTAGAACCACCCACAGCCTGAACAGAAAGTGGAAGCCTGAAGTTGTAGAACCACCCACAGCCTGAACAGGAAGTGGGAGCCTGAAGCTGGCTGTGAAGAGCAGGCTCTTTAAAACAGCCAGATGAGAAAAGCCTACTCCTTTAGCCTGTTTTTGCATTACATCCTATATTATGGTCCAGATGTGTATTCACTATTCTGGTTGCTATGGTAACTAGTCACGAAGCAGAAAGGAATGCTTCAAGATTTCAGCTCTGAAGCCTGGACAACTGGAAATATAGTTTGCCTATAAATGCAGACTGTAGCTCTGGATTTGTACAGGATATGTAATGCAGGTTACTGGTTTTTAGGTTTCTGTTTCATAACTATGGCTTTTTTTCCTATTAACACAACAGAAGTTCTCAAATAAACATGGCCTTCAAGTAACAAATAGTGGTAGAATTCATATATATACGAATATTAAAGGGGTTGTCTCACTGCATTGATTCATCTTGCCTCAGTCCTGTTTTCTTGGTTTCACTTTGAATTCAGGGGCGTGTTTACTGGCTTCTACTAGGCTGCAGTAGAAGCCAGGTCTGTAGCTATAGCAACCAGTGCTGGCAGCCTATCAGGAGAGATCAAACAGGTCTGAAACTATAGTGACCTGAGGAGCTGATGCAGCCCATACAAGAGGGAATATCTAGGAATAGGTAGGACACTGTTAATGGACATATATTACAAGGTGACTTGTTTTTGCAAGAACTTTAACCCAAAAAGCAATCATTGTAGTGAGACAACCCCGTTAAGGTATCCCTAGGTAGCTGTTGGCGGACCAGTCATTGGACCAACAGCTATTCCTGCTGGCCCTCTAGACCCATGCATATTTTCTTAATGGGGAAAGAGGAATAAGTTGCGGCTAGATATCTTTGTGGCATCATATGTTCCATGGATATCAAGCATGCTGAGATGCAGAAACCTTCATTTTCCCTAAATTTGCAGTTTGGCGGAGAGTGAAGATAGACTATAGGCCAGTTCCATCAGCGGGTTTGCCATAGGTCAGTTGAATGTATGAGGCCACCTTAAAAGGTTTATATATTGGATGGTCATTATCCCATAGTGAATGCGTTAGACTCGTCAACCAATCAAACCTTGAGAAATACTAAAAAAGGAAGACCTAAGGATGTATAAATGAGCGTTCAATCTCACTCCACTTCTGGTTTCTTGACTGTGATGGGACAGTCTATTACTAGAACACATGGACAAGCCACAGAAGAGTCCAGTAGATGTCCAGCCACTGGTTAAATAGAAAGGTCATCTTTGCAACTTGTAGGAGTAAATTTGTTTGTCGAAGCAGTGGTTGATATGGGAAGTGTCCCTTATTAAATGACCTTTTCTCTCTTTTCTCATTTTGCTGTCCTTGGCTAATATTCATTCAGCAATCTACCTACTGTTCTCCTTCAATCAAGTAGAGGTAAATAGTCGCCAACTTCAAGCATGGAATATTACATGGTTTAACATACTATAGCTAGCGTACTAAAATGACAAATGACTGTGTATGTAAAACATATTCTAGGTAACTTTACAACAATCAGCCATAACATTACATCAGATGAAGCACATAACATTGATTTTCTCATGTCAAGGGGTTGGATATTGGGCAGCAAATGAGACGTTAGTTCTTGAAGGACGGAAAAATGGGCAAGTGTAAGGATTTGAGTGTCCTTGATCTTGGACAAGAACCACATTGTGGTGGCTAGACGACAGGTCTGGGTTAGGGCATCTCCAAAATGGCCTACAATGTTGAGTATTTCTGTATGTATTAGGAAGTAGCTAGCAAAGATGGTAAGATGACAGCTCATACAGGGCTATTTTTAGACATTGGTGGGCCCATTGCAAAGGTTTCATGAATGGGCCCCTCCTGAACACTGCTAGTTGTCCTACAAAGTCTACACAGGCAGTTCATTATTTTTTTTAAACCTGGTTCAGATTGCATTGATGACTTACTCCTGCCGCAACTCTGCCTTGACCCTGTGGTCTCATCTGGCTTACACCGTTAGCCGCACAGTAAAGGTGGTACAATTCAGTGACCTCATTATGCCAAACCACTGAGATCCAGGGCATTACCCTACACTTACAGCTTGGCTCAGGCAGCATGATGACACCATCGCATTACCTACGCCGGGCAGTAGAAGTCTTCTGCTGTTAATAGCCCCATATTGCCAGTCTTTTTATCATGTCTTGTGCCTATGGCACACATGCCTGTGCCCTACTATTAAGAATGTTGGTGCAAGAAGCTGCTGATGAAATTGCTGACGCTGCTTGCCCTATATTTCACGCGGCTTTGCAGCAACACAACATCTAGACGCTGATTAGCATCAGGAAACTGTGTGCCAGCCTGGGCCGCTATGAGTCTGCAGGCCCTGTTGCAGCTATGCCGGCATATACAATATTATGCAGGTGGTTTTATTGTTATGGCTAATCGTTGTATATGTAATATAAACAGAAATATGACCGTAAAAGGAATACGCGATTAACAATATACAGCAAGTTGACCCAGGCTTCTCATTAAAATCAAAATAATTTTGCTTTTCTTTTTGTGTATTTGGAGTTATCCATTGGAAAAGACCATTAATCACTGCTAATTTCTTTGCAACATAATATGCTTCTTAATATATATATTTTTTTTAATGCACTGGTTGCAGTTCTAGAATGCCATTTTTTCTTTTCCACACAAACCCAGGCTTGTGAAGTGGGCTCTGAAGACTAAATTCCAGTAATGACAGCCAGGTTGCATAGCGTGGGTGTTTTTTTTTTTTTTTTTTAAACAGTACAAACAGGGTTGTGACATTATCAGAGAGGAAGAGAGAGGCGGTGGGCAGTGTTGGACTGATGTTCCTGGGGTCCGCCAGTGAAGTTGATTCTTAAGGTCCACCAGTGGAGTTGATTCTTAAGGTCCACCAGTGGAGTTGATTCTTAAGGTCCACCAGTGGAGTTGATTCTTGGGCTCACCAGTGGAGTTGATTCTTGAGGTCCACCAGTGGAGAGGATTCTTGGGCATTCAAGTGGAGTTGATTCTTGGGCTCACCAGTGGAGTTGATTCTTTGGGCTCACCAGTGGAGTTGATTCTTGGGCTCACCATGAGTTGATTCTTGGGGCCCACCAGTGGAGTTGATTCTTAGGGTCCACCAGTGGAGTTGATTCTTAGGGCTCACCAGTGGAACTGATTCTTAGGGTCCACCAGGGGAACTGATTCTTAGGGTCCACAAGTGGAACTGATTCTTAGGGTCCACCAGTGCAGTTGATTCTGAGGGTCCACCAGTGGAGTTGATTCTGAGGGTCCACCAGTGGAGTTGATTCTGAGGGTCCACCAGTGGAGCTGATTCTTTGGGTCCACCAGTGGAGCTGATTCTTTGGGTCCACCAGTGGAACTGATTCTTTAGGTCCACCAGTGGAGCTGATTGTTTGGGTCCACCAGTGGAGCTGATTGTTTGGGTCCACCAGTGGAGCTGATTCTTTGGGTCCACCAGTGGAGCTGATTCTTTGGGTCCACCAGTGGAGCTGATTCTTTGGGTCCACCAGTGGAGTTGATTCTTGAGGCCCATCCCACAGCTCCTGTACTGACTGCACATGACTTGCACTGTTTCTCTGTCATGTCTAGGGTCCCACTATAGCCAGAAGGCCACCAGGAATTTCCCCTGATCCCTTATGGGCCATTCCAGGGAAATCTGTTTTCCTGCTGGCTAGGTGCATTTCTACCTTCCCTCCATGTGGTTCTGCCATCTCGATTTATATTTTAAAGTCTAAATTTTGGGGTCTATGGAATTTCTTACTACTTTAGGGTTACCTGGCCTCAAGAAGTTTTGGAACTACTGTATTATGGGATACATGACAGAAGTATCATTACGGTTTGATTATACAGGGTGTTCCACTGGTTTGGTACCAGAAAAAGCATGAATATATTTAAAAGACTCGGCAGATTACAATAAAATTTGAACTGTACGTAGCTAGCCTATGAAAATGATGTTCAGAGTTGCACAGTAGGTGCCAGAAAAACGTTTAGATAGATGAGGAAGCGATGGGCACGGCGGGAGTCATTTAGCTCAGTCTGTCCAAACAATACACTGTTAGAAGCGCTTTTTACGAACCCTAACAAATGTACAGGTACATTGTGAAAAACGTTCCTTCGTTGTTTGCATATACTGAAAAAGTTAATCGGTAAAGATGTGTTAAAAATAATTCATGAAGAAGTTTAGAGGATGACATCTGCAATCAGAAAATATTATCTCCCTTAACATGGAGTGTTGTGTTTAAGCATGCTTGGATGCAAATGGTGGACATTTGTCACATATGTAGTGACATCATTCTGACTTAGAGTAAGATATATGTCAAAATACATTGAAAACTTTGAAGATTATTTACACTTTTTTAAGTACAAGAGTGAGTGAGGTACTTTAAAGGGGTTGTTTCACTACAAAGAATAGCTTTCAAAATGTGGGGAACACTAAATGAAGACGTTTTCCGAATATATTGCTTTGTTCAACTTTTTTTGTTAAGGAGCTACAAATGATTTGATCACCTTCTGAGGGCTTTCAGGTTTCCCAAGCGACAGACCTATGTACTTCTTCTCCCCTGCTATTTGTTCTATCTGATAGCAGGGAGTGACGTCATCACACAGGTGGAGCTGCAGTGTGCGAGCTTGTGTGTTATCTGATCTTTCAGACAAAAGACAGTAATTACTGCTTACATTAGCTCAGAAGCTTCTCCGGACCTAAGAGAAGGTAATTTAATTAATCTAGACTAATAAACAGAGAAGTCTGAATACACAGAGCTCATATGCTAATTACACACTGCTTGACCAGGAAGTGACAGAACAAAGCAGCATTATTTCATTCATGCATCCTATGAAACTTTGAGATGAGACAACCCCTTTAAGCCTTATTGTTATCCAAAAAGCAGGATTTGATTGAAGATTTAGTGATGATAATAAGTATGCATGCTATAAATGTGTCTGAAAAAAAACCCACATATAGGATGTCTTGGTGTTTACAAAAGTGGCATTGTGCCCCTTTTAGTTTAAAAGTATAGTACAGTACTCAGAAGGAAATTGGCGCCCTGATGTACTGTATTACATTACATGCAGTACACAGGCACCTTGTAATTGGAAATGACTCATTTGTTTGCAAATTACAGAAATTGGACTCTAAATGTCAGGTGGCAGCCTGTTATTTTCTACCTCGCCCACTGATGCCTAATTAATTGAATATAATCACAAAGCTGAATTTAAATAAAAATTGGTGTTTGCTGTTTCCTAGCAATCAGCTTTATCTAGAAATCGAGGTTTCGCAGGCTTAGGCTACGTTCATACGATGGATTTTGACACAGACTCCATATCAAAATCTGTTTGAAATCTGCACCCCATTCATCTGAATGAGAAATCTATGACCATAAACTACAGCATGGATTTTGTCCAGCAGATTTCACACCTATGTGGCAGAAAAAAAAGGAGTAACATGTTGGGTAGGTGGGATGCAGAGGAACCTCATTGAAATGGGGCTAGTCCACATGAAAAAACACAATGAAAGGTAGGGGTTGTAGACACGTATCTGTTGTGTGAACATACCCTTAAAGGAACATGGCCACTTTATTCCAGAATCAGCAGCCTTGTGTTTTTTTAGCGACATTGAACTGAAGGTTACTCAGGTGCAGTATCACACACAACCTGTGGGCAGCTGTGGCACAATTCCAAGAAATCAGACATATTTTTCTTGCATAGCCCGTAAGCGTTTTATTAATTCTAGTCGCTTGTTTTCTGGAAACAGCAACACTTAGAAAGCTTGTCTGTTTACAGCATCCATTGACTTGTTAGGCCATTTCACAGGGTTAAATGGGCCGTATTTCGGTCCGTAAAGCGCCGATAGTCGAATTACGGCCGAAAACGCCATCATTACGTAATTCTCACTCTTCTTAGCGGCTATCCCTGGCAATTCAAGTCTATGGGCCGGCGAAGTGCAAGCCCAGCTCAGTCCCACTCCGCCGCCCGTCACATGCGTAATTGCGGCGTAATTACGCCCTCAAATACACCGTGTAC
Source organism: Phyllomedusa bahiana (assembly GCA_025379985.1). NCBI lineage: Eukaryota > Metazoa > Chordata > Amphibia > Anura > Hylidae > Phyllomedusa > Phyllomedusa bahiana. The sequence continues at coordinate 287,135 of JAODAL010000254.1, forward strand.
ATGCCTAATTAAGCGTATACTGAAGACTGTTTTTGTACAATCGGAGGTTTTCAGAAGTATTTAGACTGTAATGAAATGTTAAAGAATTCCTCTTTTTGCCTTAGCTCACACTGACCATACATTGTTTCTGTGTAATTAAGACCAATAGAATCGTACACTGTCGTATTCTACACTCTTCTATATCTATTTAGAACTGGAGTGTCGGCGCCAAGTAAAAAAAAGTACGACTTCGAATTAATACATGTCGCCCCTAGTCTGCTTGTTTTCTGGAAAAGCACAACACTTGTCAATAGGCTGTGTCTGGTATTACAGAGCAGTTCCATTGACTTGTTATACACAGCGTATACTGAAGACTGTTTTTAGTACAATCGGAGGTTTTCAGAAGTAATTTTAGACTTGTTAATGAAATGTTAAAAAGAAATTCTCTTCTTTTTGCCTGTGCTCACACTACCATCATTGTTTCTGTTGTAACATAAGACCAATAGCAGATCTATCAAACAACAAACACCAACAGCACCATTGGAACTCAATGACTTATAATAGTAATAGTAAGGTCATGTTGTGATGTATGTAGTTTTAATGAGAAAAATTGTATAGCATGTTACCCTATTTTCAAATCTGAGGAGCCTCACCTAGTGTGAACAGAGCATATTTGGGTATATTATCTGTATTAAACACGAATAGAATATTTAGATAAACCCTATATATTTGTGCTGGTGTAGAATACAGAGATTGTTGATCTTTAAAGACAGTATATGTCTCTTGCATGTTTTTTTGTTGTGTGTTGTCCTTCAGTAAACGGGCTTTCAAAGATTTTAAACAAAACTCCTACTGTGCTACGATAGAAAATGGACCCATAATTACTTCAGCTTTGCCAGAGCTTTAGTATTCCCCCAATCACTCACGTTTATAGATCACATGATGCTGCAACCAATCTCTGGCCTCGGTAGTTATGCACCTGCATGTAAAGAGGTCATGGATTGGCTGCAGCATCATGTAACCCATGAACGTGACCTCAACAGTAAGGGATTCTGGCAGCACTGGAACAATGGTGAGAGGTACGTTTGGGTTAAAGTAATAGGGAGGTTTTTTAAAAGTCCTGGAAAACCCTTTTAATTTTACTCTGTTGCCAAAAAATTCTATAAAACTGTTAAAGGGGTTTTGCCAAGAAGTGAGTTCCTTACATCTTATCTGCTCAGGAGAGAAGATTAACTCAGCATGTGGAGTCATGGGAGAGAGGGAAGGGGGCTGAGAGAGAGCCAGGGAGCAGAGAGAGTGCAATGTTTACTCAAATAATTACGTTATAACCAGTGGATTCTCTATACAAAAGACACAGGCTCATTCACTGTTTTTTCTCCCCAGTCCCTTGCAAGCTCCTTCATGTTCCCCTGTCATCAGATAAGAAGTGCAGACAACACAAGCTCAGCCAGATCAGCTCCTGTCTAAACTGTCAGGAAACTAAGGGGGACTGAGCAATGCTGTAGTTCCAACAGGCTTCACTTTTTGTAATCACATATATTTAGAAAAGTGATTAAATACCCATTTTGGAGGATCCCACGTCAACATTACATTGGGTTTCTACGAAGTAAGGTGAATATGGTTGCCTTTAGGTTAGGGTCACACACAACTATATTGTGCCGAGTGGCTAATTACTCCGCTGTTTTATCACAAATTGCCACCGTCTTGTGTTGTGTTTTGTTTTTTCCTATCCAGTTTGTCCTTTTAGTGTTTTCATTACTATTATTATTATTAATAATAATTACTTTACAATCATGACAGACGGAATCGAGAATTCATATTTACTATTTTTTATTTTTCTATATTATTGTGCTTTATTTTTTGTTTGTGTCAGGTTTTCTTTTCTCATTACAGTAACTAGATGTAATGCAGTCGTCCAATCCTCTGTATATGTACAAGGAGAGTGACAAGAGTTCATTACTACTCTTTTAATTAACCAGTTGATTTCAGCAGTTGAGCTATGAGGTTTTAGTACAATATAGATTTTTGGCTGTGGAACGTTCCGAAGCTTTCCTAAATAACTTGCAGCGCTTTTTAAAAGGTAATAGCGATCACACAGTGAATTTACTACAATTTGCATTACTTATTAAACCGGTGAATTCATAGCTGAATGCACAAACTGGAATCCGACGCTCATAGACCAATAATTCTCTAAGTAAACATTAAAGCAAATGAAAAACAAAACTTCCGCCCTCAGCGGCTCTTTCAGCGGGGCCTCTTAAATATTCTGTACAGGTTTTGTGTACCCATTATGTATCAGCGTCACTTTATCCTTTTCCAGGTCTACATCTGCAGCTGTCACTGTATTCTGTGTGGCAAGTTACCGGGATCTGAATGCAGATTAATCATTTGGGTTAATTTCTTTATGTCCCTTGTCCTGATAGCTGACTCATTTGAAAACATTAAGGCAAGCAAGACATTGGAAGCCGTAATCACAGCAACGATGTCTTGTATTATGGACCCATAAAAGAAATTCGCCATACCTGCTGTAATACAGTCATTATGTTGAAAGAGTGTAAAAGCAGAGTCGGAGATCTGCTGAAATTGCTGTGCTGCCAGCAGGTCTGTCATTTAGTTGTATGCAATGCTAATATTATCCATTCATTTTCGGCTATTTTCACATCACATTTGGTATATATGTTCAGTTTATATCACAGAACATGCACCCAACAGATATGCCAAATGTTTCTGCTGCCCCAATGTACCCCAATTTCCCACAGGCTAGAAAATGATTACTATTTCCACCTCACTGTCCCTTATTGTCATGTTAACATGATGAAATAAAACATAAAGGGGTATTCCCATTTCACTTATTAGCTTTAATCATGAAGGCAAAGGTAAATAAAGACCATTACCAAATACACGGCTGTTCTGATTTTGCTTCCTGACAGTGTTAAAGCAGTTCTTTACTCCTGCTTGTATACAAAGCTTCTTTAAGTTACCAACCACTTTTTTCTCCGCCGGCAGTGGCTAGGATGGTGACCTCACTTTTTGCTGTGTCTTATCAGCAGCACAGGAGTTTGTTTGTTTCTTACTGACAAACTTTAGAGCTCTGTAGCCTCCTGCACTGCTGTTTAGACCCCATCCATCACCAATATTCCTCTAACAGGCTCAGCTAAGAATAGCAGACCTGATATGCCAATCACTGCTGTACAATCACCCACAGCTTGAACTGGAAATGGGAACCAAAACAGCATGGTGCCCCTTTAACTTTTATTCAAGATTCATGGGCCATTAAAATGAAATGTATGTTAAAACTATGAATAGTCACTATGTCTCTTATATTCACAAAATGTATATACACTATATACACTCTGTATCACATTAATTGGAAGCACAGCCAACGTGACTTTTGCCCTGATGCCCATGAGGATGGCACAACTCACAGCAAAACATGTCAGAGGGAAGAAATTGGGGTAGTAATTTATCTTTCAGTTCAGATAGCTCTGATGTCCTATATCAGTATTAGTCTAGTGTTGGTACCAGTGAAAGGCAAAGCGCAAATGCCCATGTTGGCTGTGCTTCCAATTCATTCTATGCATAGTGGATATAGTATTTAAATACATTTTATGAATGTAAGAGAGACACAGTGACTATTCATAGTTTTAATACGCTTTTTATTTTAATGGCCCATGAGTCTTGAATAAAAGCTAAGGACAATGTGATATAATTGGATGAAGGAGTGGGAACATTAGGCATTTTTTGCCTGTGGGCAATTTAGATGTATATAGAGAGATTTACAACCTGCCATCCATATTGTAGCTTATAATGGACACTCTTTTGACCTGCAGTGGGCTAATTTGACTCTGTAGACTCCATTTAGTATATGGATTATGAGTTTTCCCAGTGTAAACGCTAAACGTTGATGAAAACATAAAGTGAACAGGGCCAAACTGACTTCTTTTGCCACCTTAAATCAGTGAGTACATATGTATAGTACATGGATGGTGGATAACAAGTGTGCAGATTAGAAGATGACTGGAGAGTGCTTGCAAGGGGCACAGAAGTGATATTTCGTAATGATGATGATGGCCATATCACTGGGGTTGTGGGCACAGGACATGACCACCTTGCCAAGACCACAATGACCAAGCTCAGTTGGACACACAAACAGATCATCTCCCTCATACAACTTAACACTAGGAACCAGTCCTACGTTGGCCATATACATCTTGATTATTGTTAGAAGGTATTCAGACATATACTGCAGTGTTTTGCCGACCTGTAGTCTTTGACTAAGAGCAAATGTAGTCAATTTGTTACTAGCGTTGATCTATTTTCTGTCGTATAACACTTTATTTGTGGGACACAATAACGTTAAATACTGTGTTTATTCTGTGCCATAATTTATGCAGAATTAGACTAAACATAGCCACATATTGACTATATTTGGATATTCTGCAGTATAAACCCTTTTAGCAGGAAATCAGATTTATATGGGCAACGTAGGGCTTATTCTTGTGAACGAGTCCAAAACCTTTCTTTTCTTTTTGCATCTTTTACTTTTGTAAGTTGTACTTCCACCTTGATCATTCCTGATGGTCAATCCTCCAGACTTTAAAGCAATAGTGTACTCCAGGCAAAATGAATGCAGTCTGTTATCTTAGTGTAGGACTTGAATGGATGGGATGGGGAGAATCTGCATTATTACCTAGTCAGGCCTTTTGCTACCACAGTGTATTAGTTTTTATGGAAGTTTTTCTGCAAAACCTTTTTTTTCCCCCATAGTGCATGTTTCTAGTTTTATGGGGGGAGGAGGGGCTAACATGGGGATATGCCATAAATGTCCTTGTTGTAAATACCCCTTTAATGCTTAAATCTGTTCTCTTCTGTTCTATTTGTGTGGTGATTCATGATGCTCGTATTGGAGAGATTGCAGCTGCGATATATCAGTATTACTTCCATGTGGTGAACATAAATAGTACACCCTTATGGACCAATATTTAACGCTTGCATTGTCTTGTTTAACCCTTAAGACATATATGTTTTGCCGAAAATGCAAATTGTAAATCTAACGTGTTTTATTTTGTCTGTGTCCCTGCCCAGGGCCAAGGGGCTATTACGGAACGGGTAAGAAGTTTTAGTATGCATGACTTGACAGCAATACAAAGCGACGAGGCTGTGAGCAACAGACTGTACCCATCTTTACCTGAAACACAAAAGAAACCTAGATATGCTGGAGTCGACGGGTCTGGTATGTTGCTTTATTTTTTCTATATTTTTAATAAAAATGATATATTGTCTTAAAGGAGTTGTCCAAGATATTTCGAGATATTTTAAAAAAAATCTGTTTAAGTCCTAATAAAGTAAAAGAGCCATGTTCACCTCCATTCCAGCGCTGCCGCTGCCTTTCCTTGTTCTTTTGTTGACTTCCGACTCCTGCGGTCAGAATAAAATTGCTGCAGCCATTGACTCCCTGAAGTCACCTTTTGGAAGTAGATGGCTCCAGTAGGGGATGTCAGCAATAGCACATGACTGTTGCAGCCGGTCAGTAGCTGGGGGAGCGGTGGATCTCAAGCCGACCACAGCAGCCGGAAGCCACCAGAAGATTCAGGGGAGATGGCAGCAGTGCTGGAGCGGCGTTGAGAGGGGATGTGCATATGTTTTTTTTTTTATCAGGACACCAGTAGCCTACACAGAGTTTATAAAAATAACCCAGACAACCCTTGTAATATGTGCTCAGGAGTTGGGGAGTGTTCAGATCACTAGATACAGTATATACATTCTGGGAAAGGTTCTGTCACATACGCTGAAAATATCCATAGGGCTTTATTGACCTGACATATGCCAAAAGTGTTCTTTTGGCATACTCTGAGCTGTCATGCAACTGAATACATTTTTCCTGTTTGAAATACATTTGGGGTCCATGCTATTCTCTGCAGTTCAACAACATATATGCGACATTAAATCTTATAAAAGAATCCTTCGTGCACCATTTGCCACTGTATGCGTATTCAGTGCTATACAATAAAGTCTTATGTCGGGGAAAAAGCTGTGATGTATTCCTGTGACATCTTTTGATATATCTGTTTTAGTAAATCCCTGTGTTCCCCGTGATATAACAATCCTGAAGCATCTTCTCTTATAACTGTTTTGTGCTGTTCCTCTTTAATTTCTCCTAGAAATGTATTACTGAATCTGTCAGGTGGGTGTTACCAGTCCAGTACAGAAAAGGGGCGTGTCCATGTATACACTGTCATCACTGATTGGACAATGCGAGACTGTGCAGGGACACACCTCTAATTAGTAACACCCACCTGACAGATTCAGGAATACATATCTAGGAGGAATAGTAGGGACCATACAACACAGAGAAGAGAGATTATTATTTCACAGAGAACAAAAGAATTTACTGAAACATTCCTCTTTAACGTAATGTAATAATTGCATTAACGTAAAACATTGCAGTTTTACTTAGATTTTCTTGAATGCAATGGCATTATTGGTATTTTTCTAAAATGTACTGTCTCTGGCCAGGCTGGAGCTAGATCAGTGGTCCCCAACTGCACAGCTTTTTAAATTAATGCCTTTTTATGGGGCTCTTGTTTTTTTAACAATATTCATCATAAGCTTTGTATACAGACACAATGGGCCTCGTGTATGAAAACTGTCTAGCAGTAAGACTGTCTCTGTTACCCATAGCAACCAATCAGAGCTTAGCTTTCATTCCATATAGTGCTCAGGAAAAATGAAATCTGAGCTCTGATTGGTTGCTGCTAGCATTTACAGGGCTGTGGAGTCGGAGTCGGTGGCTATTTTGCAGGAGTCGGAGTCGTCCTAAAATGGACCGACTCCGACTCCCAAAATATATAATAAGTTGGTCCAGTTAGTTCGATGCAGTGCAAAGAGCAAGAGGAATTGGGTCCGGCCAGTGCTACTGCTCCCATATCTTCAGCAATTGATGACATGGAGCAGGCAAAGCGCTGCTCCAGGGGAAAAAGATTTGCTCCCAGGGCAAACAGATTTCAGCAACATTTTTTCACCTGTTTTCAAAGAAGTAGAAGATCAACCATTCATCATAACTGACTGTGGCTGAGGCAATTCCTTTATACCCTGACATTGTTAGAGATGTTGCCCCTGTGGTCACCGCTTTGCGCCAAACCCAAGTTAGTGTAGAGAGGCCGTTCTCTAGCCTGGAAATAATGAGATCAGATGTGAGGTCATGTATGCAGGATCTGATGGAGCAATACTATTTCTCAGAACAAATTCAGAGACTCCACAAATGTTCCTGCAGTGTTTTGCATATTTACAATTTTTTTGTGTTCTAAAGTCATATCCAATAAATATATTTTACACTGACAAGCAAAATGGTAACAATGTTTTGAAATTGTGACTTTCAGGCTTCATATCTCTCCATCCACTACAGCTTTGTACATGAGGCTACTGTAATTTTATATACAGTCATCTTACATCTTATACATAAATGTGACTTGCAAGTATTTAGCATCTGCTTAGTTACAGTTTTGCTCCGTTAAAGGGGCTGTCTCACTACAAGGATGACTTTTTATGTGAAAGATCTTGTAAAACAAGTCACTTTGCCATATTTGTCCATTAACAGTGTCCTTCCTATTCCTAGATATCCCCTCTTGTATGAGCTGCATCAGCTCCTCAGGTCGCTATAGCTACAGACCTGTGTGATCTCTCCTGATAGGCTGCCAGCACTGGTCGCTATAGCTACGACCTGTGTGATCTCTCCTGATAGGCTGCCAGCACTGGTCGCTAGATCTACAGACTTGTTCTATCTCTCCTGATAGGCTGCCAGCACTGGTTGCTATAGCTGCAGACCTGTTTGATCTCTCCTGATAGGCTGCCAGCACTGGTTGCTATAGCTACAGACCTTACTTATACGGCAGCCTAGTGGAAGCCAGTAAACACGCCCCTGAATTCAAAATGAAACCAAGAAAACAGGACTGAGGTAAGATGAATCAATGTAGTGAGACAACTCCTTTAATGTGTATTATTTTGTTAGTATTTGGTGAAATCCACCATTGGTTTTCAGCTCAGTCTTAATCCTTCTGGGCTCTGGATCAGATTCAAGCATATCCTGACCAAAATCTGATCCCAGGTCTCTTCTACACGTTCCCAATGTTGGTGCAGACTGGACTTGATTACAAATACAGCTTTTTCTTCAACTCTATCCACAAGTGTTCAAAAGATGAAAACATTGTTACCATTTTGCTTCTCAGTGTCTGTTCTACCTAAATAGCTTGATTATTGTATCATAAGGTGATAAACAGCCTGATGTTACCCTTTTACTACAGTAAAGTTATCACTGAAACATGCGCCATGTAGGAGGGAGTCGGGAGTCTGAGTCGGAGGTTTGGGAAATTGAGGAGTCGGAGTCGGGGCTTCGGCTTGCCGACTCCACAGCCCTGGCTAGCAACAAGGACAGTCTTACTGCTAGACAGTTTTCATACATAAGGCCCATGGTGTTTATACTGACTTCAAATATTTTTTCCAGGGAAATGTCAGGTATTATACAAGTTATAGAAATTAGATTCCGCAGAGGCCTTGGATTGGGTGCTTGTGTGGAAGGACTTAATTGAATGAAGTTAAGTGAATCATTTATTTTCACACCTATATTCAAGTATTACACACATCAGGGACGTGTATGAATCTTGGCGTCAAGACGCTAGTTCTAAATCGATATAGAGGAGTGTAGAATGCAACAATATGTATGAACCTGTCATATGTGGATTCATAAGTCTGGCATGTGGTATGCATGACATAACAGATCTTTGGCTCATAGCATAAAACATCTTTGGCGCATTCAAAAGAGCCGTGTCTGGTGTAAATGTTGGCGTATGACTGTTCATACATCTATAGAACAGGGCTACGACAGTGTTTTGGTGCAAGATATGCTAAAAAAATGGTGCAGCCCCGTTCATACATGTTGAACATAGGAAGACATGTATGAAGCTTGGCGCCAACACGCCAGTTCTAAATTGATATAGAGTGTAGAATGTGACAGTATGTATGAACCTGTTGAGGTGGGTTCATAAATCTGCCGTGTGGTATGCCATGTTTAACACAGCATAGCGTAGCATATCTTTGTCTCATATCTTTGGCACATACCATATCTTTGTTTCATAGCTTTGTCTCATAGCATATCCTTGTCTCATATCTATGGCGCATAACTTATCTATGGCGCATAACTTATCTATGGCGCATAACTTATCTATGGCGCATAACTTATCTATGGCGCATAGCTTATCTATGTAGCATGGCTTATCTATGGCTCATGTCTTATCTATGGCGCATGACTTATCTATGGCGCATGACTTATCTATGGCGCATGACTTATCTATGGCGCATGACTTATCTATGGCGCATGACTTATCTATGGCGCATGACTTATCTATGGCGCATGACTTATCTATGGAGCATATTATCTTGGCGCTATTATCTATGGCGCATGGCTTATCTATGGCGCATGGCTTATCTATGGCGCATGGCTTATCTATGGCGCATGGCTTATCTATGGCGCATGGCTTATCTATGGCGCATGGCTTATCTATGGCGCATGGCTTATCTATGGCGCATAGCTTATCTATGGCGCATAGCTTATCTTTGATGCATATCTTTAGCGCATATCTTATCTTTGATGCATAGCTTATCTTTGGTGCATATCTTTAGCGCATTCAAAAGTGAGGTGCCCGGTGCAAGTTTTGGCGTACGATACGTCATACATCTATAAAACAGGGTTACGACAGTTTTTTGCTGAAGGAACGTCCAATATGGCGCAGCCCCGTTCATACATGTCGTCTATAATGTTCTCTCTGTATAAAAATATATTCAATAATACATAGAAAAAATGGAAGTGTGGAATCGGAGTATAAATCTCGGTCACGCCGTTTCGGCAGATAATGCCTTTGTCAAGTGTAAACTCTGGCATACTCGTAACGTGGCAAGCAGAGGGTAGGTATTATACAGACATCAAAGATTCCACTGCGATTTGCTCCAAAATCAGAATCCCCTTGCTTAGTCCCCCCTCTCTCTGTATGAATTGGTAGTAAGTGCTGTATAAAGGACAGTACTGATTCATTAGCACCCTGTGGCTGTCGGGTATCGCTCTGCTATTTTTGGAAACCCACTTTTGTCCCTTCCAGTTATTTCTCAGTATGATATGTGAGCATTCAGTTCCCATAAAAAGATGGCACGCTCCATTTCAGCAGCAATATTAGTGTGACTGCAGTCTCGCTCGGGCACCTGACTTGCTAACTTTTACTGCAGCAGGAAAACAAAGTCTTCCGTTATAATACATAATCACACAGTGTGTTAATCTCAACATAATTTGCAGTATGTCTGCCTGATATATTGCTATGTTTCCCCAGACACTTGACTAGCCTATCTAGCAGGCGTCACGGTGATAGAATACATTGTAGAAGATGTGAATTTATAAGCAAGTGGGGGAAAAAAATGGAAGATAAAAAGATTTCAGAGAAGCAAGTCTGGAAATCGTTCCGAGGCGTGCAGACATGACTGCAATACACAATGCTCTGCTAGTCTACCAGGAATTTTAATGGTGCAGCTCGGAGCGCCTCATCCCTGCAAAATGGGAAATCTGAGGCTCCCATAAAATGAAACAGATTTTTGATTTTAGATTTAGTCACCGTAGACGGTATTACCAGCTATGTGTTAGTAATGGAAAAAGTCCGAACTAATTCTTATGTTCACCGCAGGGACCGTCGGTTCATCAAGTAAAACAATTCATATGGCTATTGTAATCCAAATAATTTAGGACATTTCATAATAATCTGTGTGTTCATAGAGGTGATGTAGAACGGTTTGTTGTGAAAAGAGACAGGAGGTAGGAAATAATGTAACCCAGATGTCTGTGTTATAGAAGCGATCAGGACTCCAGTGAATGGCGCTTCTGCCACCAAGTGGTTCCTTGTGGAATCTGTTTGTGCAAACAGAAATGCATATTAAAGGGGTTGTCTCACTATGAGGATTGCTTTTTATGTTAAAGATCTTGCAAAAATAAATATATGTCCATTAACAGTGTCCTACCTATTCTGAGATATCCCCACTTGTATGGGCTGCATCAGCTCCTCTGGTCACTATAGCTACAAACCTGTTCAACCTGTTGCTATAGCTACAGACCTGGCTTCTACTAGGCTGCCGTAGAAGCCAGTAAACTTGCCCCTGAAGTCAAAATGAAACCAAGGAAACAGGACTGAGGTAAGATGAATCAATGTAATGAGACAACGCCTTTAAATTAAAAGGGTGCTCCCATCTCGTACTTGATGGCATATCAATATAATATTCAATGTGTGATAGGTGCGAGTCTCACCTATGAGACCCTCACCTATCTTGGGAACAGGCACCAGAAAGTCTCCATTCAGACAGAGAGTAGGTCAAGCTTGCACACAATTCTCCATTCAATTGGATGAGAGTTTGGAGTACGGCTAGAGGGTTGTACATAAGTGTGACCTACTCTATGCTCTGAATGTTCTCGAACAGTACAGGTCAGTACCAAGACCACTAAAAAATCTATTACCTGAACATCCTTGGCCCAATGTAAAATCTACACTTGGTCATTTACCTACTATGTGTCTTTTATAATATTGGAATGTCTTTATGTGGCAGAGGTCCGGATATAGCTGTGGACCCCTACATCCCTTATTAACATAGTGATATAGTTTGCAAGGCTGAAAAAAGACAGACGTCCGTCCAGTTTAGCCTATTGTCCTATAATGTTGATCCAGAGGAAGGAAAGAACCCCATGAGGTAGAAGCCAATTATCATTTTAAGGGTAAAATTCCTCCCCGACTCCAATCTGGCAATTGGAATAAATCCCTGGATCAGTGACCCTTCTCAAGAATCCCAGTCACTATAACTTGTTATATTATTACACTCTAAAAAAGCATCCAGACCATTTTTTGGACTCTGTTAGTGTAGTCACCATGACAAGTTCCTCTGGCAGAGAGTTCCACAGTCTCTTTGCTCTTACAGTAAAAATCCCTTTCTATGTTTATTTAGAAACCTTCTTTCCTCTTGGCGTAGAGGATGCCCCCTTGTTCTGGATACAGTCCTGGGTATAAAGAGATCTTGGGAGAGATCTCTATATTGATCTTCAATATATTTGTACATATTTATTGTCACCTCAAAGCCGTCCTTTCTCTAAACTAAATAACACTAATCTTGCTAATCTTTCTGGGTATTGTAGTCCACCCAGTCTTATTATTACTTCCATTGCCTTTGAACCTATTCAAGCTCTACAATGACTTTCTTGTGCACTGGTACCCAAAACCTTACACAATATTCCATGTGTGGTGTGACCAGTGACTTGTATAATGGTAGAATGATGTTCTCATCATATGTATAGACCCTTTTAATACACCCGTACTCCTACCTAGCTCGGCAGCTGCTGCCTCACACTGGCTGCTACAATTAAGTTTACTGTCCACTAAGATTCCCTTGTATATATCTTATTAACTTGTCATATTTGGCACAATTGCTTTCATTATGTTCATGGGATGAAGCAAATTATATCAAATGAGTGAGTTACATCATGTGCATGTGTATATGTGTGTATATATATATATATATATATATATATATATATATATATTATATATATATATATATATTTATATATATATAATATATAATTTTTTTGTCCTCTCATCTACCTACCCAAATTCTATGGAAATCCTCTTTATATATCAGGTTAGCAGAAGTTACAAGACACCTTTAAGACAAGACATTTATCTAATGACAACACTTTATGCCAAGTGCCCATCATTGTTGCTGGACTGTTGTTCTGACCCAGATCTTCTTTCTCTTCAATGTCTATATTCCAGATGACATTTTGAGATTTACAAAATGACCCTATTAATATCCAAGACTGTTGCATCTTCTGGGGGTGATTATTTAAATGGGTATCTGCATTTTACAATTCCTTTTGCTATAAAAGCTCCACTATAAATATGACAGTATCAAGGTATAGGACTGTTGGGACCTCCATCGGAAAACCCAGAGATCAGTGTTTGATCCATCTGGTGCCATCTCCAGGATTATGGGGAATTGTCTTTGGAATGAATTTGGGGTCGCGGTAATGTGTGGACATGCCTCATCCACCAGTGCAAAAGGCAATCTCTACTACTGATAATTGATGTATGATCCAATCTGAGGACCCCTCTAATCGGTTATTTCAAAATGAGAGTTATGGTTCAGAAGCTACAAGCTTAGATTGGCCGACAGGGGAGTAGGGGAACCCCCGGTGGGCCTCTTGGCTGCTTTACAGGGCAGAAGACAGGGAAAGATAGAGGCAGAAAACAAGAGTCAGCGTGTTAGAGACATGTGTAGTATGTGCAAGATACAACTCCACATGTGGGCCCAAAAAAAAACTCCCTGGTGGAACCCCCCAAAATCAACTCCTTGGTTTGGGCCACAACCAATCCGGGGCCCCCTTTAAAATCCTCCCAACTTGGGGGGCCCAAAAAACCCCCTTCACCCAAAAATCCCCCTCTGGGGGACCCAAGCATCAACTCCCTGGTGGGGGCCCCAAACATTTTAAAAAACCCCTGGTGGCCCCCCCAAACTTTAACTCCTTGGGGGAAAAACCCCCAAACAAACCAAATCCCGGGTGGAACCCCCAAATTCAACCCTCTGGGGACCCAAAAAAATTTTCCCAAAACTTTTCCATGGGGGGACCCCCAAAATCACTCCAAATGGTGGCCCCCCAAAAAATCAATCCAGGGGACCCCAAAAAAATCAAATTTCCGCAAACCCCGGGCCCCAAAGCATCAACCCCCACTGGTTGGGCCCCAAAAGGAAAACAAATCCTGGTGGCCCCAAGCTTTAACTCCACGGGTGGCCCCCAAACTCAAACCCCCCCACTGGTGGACCCCAAAGCATTTAAAAAACCCCTTGGGGGACCCCAAGCTTTAACTCCCCCTGGTGGAACCCCCAAGGGATCAAAACCCTTTTTGGTGGGGCCCCAAAAAAAAAACTCAAATTTGGGGGGGCCCCAGGCTAACCCCGAAATTCAAGTCTGTGCCATTTTAAGCTTTACTACCCTTTTTAAAAAACATTGATTAACAATTCGCAGAAATTCTGATTGGAAATAGATGGAAATAACTCTGGCCAAAAACTGGGGTTAATTTTATAGTAGGGCCAAAGATAAGGTTCTGTCTCTGTTTCAAAAAAAAGACAAAAAAACTCCGGTTTGGGGCCCACTCACCCAAAAAATTCTCCCCACCAACAGCTGAGATTAATGATAAAATCTTTATTTTTCCTAGTATGGGGTTTCAAAAACCCCTGGTAATAATGGGGAAGACAGGAAATGCCCCAATAAAAAAACGCCCCAGTTGGGGAACAAGTGCATCTAAATTTTACTAATGCCCGATTTTTTTTTAAAAACCTCCCCCAAATGCCCGTTTCAAACTGCCCCTCGGACATGAGGGTGCCCCTTAGCAAAGATTAAAAATTGTCCGACTTATGATATTTTTAAAGTTTTAAAATCCTTAAACATTTAGAAAAAACATTTTGGGGATTTTTTTTCCCTTCCAAAAAACTTAAAATTTTTGGATCCCCTTTTTTTTTACCCGAGGGGGTAAATTTTAAAAGGGGCCCCCATAACCCAAATAAAAAATGAGGGGTTTTCAAACCCGCCTGGAAAGGGGCCCCCTCCCCCTTTTGGGGGCAAAGCATTTCCTGGGCTACCCCTTTGGGTGGATATACAGTAATTTTGAACCAGGGAAAAAGGGCTTTTTTTTTAAAAATTTTGGTTTTTTTTAAAGGGAATCTGTCCCCCAAATTTTTTTTTTTTTACTTATTTAAAAAAAGCCCCTGATCCAATTCTTTTTTTCCCCTGTCATTCTTATTTCCTTATTGCAGATTTTTCTATTCGGGCCTTTTAAAATGATTGTGGGGGAAACATTCTTGGGGTGGGACAACCCTTTAAACTGCAAGAGAAAACTTTACGCACTTCATGCAAATGGGTTTTAAGAGAATTTTGTCCCTAGAATCTATTTGGGGAATTTTCCTCTGTGAATTTGGAAAGGGGGAAGGGGGAGCGTGACTTTTCCCCTTGTCATTTGGGGATTCTTTTTATCTGTACACAATGGGGCTCCTTTCCCGCTTTACCCTGCTTTTAATGATAATAGCAGGACAATGAAAATCCCCCCCCACAGAACAGGAAGTGGGCAACAATTATTATTTGGCTTAGTGGCCCCCAGTGAAAAAACGCGGGTTTAAAAATTATTAAAAAAAAACTGAAAGTGATCCCGGGAAAAATTTAAAAATAAAACAACCAAAAAAATTTCCTAAAAACCTTTTTGTTTTTTAAAATAAAAATTTTGGGGGTTAAAAAAATAACCCTTTTTTGATTACAAAATTCCCCTTTAAGAGTTTTGTTAAGAACCTTTTTGGTTTATTTTTTTTTTCCCCCTTTTTTATAAATTTCTATCTTTAAAAAAAAAAAAAATAAAAACCTGCATTTTCACTCCCGTCCCTTTTAACCTAATAATAGGGGTTCCTTTCCCGTCCTGTAGAATTTACATCTCAGCAGTGTTTCATTATAAACAAAAATCAAAATTACAAAAAAGGTTACACTTCCCCTTTTCTTTCCCCGGCAAAAGCTACTTTTAATCTCCCCCCCTAAAAAGTCCGTGGTCAGCTCCCGTTCAAAAAAATTCCTAGGGTCCCTGTAGCTGTTTTAAAGCTTTTTTTCCCTAAAATTTTGTTAAAAAAAAGCGTCAAGGGAAGATGGCGCCCTCCCCAAATTAAAACAGAATTTAAAAAAAATTACAAAAAGAAAATTTAAAAACGGGTTAACCAAAAAAAAAATAAGTATAAATGTCTGTTGCTAATTTTTGTAAAAAAAAAAAATTATGATGCATTTCCGTTTTAAATAAGTTTAAAAGGGAGAAACCCCACATTGTCACAACACATAAAAAACTTTGCCGGTGAGGTTTGGTTCTGTGCCAGGTGATTTCCTTTTTCCAAAGGGAGGGGAAAGTACCAGTAATTTTAAATCTAATTGTTTCAAAGGAAAAAAAATTGTATAGCCTTAGGTACTTAAATTTTTTGCCAGGAATATTAAGGTATGGAGTTTTCCCCAACCTTTAAAAATACAAAGCGTACACACGTTCGGGCGTTTGTAGGCTCAGTGAGCAGAAAACCCTGATGGGAATTTCCTTTTTTACCCAATTTATTTGAAGTGTTTAAACCATAGATTCATGTTACGGTTCCCCAGCTTCTGTTAGTCTTGGCTTTTTGTAATGTTTTATCTTCCTTTTAGAAAGTTCCACTATTCCAAGTTCAAAAAAGGTGTTGCCTGTGAAAATCTGTTTATCCAAGACAGACCAAAGAGCTGTCCGGCATTCGTTGTGCGCCTCTCATTCCACGGTCCCATCTTTTTCTGCAGAAAGGGTATCCAAAAAACAGCATACCAAACCCCCCTTGAAAGAATTTTCTCTGGGGGAGAGCTTCCTAGTTATGTAAATTTAATATATGGGCAAGGGTTCTGTTTTGCTTGGGCTGTCCTACAAAATGTTACTAGCTGCAATTTTTCTTTCCATATTTTAAAGTGGGAAATTTTAGTCCCCCCTCGGCCCCGTTGGGCCCGGCAAAAACCCGAAGGGGGCTGGGGTTTTCTAACTTTGTACCTAGAAATATTTGTGCTTAGCAAAACCAAAAGGGTATCAAAATATGAGCCCATTACGGGAAAAGGTTTCCTGGCCGTGCCAATAGACCCTAAGGCCCTACGTCTGTAAAAAACTAATTTCTAATTTTTTCTCCCCTTCCCTAGCAACCCAAAAGTAAAAATTGTGATGGCTTTAAAAAAAGGTAGTTTACAGTTTGTGAATAACAGGGGTTGGCAGAAAATAATTTTTGTAATGTTTAAAAGAAATTGCTAAAAGGTCCAGAAAAAAAAAAAAAATTGATTTATCTTACGTTTTAAAACCCGAAGTTTTCATGCACTATATAAAGGGAAAAAAAGCAAAGTTTTTTTTCACTATCTGAATGAAATCAAAAAAAAACCTTAAATTGTTTTAAAACAAATTAAAAATTACCAACTTTTTTTTATATAAGGGCCCTATGAAAAAAATTTTTGGGCCCCCCCATTAATTTAATTTATTTTTTTGGTTTTTAAATTTTTTTGGGGTTTGCAACACCATTTCAATTTTGATATATTTAAAAAATAATATTTCACATTTTTTTGTTAGTGGGAATAAACCCCCAAATTTTAAAACCGGAAATTTTTAAATGTTTTCCTTTAGTTATTAGGTTTTTATCAAATTGAAATGGCTTTGCAAACACCGGAAAAATTTAGAACTAAAAATTATTAAGATTAATAGGGGTGCCCAAACTTTTCATATAATTTTCAAAATCCCAGGATTACTATTTCCCTTTTTAAAAATTTGGGACCCCTAAGATATTCATGGGAACTTCTGATTTGGGTTTTTTGGCAAAAAATTTTGAATTAATTTTGAGAAAACACCTGGGGGATTATTTTAATTTCCCCCCAAAAAAACACACTTCCTCCTTTTGTAACATCTTGGGGGAAAAACCCAAAGAAATCAACCCAAAAAATATCAAAAAGAGAATTTTTGGCTTGAAAAAGTTTTTTTTGGTTCAACCTTGGGGTTTCAATTTCCCAATACCTTAAGGTGCCTCGTTCATCTTTTACAAACAATTTTTTATCAATACAAACAAGATGGGAAAAAGTTCAGCAAAAATACTGAACGTGGGAGACCGGTTTTGTTCTAAAGATCAACATGCTTTGGGTCCCCATGTGGGATATCCCAAACCCAAAAAACAAAGCCCAAAAAAAACCCTTTGAAAAATGCTTTGGCAAAAAAATGGTTTGATTTTAACAAATTTTTCCCCAAAAGGAACAATACTGTAACAACATGGGTTTTAAAAGGGCCCCTCTTTACAGGAAGAAACCCTTACTCCAAAAAAAAACATATTTAACCAAATTTTTGTTTGCAAAAGCACACAGGAACAAAAAACCCACATTTTTTGGAGTATGTCCCTCTGGGCTGTCGAAACTAAAAATTTAACTGTTTTTACCATAATTACCATCCCTTACTTTGGAGGAAAAAAGGGGAAAGGGTTTGGGAGCCCCCAAAAAACACCAAAACCCAATGGGGAAACCCTTTGTGGCAAAACATCCCGGGGTTTTATAGGTTTTTTTTTTGTGCTTTAGGACTGGTTTCACTTCAAAAATAAAATTTGGAAAAAAAAAAAGGGAAAGAAAATTATGTGGGAATTTCGAAAAAACATTTTCAAGACATCAGCCAGGGGTTAAAGCTTGGGGAAAAGGGTTTCCAAATGGGGGAATGTCCTGAACATACTGCCAACCGGTTTCAAAAATGGATTAAAAGGAAAAAACCCGGGGCAATGTTTTGGGAATTGGCCCCCTCAAAAAAAGCCCTGTTTTCAAATCCCCATTGAAAAAATTTTTTTTGGAATTTTTTGCATTTTTCATTTTGGAATTTTGGGATTTTTTAAATTTATTTAATTTTCAAAAAAACCTTTTTGTTTTGGTTTATGCCATTGTTTTCCCAACGTATTTTTTATTAAGCCCCGGAATTCCGCGCATAAATGTTATTTTGCTACGTGTAATCTCTTTTTACAATTTTATATCTTTTTTATGTTTTCATTATTTTTATCAAATTTTACTTTAATAAAACCCTTTTTTTTGTGAATTGAAAAAATTTTTGGGCAAAACCGAAAAAGGGGGTTTTTTAGCAAGGCGACCTACAAACCTGGTCAGTAAAACCGTTCTGTCCCGGGGGAATGGGGCCCAAAAATTTCCCACCAACTATTGTGAGAAGCTTTTTGGAAGGATACCCAAAAAGTTTGACCCAATCATTAGTTTTAAAGGGGGAATGCTACCCCAAAAACAAAAGCAATTTTAAACTTTGGGGCTTTTCCCCATTAAAAACAGTAAAAAAGCCTTTTAAAAAAAAATTTTCTTTATTAAATTTTGGCAAATTTTAAAATTTAATTTTTGGGAATTCCCCAATTTTGGGCCCAAAACAGGGTAAGGGTTTTTCCCGAATTTTTATTTTCCCAAAAATGGGAAACACAGCAAGTGGTCTTTTTTTTAAAAGTGTATGTAAAATTTTTATTTTCCCGGGGTACTTTAAAACCACTATGGACACAAACCCGGAGCTTTTTTAAATCTATTTTTTCAAACAGTTAAAAATTGGGAAATTTTATTATCAGCTCTTAAAGGGTTGTCCCAAAATTAAAAAAAATTTGGCCCCCTTTCCCGGAAAATTGAAATTTAAAAAAGTTTATGTTTTTTTAAAACATTGTTTTGCCCGAAATTTTAAAAGGGAAACCCATCAAAGAAGTGTTATACCGCTTATTTTCTTTTAGCATCAGATTCTAAATTCATGGGAGAAAAAAAAAAATATTAAAGGGTTTTAAAATGTGGAAAAATGTCAAAAAAGATGTATGCCAAAGGGAAAAAAGATTTGGGGGAAGGGTTAGGTTTGGTTTTTCCAGGGTTAAAAAAAAATTGGTGTTTTTTTTTTTTTGGGTTTGGCTTTTTTTGTGGGTTTTTTTTTTTTTTTTTAAATAGCACCACCCCTGTCACAGAAAAATTTCTAAAAGTCATGGCCCCAAAAAGTTTTAGAGAATGGCACAAATATTATTTTTTCCCCATGATCTGTTGGCCCCCTTTTGGGTTTTTATGTTTTTTGGGCCCAAAGTTTTTTTTCCATAAAAGAAATACCAAGGGGCAAAATTTTTATATTTAAAAAACTTTTTTTTACAGAATGCGTTAATGCAGGGAAGACAATATTTGATTTGACCCCTTCTTCGGACCTCTGCAATTCTCCCCGGCATGCTTTCAATCCCTTTCTGGGACCAAAACCTTTATGATTGCAGTCCATTCTTGCACAATCAATGCTTGCATTTTTTTCACAATTTGTTTTTTTTAGTTTGTCCCCATCCGAAATTAACCCCAAGTTTTTAAATGGGATTTAAAGATCCGGGGAATTTCCACCAGGAAACCAAAAACTTATGTTTTTTTTCCCCGGCCCTTTAGTTAAAAAAACCCTTTTCTTTATGGCAGGTGGGTCCCTCAAAGTGGGGGAAAGGGATTGTTGACACCCCAAAATGCTCTTGGCTTGGGTAATTTGCCTTTGGGGGGAATTTGGGGACCATTCTTTATTCATGGGTGTTTTTACAAGAATGGGTTTGGAGCCCTATTCCCCTTTGGGTTAGAATAACCCCCACACATGAAGGTTTTCTTGGGTTTCTTTACATTTGGAAGAGACAAGACGGTGGTATCGCTCCCCCCTTTTTCTCCCCAAAAAAACTGTTTTTTCCCAAAGTTCCAAAAAAATTGGAAAAGGGAAAATTTTATCAGAGAAAAGGGCTTTTTAAACCCCGTCCTCAGTAGTCCCCCCTCCCTTTACCTTTGGCGAATATGAATCTGTCCCCCCGATGTTTTTTTTGGAGGAAGTGGCTTCTTTTCTTTGGGGGTTCCCCCCTTTAACCAGGCCTTGCTTTCCCGGTTTTCCTCCCCCTCACAGTGCGTGCAAGGGACTACAAAACCCGCCCCGTGCCATTCCTGAAAAGCTCTGCACTTGGTTTCCCCTTTTCCCCCAAGCTGAAACACTTTTTTAAAAGACGGGCCCCGGGGGTTGCTTGGGGCTTTCTTTTGGGGGCCGGGCCTTTTTTGGGGAACAAAGGGAAAAACTCTCCATGAATTTTCCTGATGATGCATAGATTGGGTTTACTTTAGGTGAAAACTTTCTAGCCCGCGAAACCCCTTTCCCGGGTTTTGGGGGAGTTTTTTGCAGTGCAAAAGATGATGCATTTTTTCTTTAAGATAACCTTGGGTTTAAAAAGAAGGGAAAACCCAAAGATTCCCAAGCCCCCAACCCCCCCTTTTTTAAAGTGTCCAGTGGGTGTTTTTTTCTTAAAAAAATCTTGCCCAAATTTACTCCCCGCCCCCGTTTCCCCAAACAACACCCAAACCCCGTGTTAATGGGGGCAAAACACTGAAAAGTTGTTGTGGCCTTTTAAGGGAGGCCTGGCCCAAAGAAAGTTTAAAAAGTTTTTTTGGGGGAAAAAAATTCATTTTCTAGGGAACTATTTATTTGCCCAAATTTAATTTTTGTTAAGCTGACACTCTTTAAAAAACATTCGGGGGTTTTGCAAAATTTTCCAAATTTAAAAAAACCGATGCTGTAGAAATTTGTAAAAAAAAAATTTTTTATCATTCTCAAAACTTTTGTCCATGACTGTAGTATTGCAGTTCAACCTCCTTCACTTTAGTGGAGCTGAGCTATAACAGCAGGTACATCCTATGATAGAGGTGGTGCTATTTTTTAAAGAAAGCGGCCTTGATTTTCTAATCATGAACAGTGCCTTTAATAGATAACCCCCTAAGCCTCAGCAAATCATTTTCCCTGCTATTGTCTTACACTTTATGACTACATATCTTGCTGACATCTTTCCTCATTTAAATAAACTATGACATGGATTTTTTTTCCGCCATGGATTTAAAATCTGTGGTGCGGAAAAAGGTGAAATGACACTTGTTTGATGTGGAATCTGTTAACATCAGGCTAATCAATGGCTAAAAAGAGCATCTGCAAGTCTTTATTTTAAATTCACATGGAAAGTTGCAGATTCCACGTCTGAGTTTTTTTGGGTGAAAAAATCCAGTATGTGAACATACCCTAACAGTGTCATGCAAAATACTCATTTTACAGATTAAAAAGAACTGTGGCCATTACTGACCCGTCTGTTTTAGTAAATAATTGTATTTCCCCTGAGATAAAAATTCTGAAGCATCTTTCCTTAGATCTCCGTGTAGTTTTCCTGTTATTTCTCCCAGAATTTTATTACTAATCACAGTTGACAGTCAGTTTTTTTTTCAAGGACACACACCTTTAAAAACTGGAATGGTAACACACAGTTGACTAATTTAGTAAGGGTGTATTTGCATGTAATTGCGCTAAAATACATCTTACAAGTACAGTAAAATCATAGCATTCATTGAGTGCTATAGAAAATTAGTGTATTTCCCAGCGCGTACCATGCGCCCGTAGAAAATAAGTGACATGTCACTTCTTTCAGTCGCTTATGTGACAATCAATAATAAAATGAATAGGAGGTAGGACCATTGAACTGTTGATAGTACGTGCTGACCAGCGCGGACTTTCATCTGCAGGCATATTGTGGCGCGTACCTGTTCACACCTCAATACGACGTGTGAACATAGCCTAATACATTTCTCAAAGGAATAAAAGAGGAACACCACAACACAGAGTTATAAGAGGAGATGCCCCAGAGTTATTATTTCATGGAAAACACAATGATTTACTAAAACAGACATGTCAGTATTGGAATGTCAGGAAAGACACACAGTATATGACCAAATACTGCCGGAAATCTGACGGCATTTTGTCATTGCTGGACGGCGGCAGAACTGTGGGTTTTGCAAGGATTTGTGCAAAACCGCGGTCGGGTGTCGGATTTGTTGTCTGCTCGTCCAATTGATGTAAAGGTATCCAACAGCAATCCATCAGAGTGCCACGGAATATGCAACATGTTGCATATTCTGCCAAATTTTAAACTCGGTGGTAAAAAACCCGTGCTGTACAGACTACAGCACAGGTCTTTCATTGCTGTCCATGCAGCACAGGGTACCATCGGATTTTCGTTGGATTCAAAATGCTGAAACCGCCACAGATCGGCAATGTTTCTGTGCTGTGCAGACCTAGACGAAGGCCTTAGGCTATAGCCTAAGGCTACGTCTACACTGCACAGAAATATTGCAAAATAATTGGCGGTTTCAGAATTTTGAATCCAGCGAAAATCCGACGTTCCAGCAATGACAAAATACCAACTGAATTTCGAGAGTATTTGGTCATATGCTGTGTGCCTTTAGCCTAAGGGTATGTTCACACGGCTTATTTGCGGGGCGTAATTACCCCGTGTGGCGTGAGCGGGGAGCCAGCACCTCGCCGGCCCATAGACTTTCATTACCAGCGGCGCGTATACGCCACTGGTAATTCACATGTTACTCATCTCCCCCCGCGGCATATTCGCCGAGTAGGGAGAGGAGACGTAATCCATAGTTCTCTATGAGACGTACGGACTGAAATCCGTCCCATTTTAAGCCATGTGAACATAGCCTAAGTGCCCGCATCACATTGTGTAACATTAGGTTGAACAGTTAGGCCGTGTTCACACGGTTTATTCAAGACGGAATTGCGAGCCGGATTGTGCTCGCAATTCCGGCTTGAATGGGGGAGCGGGGCGGAGGCGCGGCCCGCCGGCCCCATAGACTTCCATTATCCACGGCGCGTATTGCGCCTGGATAATGTGCATGTCACTGTCTCCCCGCCCGGCGGATTTGCCGAGCGGGGAGGAACGACGGAATCCACTGTTCTCTATGAGAACGGTGGATTACCGTAATGACTCCGACAGATTGGAGCCGTACTGCAGCGCAAATCCGGCGCGCAGTACGGCTCCAATCCGTGCCGAAATAAGCCGTGTGAACGGCCCTTTACACTTTAATTTGTAAATCAAAATCGAGATCGCAGACCCATGAAACTTTAAATATCAATCTTCTTTTATTTCATAACATACGTTACTCTCCAAACGTTTCAGTTAAAAGCCACGTACATTGATCGTAAGTCATAAACAGACTAGCAGCGTGTTGTATGAATAAGTCAGGTAAATACCTTAGCAGCGCTCTTAGGCGTTCAGGTAGACGGAAGCAGCATGGACAACCGGCCGAACGAACGCTGTACGAATGCAACGTTTCGAGGGAACTCCGCCCTCTTTCTCTTTATTGACTTAAACGGTAACAACATATATATGTTCAGACACTTTAATTTGTAATCATTATTTTTGCTTCTAGACACAGTTCACTCTTTTATCCTGCTTCTTATCGCGCTGTATTGCTTTGATATTGTAGGATTCGGCTCATTAAAAAAAGATTCTGGAGATGACAAATCTGATGAAGAAACAGAAGGGCCACAGTCAGAAGATGAAATGTATGTACAAAAGGGGCTACGGAGATCACAGAGCATGAGATCTGTAAAGGTCGTCAGAGGCCGCAAAGAGGTATTTGCTATTTTTTTTCCTCTAAGTATACATTAATAAACAGAACCAGTTTATTTTGGCAGCAGTTCATACTGAACAGCACAATGCAGCACTGGAGTTTGTATGTGTTTTATTAAACTCTAGATGAACTTTGAATCGCGCCCCCTCCATATGTTCTGAGTGGATCATGTTCCCTGCCAGATAGCAGAAGTAGTGATGATTCACATTAATACTGTTAAAAGATACTGTTAGCGTTCAGGTTAACACTATTGAATTGCCTTTTCTGGAGAGCCGGAAAACTTGAAGTCATCTTTCACGTTTTTTTTTTTTTTTTTTCTTAAAGGGAATGTGTCATCGGAAAATGGCCTCTTGTATAACTCGTGTTTTTATGTTCCACACATGTTTTAAACATTTTTGGTTATGTTGTTTTCTAATTTCCCATATCACTATCAATATTTTAAAAAAATATATCCTGAAATCTTGCAATTTTCACTTTGGTCACCAGATCTAATAATAGTCTGACGCTTCCTGTTCTGTAGAGAACTTTTCAGTAATCTCCTCATTATCAGCACAGGCAGGATTACACTGAAAGATGACACCAATGGTATAGATAACACAGGATCCACCAGTCAAAATAGGAGATAGTTACAGCTCCCCCTCCTCTCTCAGTATAGTGATATCTTCCCAGGTCACAGAGCATTTCTAGAAAACTCTTATTTAGTATTCAGTGCTGCAAAGCATATCTATAAATGCTGTTTAAAGCAGCTCAGACAAGATGGCTGCCCCCATAATCATATACAAATAACTGAAATAAAAATAAATAAAAAGCAGAAAATTAAAACAACTAAGAAGAAAAGAAAGTGTATCAGTATCTCATTTTAATTAGTCAACTCAATATTTCTGATGGATTCCCTTTAAAAAAATTTGAATCCAAATTAAACATGTGTTACGTATCCTGGCAAGTGGAATATTCCACTTCTTATAGACATATGCAGAAGCCTCTACCACAACTATAGTACTGTCCAGTATTTGGTACTGCCATCTCATGGTTGTTGCTTTCAAAAATAAAGTTGCATAAAACTGGATGGCTTTATAAAAAGGATGGCTTATGTTCTTTCAGAGTCAGCACAACGGTTTATATTAGAATGGCTGATACCTACAAATAAGGGCATGTCCCCGCGGTCAGCTTTTTCAGACGGTTTTCGGTTTTGAAAGCCGTCTGTAAACTGGCTGTCAAACTTTAACATGGCCCTTAATGGAAAATCCGTGCAGTAGTCCCCACTTCACGGTTTTTCCGCTGGTGGTCCGATAAACCTTGAACATGTTCATTCTTCTGCTCGGTTTTCGGGTGGAACATGAACATGACGGCACAAAGGGGGAGGGCTTTAATCCGCAAATCGCGGAGAAAAGCCGTCCCCCTGCGGCCGTGTACACAGCCCCTAAACAGAGCAAATACCGGTCAGATGTAATGTGTAAACGGCCCCTGATTGTATGACCGCCTGAACTTCCCTTGGTTGATCGCTTGAGGCTTCAGATGGGTCCACAGCAATCATCTGATCTTTGGTAAAAATAAGTTATTTTGCCAAAATATGATTTAAATTTGGGGGATTATCTTTTAATCTCCTACCTCTCTTTCCATGTCTTAGATTTTTTTGTTGTTGTTGTTATGTAGGCATCAGGGATGTAATTTTACAACCCTGTTAAAATGGCAGTGATTTTTATATTGTACACAAGCAGGAGCAAGGCTGTAAAGAATTTATGTATGTAAAGAGAAGACCATCCATACCAGGAGGTAATCCGAAGAGGGGTAGGGTTTGTATGCCCTTCTTTTAGATCCAATTCGAGATTTGTTATAGAAACAAAACCAGAAAAAAACACATATTACACCAAATGAATTTTGTGGGCAAGTTGAATTTCCAACCTTAGGTGTAGGTAATTTTTTTTTAAATGACTGACTGATATAAAGCTGGGATTTAGCTTGTAAATAATTTTCTTACTTTAAAGGGGTTTTGCCACAAAGTAAAATTGACGTGGGAAGTTTGAAAATTAAATAATAAACATTTTCATAATTATTAAAAATTCTGCACCGTTTTTGTTTTAGCTGCTCCTTTAGTGATCCATTGTTTACAGCTCATCTCCGGGGGATACGACCAGGGCTGTGAGCTCCTTAGTCCTGGTCGAACATGCTCAGACATCACCTCTCCTCTCAGGCAGCTACTGAGTGTTCAAACCCCAGGTGCTGTCATTCTACTCCTGTCCTTTGGATTAGTTAGTAATAAGTCAAACAGTGCAAACAAAAAAAAGAAACCTCAATGAGGTCTGTGCATTGATAAAGAGAAAAAAAAAATCCACAGGTTAAGTTCCTGCAGGGATTTGAACCGAGGACCCTTGTGCTGTAAAGCAAAAATGTTACCTCTGAGCTACAGTATAGCTACTTACAATTCTATACATAAACAGACCTTGCTTTCACTAGAGAGAGGAAAGGTCTGGTGATTTCACCCTGCTGGGTTACATGATATGCAATTCAGACAAATCACACACGCCCCCTTCTGAGCACACAGAGCTGGAGGCGGGAGGTATGAAATGAGTTCGTGGCAAAACCCCTTTAACGACTTAGGGGAACATGTCAGAAAAGAGGCGCTTCCATGCCAGTTTTAAAGCGCATTAAATGAGTGTATAATGCGCCTGAATAAATAAATCTGTCAAAATTCTGCCGTGGGGTATGCCTTGTATAGCATATTTAATGCGCCTAGTTTAGGCGTATACCAAAAAAAGACGCGTAGCATATTTGATGTGCCTACTTTAGGCGCATTCAAAAGTGTCATGCCTGGCATAAAATGCGGCCAGTTTTGGTGTAGTTCGGTTATCTAGAGAATACGGCATCAATTTTTTTTGGGGTTTTTTTGTGTGCAAAATACACCAAAAAAATGATGCAGCCCTAATGGGACATGTTGCCCTTAATTTATCTATTGCTCCCCCCAAACAACTTTGTACAGTTTTCTCACAATATTCCAGCACCATCTTTTACAACTTTCTAGATTGTTCATACAACAAAAGGTTATGGAAATTAGTAACAGACAACATCTACATGGATTCCACGAGAAAATGTCTGAAATATTTTACTCTCATAGACGATTAAAGGGTTTGTCCATTTTTGTCCATTCTTTTTTTTTTTTTTAAATAAATTTATGCTGCAGTAGTAAAATAAAAAAGCTCGTTCTCACCCGCGTTCCAGTAATGATGTCCTTGCAGTCTCCCTTGTTCTTTTCTTTATTTCCTGCTCCTGGCAGCTGTATCGTCATAACTGCAGTCACTTGGCTGCCTCAGTGATGTGACATTGCCTGACGTCAGAGTTTTAAAAGTGAATGACTGCAGCGCTCTCTGGGAGCAGGAAGTAAGTATATGAATGAGGGAGAGCACAAGCAGCATCAGAAGTGTTGGAGCGGGAGTGAGTACAAAGTCCCGGGAGTATGAGATTTAATTTTTTATTTTTACTACAGCAGCAGCCTAAATTTATTTAAAAACAAAACAAAATGGAAAAACCCTGTAAAGGGACACTTCCAATGGAGTATTTTTGTGAAGACCACTATTCTTGGGGAAAAATTTTTTTTAAAAAAATAATTTTTGGCAGTATTTTTTTATTTTTTATTTTGGGAATCCTAAAAAAAATTGCTTATAAAATCTTGTCCTTTTCTAGCTGCGATTACTAAACAGATAAAACTCCTGATTGGCTGGGCAGATTAATCTCACTTTACTATGGCTGCTGCTTATCTCTATGTAGTCATATTACAAGTAGTAAGTAATTAATTTAATGATTGCTCTATTGTTCTTTGGACAGAGATAGAAAAGATTAGTGCAATTAAAAAAGCAATACATGAAAGGATAAGGGAGGAAGTTTCTTCACACTTATCAGGTAATTGCTGATAGTATTTACACTACTTAGACCAGAGCTGAGCAGAAAAAAGTACCACCAAACAATCCTCTCACTGCTATGTTATCAGAGCTCACAGAAGCCAGAGAGATTAATGTACATAGGGAAACTTTAAAAAATTATATTAAAAAAACTACCCAATTAGAAAAAACGCATAATACTTGCATGTTATGAACAAAACCAATGCAACAAGTCAGCTCATTCGATTATGAAGTAGAAGCAAGCAGGATTCGTGATTAAAAATATTCCAACACTTTATTCTTCCATGTTAAAAGAAATTAATACATCCATCATAATGGTAACAAGAGTTCCCCTGCTAAGCGTGTGCTGCCACACAAATTTCCCAACGCGTTTCAGGTCACATGACCCTTATTCATGGTATACCATGAATCCTGCTTGCGTCTACTTCATAATCGAATGAGCTGGCTTGTTGCATTGGTTTTGTTCTGAATCTTAATGGACTGGCAGTCCTAGCCGTGCAGCATTAGACAATGTGAATACGTGCAAAACAAGATAAGGTGAACCGTTTTGTATTTCTTCTTGCTTATGGACTTGCATATTATGCATTTTCTTTTCAATATGTGAAAAGAAAAATTTTGATGGTAGTGTCTCTTTAACCTTTATCCTCTATTACAACTATTTTTTAACGCGCTTTGCACCACTTTCTGACATTTTGTGGCACCCACTTCAAAACTTACTGACTTTAGCTAAAAAGAAGGGGAACAGAGAACTTGCAACCTAGAGAGGAAGAACCATCCCAGGAGATGGTGGAATGTGGCTCCTGCCTGTAAAACATCATGCTCTTGAATTTCTTCCATTTGTAAATACACTTGGATAAATTGAATAATACTGCGTGAACATTGTGGTAGTCTCTCCTCCAATGTAGCATGTGCCAAATTCAGCAACATGATGCACTCCCTGGTGATCCATCTGGCATAGCCTACAAAAGACATATCCTTGTTTTCCGACCCTATTCTACTTAGCTTTGAAAAAAAATAAGTATGACACCTAACCCAAAACACGTGTGTATGACAGAAAACTGTCCAAAGTACATTAATTAACCTGACCATTTGTCTGTGCAATTCATTTGAATGTTTAAACAGGTTTTCTGAGTCTTAAACATTAATGATCTTGAGGATAGGACAGGCCATCCGTGTTAGGGCATGTCCCCACGGCACGGGTTTTCGGCCGGTTTTTCAGCCGGTTTGCGGTTTTTCAGACCGCCTGAAAAACCGGCCGAAAATGAGCACAAGTGTGCTCGATGGAAAACCTGTGCAGCAGTCCCCACAGCACGGGTTTTCCGTCCGGCGGTTTTTCTGCCCGCTGGCCGCTCAAAAGAATTGAGCATGTTCATTCTTCCGCATTTGACCACCGCAATGGGAGGGGGGAGGGCTGTTCTCCGCTCATCGCAGCGAAACGCCGGCTCCACACCCCCCCCTGCCCTCCCCCCCCCGCACCACCGGACGGTATTTGTCCTGTGTAGTGTGGAGGCGCCCTTAGCTTTGTGACGGTACAACCCACGGACCCAATGCTAATTGTCAGAATGGAAGATTAAAATTTTTAATGTCTGTTATGGATTACGCGTCATCTCCCTAGGAGTACAATCCGATCGTATTGTATGTGCAGGAGGGAGAATTGACATGTCAATTCTTTGCGGCGCTTACGCGACGCTGACCGTGCATGTCAAAGGGGCCGGCCGGGTTGCGAACCCCCCCCCCCCCCCCCCCCACCACGTCCCCCCGGTGCTTTGGAATTACGCGCTGATCAGCGCGTGGTTTCAAAACACACAACGTATTGTGTTACGTACTATACATGCTGCAATAAGCCGTGGGAACTTACCCAAAAGGGGTACTGTGATGTCACTGCTTAGTTTCAGTCCTCTAGGCCAAGGCAAATAAACATTGTTTATGCATTGCTCAAATACAATGCTGTTCTGATTTTGCTGCCTTCAAAATTCAGAGCAGTTGTTATCTTCTGCATGTTTATACTACATTTCATACATATTTCACAACATGAATTTGTTTCTTTCTTACTGACAAAATGTAACCCTTGAGATCTGTGTAATCTTGTGCCTTGCTGTCAAAAGAAAACTACAGTTGCCCTAGAATCAATGTGTGGGTAAGGGCAGACCTAATGATACTGTGCCAATTAATACTGGAAAAGCTAAATTAACTACAAGAAATGTATACCTTAGGCCTAGATAGTTTTAATATAACTTTGAATTACATATAATAAAACCCAAACAGGACAAAAAACCTATACAATCCTTAATTTAACCCTAAAGACACAGATTGTCTATCCATAAAAATCAGGGTAACCACTCTGACAAGGGCGACCCTGTACAGGAACCTAGGCATAAAATGTCACGATAGTCACAAAATTATTATTGTCATATAAATGGAGTATGGATGCAACATCATTATAATAGTGTAGTAATATGAGCCAATCAAACAATCGCAAGTAGGAAAAATACCACATAGCAGGTTACAAAGATATTGGCATGCAGAAAGTTCTGATGTGTTTCCCCCAAATGGCAGGGTTCATCAGGGAACGCAGAGAATACAGTAACCAACAATATGAATAAACAGACGTAAAGATATACGATAATTTACGTCCCTTTGATACTGAGGGTCCATAAATTGAAGTATCATAGAAGTGAAGAGGTCCTGGATGAAAAGAAATGGTTCTTCATCATGGTGTGCTGCCTGATGCAAATGGATAGCAGAAGTCTCTGACCTTTCTGCACCTTTTAATGCATTATTCCAGTTATTAGCAGGTTACTTAAAGTTTTCTGTTTCCATGGTTGTGTCAGAGGTCAGTGAAGGCCCCCTTCACTCTTGTGTCACAGCTTCCATTTGGAACCAAGTTCTGTAAATAGTAGTATAGCAGGCTGCGCCATTTTTTTTCCCAATAAAACAACGTCACCACGTCGGTGACCCACCGAACCACATTGGAGTAAATAGGGTCTGTCGGGCACAATTGGTGCACGTTGAAAATCTCGAACACAGATGTGAACCTAGTCTAAGGGCAAACCATTTGGCTTTCGGTTGACAGGTGCACTTCTTTCTGGTCTGTGGTTGGCAGTTATTACTATGTGAGTTATTTTGAATGAAGGTAAGATTTGGGCATAATTTAATTTTGCATTGTCAGGCTGCATTTGACCAATTACGCAATAACTGCCTCCACATGACAACATTTTTTGTTACGTAATGTATTTATTCAGCACATGCCTTGTGACGGTGCGCTAAATATTTGAGTCACAAATTGTTTTACTCTTTTTCAGGTGCGATATGGATCACTGAAATACAAAGTGAAAAAAAGACCCCAAATTCCCTTTTGAAGGGATTATGGAACACCCTGAACTGCTGTACTACAATCCTTTTCTTTGCTCCATGTGTTGTACTAAGATATTGTACATTTCAAAAGCAGCATTAGATGCTAGGGAACAAAAAAACTTGCATTATTACTATTTATTGTTGTGTATTTTTATGTTCTGTGGAATATTTTATATCTGTATACTTGTACCCACTTATGTTATTCAGTACATCAGTTAGTATAAGTGTGGTTTGTTCTTAACACTTCAGGAATGGACCTAGGTCTTCCTGGTCATGAGATCAGGTAGATCAGCATCTGGAGGACTGGACCATATTATTGGATTTTTTGCTATAGCTTTATATAACTTGCATGGTCTTAAGGGTAGTAATTGTTTTCTATACACTAAGATGCCTTACTGAATTTTGACAGTTCTGAAAAAGGAAGCTGCTTTTATTTTTTCTTTAAGAACTTACTGAGTTATTATTTTCTCATTGACTAGAAATTGTTCACATACAGCAAAAAGAGGATTTTTTAAAACTTTAAACTAAAAAGTAAGTATATTTTTTCCTTTAAGTAGTCATTGAACAGTCTAACATGCATGTCTGTTTTAGTAAATACTTGTATTCCCCTTAAAATAACCTATTTTATAGAGCTGTATATTGTAGCATTCCTCTTTTTTATTCTTCCCTGTAATTTGAACTGGTCCCTCAGATTACAATGGCCTCAAGATACAATATTTTCAGTATACAATGGCCTTTCCTTGGACGTTGTATCTTGAAACCACACTCCCCATGCAATGTCATAGACACTGTCGATCTATGGCTTATTTGTTTGACTGCCAGACCACTTATCATGAATATTTTACTTGTACACCTCTGTATTAGTGAGGTACGTTCAGTGATTAGTGGTATAGTAGCGCCTCTCTACAGTACAGTGCGGTACTACATTTCCTGTACTGCTCTTACATGTATTAATGAAGTGCATGCAGTGATTGGCGTTCTAGTAGTGCCTCTCTACAGTACAGTATTACATGTCCTGTACTGCTCTTACAAATCCGTTGCGAAATCGGTTACAAACAAGTAACTGGCCGTTTTACATTGATTTTAATGGGAAATACGTGTCGTCATTCAGACGACACTTATTTCCGTTCCAGATTGCGGCTGCGGATTGCAGCCGCAATCCGTCCGGAAAAACAATGTGCATGTCAATTATTTCCGGACGGATTCACCAACTATAATGAATGGGGATGGTGAATCCGTCGGGAAATCAGTTCCAAATACCTGCCACACTTAGTGGCACTTATTTGCAACTGATTTGCAACTGATTTCGGAACATATTTACGTCGGAAATCCGACGTGAATCAGTTCTGAAATCAGCCATGTGAACATAGCCTTAGGGCATGTCCCCACAGCACGGGTTTTCAGACGGTTTTTCGGACGGTTTGCGGTTTTGCAGACCGCCTGAAAAACGGGCCGAAAATGAGCACAATGGTGCTCTATGGAAAACCCGTGCCGCAGTCCCCACTGCATGGGTTTTCCACCCGCGGGCCACCCGCAAATCATTCTGCAAGCACATTCTTCCGTCCGGTTTTCGGACGGAATCTGTGCTTGTGAAGGGAGAGGGCCGCGGCCGTGTGCACGGCACACAAACTGGACAAATACCGGTCAGATTAAACCGACCGGTATTTGTCCCTTGCCGTGTGAACGCGCCATTATATGTAAGGACTTGCTTTTCTGTATTATCTGCTTTATTTTCTATTATCTTAATTTTGCATTATGTTGGGTGTCAATTTGGGGCTTTGGAACCAATTACCAGTTATCCAACATGCAATGGTCTTCCTGGAACCAATTAATATTGTTAAAGAGACCATTGTACCTTACAGCATGTTAACTGTGTATGCCCTTGACACCATCAGAACTGATTAAACATAATTCAGACCCTTAAAGGGAATGTGTCATCAAAAATTGTTTAACTCACGTTTTTATGTTAAACACATTTTTTAAGAATGTTTGGTTATATTTATTTTTAATTTTCCATATCACTTTAAATATTTTTTAATAATTCTTAAGTCCTGCAGTTTTCACTTGGCCACTAAGCCTAATAACAGTCTGAGACTTCCTGCCCTATAGATAAAGATTTTCAGCAGTCTGCTCATTATTAACACATTATTAACACAAGCAGGGTAAAACTGAAAGGAGACACCAGTGTGAATAGATAACACAGAATCCACCAGTCACAGGAGAAGATAGTCACAGCTCTCACCCCCCTCCTCCCTGCAGAGTGAATTCTTCCTAGGTCACACAGCATGACTAGAAAACTATCCTATTGAAGTCTATGGGACAGAAACAGTATTAAGACTCCTATGTGCATGAAGCTACTGTAAAGTATCTCTCTGACTGCTGTTAAAGCAGTGCAAACAAGGCCTAGTGGCCAAAGTGAAAACTGCAGGACTTAAGAATTATTAAAAAATATTGAAAGTGATATGAAAAATTAAAAAGAAATATAACCAAAAATTCTTAAAAAATGTGTTTAACATAAAAACGTGAGTTAAACAATAATTAATTTTTGATGACATTCCCTTTAAGACAAAATGGGAAGCATGGCGACTTGGTGGTTAGCACTGTCAACTTGCAGCACCATGGTACTGGGTTTGAATCTGACTAAAGATAATAGAGTACATCTAATCTAGCAATACTGGTGATTATGCTTTACACCTCATATATTATGTGTTTTAGACAGATTTTAGAGACTTCTGCGCTTCTTTTGGTAAAATGGCCGTGGTCTTGATAAAAGGGGCATAGTTGCACAATAAGGAGGCATAGCTAAGGGTATGTTCACATGGCGTCTTTGGAGCCATGTATGCGCTGGGTGTTTTAGAAGTACGTGCTGGCCAGCGTGTACTTCTAAAACGCTCTATGCCAGCTCCAATAGACATTCACTTTCTTTTCACTTGTCACTTCTTTCTCTCGGTGCATAATAAGCGTCGGGGAAGACAACAGGTAATCATAGCACTTAATGAGAGCTATGAATTACCATACATGCGGGGTGTATTTCGGTCATATTGCAGCACAATCACACTCTAAATACGCCCCGCAAAGACATCATGTGAACATAGCCTAAGTGTGCAACACCGTGTAACGAAAAATGCGTCAACATTAGTGGCATAAAATAAGCTAACTAGTGAAAGGTTAATGTTAAACAGTTTAAACACTATGATAAATGTGGTGCATTGTAAGACTGTCTAGTCTAGACTGTATTGATAAAACTGATTCAATATCTGCGTGGAGAATGTATTCTCCCAATGTTTGTGTGAGTTTCTCCAGGGATTCTGGTTGACTCCACGATTACAAAGACATACTAATAGGTTCATTTAGTTGTGATCCCAATGTGGACCGATGAATCTTTGTACAA
Source organism: Phyllomedusa bahiana (assembly GCA_025379985.1). Classification (NCBI taxonomy): domain Eukaryota; kingdom Metazoa; phylum Chordata; class Amphibia; order Anura; family Hylidae; genus Phyllomedusa; species Phyllomedusa bahiana. Next base: position 321,852 of record JAODAL010000254.1, read on the forward strand.
TACTGCAGAATACGTTGTTGCTATAAATGGATAAAATTATAAAAATGCTGCCGATTTTACTAAAACAGACATGTCAGGATAGCTACATTAACTAGACTATAAAAAAAACTGTACCAATTTGATTATAAGTCCTTTTCATATCAATGAATATCTAAACACGACTGTTCAGTGCTGAAACATATTTCCTGGTTATTGGACTTAGTAGTGACATTTGTTACTCAGTGTTTAATATCTTTTTCTTTCTCATTGCTTATCCTTTGTATTGTTTTTGCTATTGAACTGTAATTCAAAAAGAATAATGTCCTTAGAGGTCTGTACAACCACTGCTGGCGGTGGACTGTGCCGCAGGGTGGAAGGCCTGGCAGAGCAAATTCCTTCTTTCTACTATTTTGACTTTTTTTTGCCATTTATTTACCACTTTATATTCTACTAGTACTGGTTTACAATATCATTTGGTTATTAAGACAGATGTCTCCTCATCATTGCTAGGCTTTACTGTAATGCACATTACAATTGTATATTAGATCTTATAATATTTCTGTGAGGTCCAGAGTAGATTAATAATTTCATAGCTATTTTGCATTGGTTAGTTTACATTAGTATGATTGAAGTTGTGTGGGGAGTGGAAATATGTTTTTTTTTTAGTTTTAATTTCTTTTTTTGTGTTATGTGTATGACTTTGTGGTTGTATCTTTTCTTCTTAATCCTGTTTCAATGATGTTTTAGTAACAAAATATAATGACATAAAGTACATTTATAGTATGCTTCAGATAAATATAGCATGCCTCAGGGGGCATTTGCACAGTATTAACTATTGTACAATAGCTGTACAAAATCCCCCCAAATCACCCCTTTAGGGTTACATGAATGACATCTAGGTCATAGTTTTAATCAGATTAAAACTGCTGTATGATATTGTAACCCTGGGGAAAGAATGGGTGGCAGCACTGCCTCTACATGTTATAGTCATATTAAGTACAGTCTTATCCAAAGGCCCTAGAAACATGACAAACTGCCTGTGTTGATGGAATAATATCCACCAAAGTTTGCTTTCTAGCCTAGTACTTATTTAGGATACTTCACTTTCAGCTCCCACTTGTATTTGCACATCAAAAATCCTCACAAATTTGTGATGCCACGGATCCGCATAAGGATTAGAGCCATTGGGGTAGATTTACTGTGACACACAAATTGCGGTGAAATACTGGAGCAAATATTCAACATGCTATACACATTTATTATGCATTTTAGACAGCTTTTAGACCCTTCTGTGCGGCAGCAAAGGGGGTATGGTTTTTGCAGAAAGGGGCTTGAAGTGCAATTGCAGTGCGCCAAAAAAATGTGTCAAATTTTGGCACAAGTAGTAACATTACTAGCCAACTAAGGAAAAATGAAAAATTTTGGGGAAAGCCCAAATAGGCGACAGATTTATTATCACTATGATAAATCTGCCACATTTTAATTTTTATAAAAATTTTACATAATTGTTAGACAATTTTGATAAATCTGCTCCATTGTCATTCAGTCACAGTGTATCCTTGGCATTTTCATGCAAAATCTGTAAAAACAAGTAGTATACTTTGTTGCCCTGGCAGATTTTTTCCACAGCATCAACAAACATTTGCAGTGAAAGTTTCCATTTCATTAAACGGGCTTGGGAAAACCCCATTCCCCATAAAACATGATTTGTATTATTGGCGGGTTTGATGCACATTTTAGCACAGAATCCAGCCCTTTAGGTAACCATGCAGGAAAACTGTATACCAAGCAATTTGACATGGCAGGTATTTTTTTTTGTTTCTTCTTTGCTCTGGGTCAAATAGCTAGGAGTGAGAAATATTTCTTAGCACAGCCCCAGATTTAGGTACATCTAAGTTTACAATGTCTTAACAATTTGATACTTCAAAGTGCCTATAAGATGTTTTGCTACTATTTTTCTATCCTGGCACAATTTCTGATTTTTGTAAGTGACGTGAATTATACATGTGTAGACAAAGCAATACATTTTTGGGAAAATATATAAAATGTGTATAAAATGCTCTATGAGGAAGTTTCTTCTCATGGTTATGACTGTACTGGAAGTATCAGTTTATCTGCTGTATTAAATACAATTTTTGGAAGACCTGCTGACTAGCTTGACACAGAAAGACCAGCACTTTTATACTATCTTGTTGAGCTACATCAAAAAGGAGTCTCTTACATGACTGCAATCATCTAGGCCAGTTGAAGGCCTTCATATAGTCTTTAATTTTGGGACTGTGATATGTCCTCTGGACAGCTCTTCTACTCCTATACGGAGAGCTTGTAGCATGGGTTCTTTCTGAAGAAAGTATCTCATGGCTCATTTCTTGCAGTATGAATTTCTTTTTATAGTAAAGGAATTTCTCTTGACATAGAAACAAATCTATCCATACAAATTTGCACTTAGTGTTATTTAGTATTTAAAGATACAATAAAAACCGTACTCCAACATATTAAGAATAAAAAGCTTTAAAAGTATTGGAAGCCAAAGGTCATAATTGGTTTCTGTCTGATCTATGGTGTTAATGATCAACAGCCTTACCATGCTTGGTAATCCAGAGTCAAGCTGCCACTTTATGATATATAGGTATTGTTCGGATGGGAGTCAATATATTTTTATTTATTTTGTTAAAAGATGAACTTTAAACACTTAAACCAGGACATCTCGTCTGTGGTCTCAGTCAGATCTACACTACAGTCTACCCAAGTTTAATTGACACCAGGACACCAAAGTAGACACCATTGAGATTCAGAATAATAGCACATTGACAGTGTGGGACCCATATCGGATATGGACATGATGCAGAGGCATTAACAACTGGGATGGACAAGTGTAGGGATTTGTCAATGCTTGTTGTAGAATAAGTAAGGTGGTTACAATATTACAAGTATATTGCACTTACTTTGTATGGAGACTTACTAATATAGACTACTTAATATACTGTGTATGGAGTTTTCTGTTCATGCTTTTTTTTTTTTTAACATATGTACAGTCTAGGAAGAGGAGGTGACAAAGGAGGATTGGCTAGAGGGAGGGATAATGTACATCATTTATGCCAAATGACAACTAAGTTGACCTAGAATTAGTCTATGGCAGTGCTACAACATTAGACACCTATATACTTACAGATTAACGTTGAAATTCACCAGCATTGACTGACCATCTAATGTGTATGGGGTTGTCGTTACTGTCTCCTGTCAACAGATTTTGGGGAAAGATTGGTTTTATACCCCACCTCCCATTGAGAACACATTCACAATGATGTATGTATTTATGTGTATATGGAATAGGGAAGGGGGCACAAGCTATTTAAGATGCACTTTGGGTGCAGGCAAGTTGTGGAACTTAACTTGGCAATACAACTGTTGCTTCTTTATTTATGTCTATTAAAAGTGTTTTCCAAGACTTAAAAACTTCCCTACCACCTTCCACTGTGCTAAAATAAAAAATTAAGCCTTACTTGCCTCGCTTATCACCACCGTTCCAGCACTGCCAGAACTATATTGTCACCGTCTCCCCCAATTCCTCACTGATGACATCACGTTCATGGATCTCATGATGCTTCAGCCAATGACTGACCTCTGTAATCACATGATGTACATGTAGGGAGTGACTACTGGGGCCAGAGACTGGTTGCAGCAATATGTGATCCATAAATGTGAAATCAACCGTGAGGGACCTAGGGGAACACTGGCAGAGCTAGAACAGTGGTAATGGGAGAAGTAAGTATGGGTTCATTTCCTATCTTAGCAAAGTAGGAGGTGGATGGGGTTTTTTAAAAAGTCTTTGAAAACCTATTTAGGTCCAACAGTTGTGCAATGGTGAGATATTGTAACAAAGTTGAAGGAGCATTTAATTGCATAAATGGTGCATCTCCATATATTCCTGTGCGTGTTCTTTGTAACTTCAAGTTCATGCAACAGTTGAGTGACTACAGTCTAGAGATTTATGCTGTATGATGACAAGAATAGTAATCCCTTACCCAAGATATAATAGTTTCCTTACTCACACCCCCAGTTCTCCTTTCACACCACCTCTTTTCATAGACCTGAACATTGTTTTGTGATCAAAAGCACAGTTTCACATCAAAGTATAAAATTTACCCTGTCATTTGTGCTGGAGTTTGCAGAATGCTTGAATTTTGTATTATCCTATAATCCTGGATGCTGCTTCTTCAGCAGAAGAAATGCAAAAACGCTGGATCTTTTTGCAAATGAGTCTAATAAAAAAAAAAAATCTCAAGTACTCAAGGCTGCTTATGTTTTTTGTTTGTGTGTTTAACTGCTTTGTAATGTTTGACTTCTACTACATTTTTAATCTGCTTGTTAGTATGTCATATATTGCATGGTATAATGCATATAAGTAATTTTGGGCCACATGTATGAAAACTGACTAGGTCTAAAACTCACTTTGTTGCCAATAGCAACCAATCAGACCGCCCCTTTAATTTTTGCCAGAGCAATATAGGGATATGTAAGGAGAGCTCCTTTTTGATTGGTTTGCTCTGGGCACAAAGTGAGTTTTTCGACGCCTAGACAGTTTCATACATGAGGCCCTTTGTGTTAAACAAAAGCAAGTGCCTGAATGCTACTAGGCAATAAATTGTTATATTTATAGATGTGGCTGATTGCTGTCCATTCACTGTTTGTGCATTGCTGAATTACACATGGCTATATGGGTATAAAATACTACTTTTATACTTACTGATCTTATGCTAGAAGCAAAATCTCGAACACAAAAAATATGTGCAGCAGCAACCAGCTGGAACTGAAAACCTATCAAACACTGAATTCCTGGAACTGCTTACTGCTATATTTTCTTCTTTCTATTTTCTCAAGTATAAAATTAATGTATTTAGTTCACACTGTGGTCAAACTGTGTATAACACATCAATGTTACTTGATCAAGGTGCCTATTTCTAAACTTGCCTCTCCTAAGGGACAGACCTGCTAAAGGACATGCATTTATAGGGCAACTTGCTCCATTCACAATGATTTATAAGGACTTCCGGGTTCCGGCAGATAAGTGGAGTACACAGCCAAGATGAAGGCACCCACCACTCCAAATGCATAGTGCAAAAAAAACCATAAAAATAAGTCTGGGCATCTATTTACAACAGACACTGGTGGAAGTTGTAATGGAAACAGCATATATTTTCACCTTTTGAACACCCTTTTAGCAGTTCACTGGTAAAATCTACATAAAACATTAGTAACTTTTTAAATACATCTTATTAGTAGTGCATTGATTCTGAGTTATAACCCAAGTTATAGGGGTTTTGCCAAGAAGTGAGTTCCTTACCTAACAGGCTGATACTCCCCTCTTGAGGTTTGAAAAAAAGGGATGTGTTTCTGTGTTTAAAAATAACAAGTATCCTCCTCTCGTGGTGTTATCACCCACCACCCATGCAAGTTCTGATACTCAGTCTCTGTAGTTGAGCAAACATTGTTTTGCTAATCCACAGAGGAAAAGTGTATTGTGCACAAGCTGTATGCGTTTTATTTCTCCCCCTTATTTGCTCAGGAAAGAAGATAAGCTCAGCGGGCAGCCTACTTTCATTCCTTCAGGAACGGCTGCAGGGAGAGAGGGAGGGGGGCTGAGCAGAGTGTCAGGGAGAGTGCATTTTTACTCAGATAATTACATTACAAACAGTGGATTCTCTATACAAAAGAGACAGGATCTTTCTCCTCAGTCTCTTCAAAGCTCATTCATGTTCCCTGCCATCAGATAAGAAGTGCAAACAACGCAAGTGCGGCCAGATCAGCTCCTGGTCGTGCCTAATGTAAACTGTCAGGAAACCAAGGGCATGTAAGTCAGGCTGTAGATCTCAGAGGCTTCACTTTTTTTTAATCCCATATATTTAGAAAAGTGATTAAATACCCATTTTGGAGGATCCCACGTCAACATTAAATCGGGGCCCAAAACCCCTTTTTTAAGGGGGGTTACGTTTTTCCCGGTTGCCTTGGGAAGCGGACAAAAGTCGGGTTTCGGGACACACCCTTTTACAGCTCAGCAAAGCTCCTCTAATGAAGCAGAACAGTTAGTTAAAAAAAAAAATAATAATCAGGCATAGTACCTGGGGCGGGGAATCCCTTTCCCCTGACCCCCAGAACAAAATTTAGAGCCTGACCCTTTGGGAAGATTTACCTATAAACTGAAAAAGTCAGCTTGAATTTAAAATTAAAAACTCAGGATCGTACCATTGATGTCTAGAAAAGCTAAAAATAACTTGGCAAAAAATGAAAAGGGAGTTTTGCCCAAGTTTTTAAAAATTACCTCCAATAGTTTCATTGACTTAAATTCTGAAATGCAGGGAAACCGAGCCCCAAAAAATGGAAAAACACGTGGGATATGTTCATAACCCCTTTTTAAAACCGGTTATGGCCAAAAAAAACGTTCAATTTAAATTCTAATAGACATTTTTGCATGCGCTCGAAAATAATTTGTCAGTTCTTCCAGGCATATACATGGCGTCAAATAATAAAGCATAGGAGGCAGATATCTGCATCGGGCCATTGCACGTCGTTTTCCGCATTAAAATTTTCCCCCTTGGGAAGTTTGTCATTTCAACAGTGAAAAACAAAAAAATTTTTTGCGGCGCTCCCTGTGCAATACCCTTTAAAACCCCCCCTAATGAGTGACCTGTGAATCGCAAAAAAAAATTACTAGAGTTTTAAGAAAACCCAAAATTTGAAATATGATAAGTGAGCCCCCCGGGCATGAAGCCCCCGGGAAAAATTTTTCGGGAGAATGCTCCAACTGCCATTACTGGTGATTACAGGTTTTATGTTTATGGATAGCTTGGTTATGGATACAAAGAAGGAACCTATGTAGTGTATGCATGACGGGCAAGTTATTTATGAATGATAACTGAAAGTGTTTAAGGGTACGGTCAATCAGGTTGCATCCGCTGTGGGATTTTTCAATATGCTTGCAGAATAAAATCTGCATGTCAGAATCCACACCAGTCAGTGCCGATTTATTGTGAGATAAATTGCGCCAAAAAACCTGCAAAAATTTTTATGGGGGATTTTTTTTTCTGTGGGTCCACTGCGGAAAAAAAAAAAAAAAAAATGAAGACGTGACCGTTTAAAAATGTACAGTTTGATGTTTTTTAAGTGAATTTTGTCTTAAAAAGTGACCTGGAATATTAGAAAATGTTCACAATATGATAAACGAATGAGCACATGTTATTGGAACATCAGAAAGCCGATAGCCTATGCAAAGTAAGTAGAGAAGGAAAACTTTCCCCCCCCCCCCCCCCCCCCCCCCCCCCCCGCCCCCCCCCCCCAAGAGTAAAAAAATAACAAAAAAGGATGATGCTGCGGGCCATCCACAGCCCAGAAAAATTGCTTTTTCCCTTGGGGAAACTTTTAGGTTTGGTTTCCCCACGGCAAAGCCAAAAAAACGGTTGGATTTTCTGATGGTTTTTGCCCCTTTTTTGGGGGCCCAAGGGGGACGGCCTTTTCCCCCGGTTTTTGCAAATTTTTACCCACCCCCTTCGCACCCACTTGTTCATATTCCGCCCGAAGACCAGACGGAAGAATGAACATGTTCTAAGTTTTTAGGAACGCCGGTGGTGTCAAAAAACCTCTGGCAGAAAATCCATGAAGTGTGGACTGCTGCTAGAATTTCTATTTAAATCAAAAGTAAATGTTTACAGTCACTTTACAGATGGGTTTTTAAAAAACCCAAAAAAACCTCCCGTTTAAAAACCCAAAGAAAAACCCTTTTCCATTTCAGGGCAAGCCCCTTTGGCTGTTCACCACGGGTTTTTTTCAGAAAGGATTGCCGCCTATTTCGTGGTAAATCGTTCCCAAAATTTAGTTTTTAAATAAGTTACCCGGCCTATTAATATTCTTTTTTAAAGGGAAATACGGGTCGTGTTAAAACGCCCGTATTTCCCTGCCCTATTGCGCCGCGGGTTTGCCCGGCCCGGAAAAAAAACGGGTGGGGCTGTCACTTACTGAGCGGATTTTTCCCATGATTTTAAACCAAATAATGAAAGGGGGTTTGTAAATCCCTTGCGAAATTTGTTTCCACACTTTAGTTTCGCTTATTTCACCTTTAAATTTTAAAGGATTTCGGAACGTATTTCGATAGAAAAAATTTAGTAAAAAAAAGTTCTGAAAAATTTCCCTTGTGAACAAACACCTTAGGGTACTTGGGCATTTTTTTGGGCGTTTTTTTCCTTTTTTTGGTGGGTTTTTTTTTTTTTTGCAGGAATACACCCGCAATTAGGTATGTTCAACAGGCTTTAAAGGGGGGACGTAAAATTTTCGCCCAAATTACACCGTTTTGGAAGGGAGCGGGGGAGTGAGCGGGGGGGCCCGGGAAATTTTGCCCGCCCCTAAGGGCAATCACTGCTAGCGGCGCGTTTACGGCCCCTGAAAGGGACATGTCAATTATCTTATGCCCGGGTGTAATATGGAATGTAGTAAAAAAGAAATTTGGATTTTTTGGCCCGTGAAAAGATTTCCAAAACCCAAAACTAATGAACCACCGATTATAACATTCCGTAGGTGTCATCGTCTGAGGGATGAATTAGTACATGGTAGAATGAGGGTGAATAGAGAAAAAAACTGGCTGGCAGGATTTAGTCCACAGGGTAATCATAAATGCGGTACGTGTTCATTCTGTGATAAAATGGTGACAGGCAAGACAGTTAGACTGGGAGCAATTACACATGAAGTTAAAGATTTAATAACATGTCGCACGAGATTTGTTGTATATGTAAAGTGGTGTACCTGCGGTTATTTCTATGTAGGGAAAACAATCCGCCCGCTATTTGTGAGAATCAGAGAACATTTTTGGCACATATGTGTGAAGCTCATAACAATAATCCTTCTGTAATTTCCTTTGCAGGCATACAGAGAATAATGTATTCAGGTGGAGTTAATAGACATGTTAAACTTCTGCAATGCGAGGCGCAGTGGATTCTGCGCACGGAAGCCCTTGGGGTCTTGGGCTTGAATGACAAACGATTTGTCCTCCTTCCTGTAAAAATGTTGCGATACATATTGTAACTGTATGTCTATTTACACCGTGTTGCTGTTGTTTTTTACTTTGTAGCCGGTTGTATTCCGCAAGGAGGGGGGTTATAAGACACGCTGTGGGTCACTTCCGGGTAAGCCTTGACAAAGCGCTGTATAGCGCGAAACGGTCGCCCGGCGTTCTTGTTACCATAAATCCTTTGGATTTTAATGCTGTTTATATTGGATTAAAGAAGTTACTAGTGATTGGTGAGTGCCGCCTATATTTCTCTCACTTCATGTGGACTTATGACTTCTTCTGTTTGGCTGAGCACCACCACACAAGTTAAGGAGTTGTATGGAGTGTCCTCATTACAGCGTAATACAGAGGAAAAGCATTCTGAATCGTAATCCCCCTGGTGCCGGTCTAACATTTCTATTGCACACAATTCATTCAAAAAGGGGTTACCCCGACTAAGCTAGGTCCAGGACTAGGCTTCAGGCCATATGGTCGATTTGTGTCTCTGTGTATTATCACCAGTCTCATAAAAGTTATATTTTGGAGCTCTTCATTTACACGTTGATGAATTGTGAGTTACGTTTCCCACAATGATCTCAAAATGACCAGGTCATGAGGCAGTACAGCAGCCCCAAAACTGTAATGCTCCATCTAGCATATTTCACAGTCGGGATGAGGATTTAAAGGGAATGTTCCAGCAAAAAATGACATTGTTTAACTTACGTTTTAATGTTAAACACATTTTTAAGAATGTTTGGTTATTTTTTTTTTTTTTTTTCATAATTCTTAAGTCCTACAGTTTTCACTTTGGCCACTAAGCCTAATAATAGTCTGCACTTCCAAAATTTGTGAGAAATATTTCGTAGTCCGCTTTTTACAGTCAAACAGGATTAAATGAACCCCAATGTGTAATATATTTAAAGGATCCACAGTCCAAAATGGGAGATGTCAAAGCCCCCTCTCCTCCCTGCACACTGTTTTTTCCCAGGTCACGAGGATGACTATAAAAAATCTCCATAAAAAATGGGATGAGTCGTCTTAAGGGAAAACCTTTGCATAGATTTATCCCATCTTTTGAGGACAAAACAAGCTAGTTACAGACATGTGTTTCCCAGTGTGGTCCCTTATTGTAAGGTGCAGCCCGTTTTAGGTTTTTAATGCTCAAATTTTGAGTTTTCAGCCAAAAAAGAGCCCAGCTTTTCTGGCAGTGTTACCCCCCGCCCACCCAATGCTAGCCCCCCCCCTCTTGCAGTTATTCATGTTTCTCCCTATTCAAAGTAATAGGTTAACATTTTTTGGGGGGGGGGGCATAAATTAAACTGACTTTTTTTGACCTTTTCTGGCTAAAAAACGAATTTGAGCTTTAAATTCTCTAAAAACGACAGATTTAAGAAAAAGGGGGCACGGCTGGAAACAGAGGTTCCCCTAGCTTGTGCTTCCCCCCGAAGGGGGGGCATAATTATTGACGGGTTTCTTTAAGGTCTATGTGCATGAAGCGTTTTAAAGCATATTTCTAAAAGCTGTTTAAAGCGTTGGGTAAAGAACTTTTTCCCCAATTATATGCGATGAATTGAGAAAAACTAAAATCAGGAAAAAAAAAACGGCGGAAGAAAAGAATAGGGTCAGGATCTTGATTTAATAAGTAAAAAATTGGCAACAGATTCCCTCTAATGTTGGTGTACTGTGTTTTAGTGTTTGTGCTATAAAGTCACATTTATCAGACCACATTTCATTAGTAATAAATACAGTTTTATGGTACCTGTATTTCCCCTTTGTGCTGCCAAAACATCTCTGACTCAATAAGACATGAACTTGACAAGACCCCCCGTTTTCCCGTGTATTGGGATTAAGATGGGGGCAGTGATCTTTGAGTTCTGTAAGTTGTGAGGTGGGACCTCCATGTATTAGACTTGTATTCCCTGCAAATCCCACAGAAGCTTGATTGAATTAAGATCTGGGGAATTGTGGGGCCCAAATCAACATATTGAACTGTTTGTTGTGTCTCTAACACCATTACTGAACTTTATGCAGTGTAGCAGTGCACATTATTCTGCTGCAACAGGTCAATTTCATCAGGAAATACTTTTGCTATGAAGGGGTATACTTCGCCTGCAACAACATTTAGGCAGGCAGTTTCCCCAGGTAAATGACACACGTGTGCCCAGCGGTCCAAAAGATGAAAAAGAGAATGTGATTCATCAGACCAGACCACCATCTTCCATTGTTCCAGCTGTGATATTTGCATTCCTATTGTTGGCACTTTTGGGGGTAGGCTCTGACTAGTCTGCAGCTACACAGTCCTATACACCACACACTGTAATGTATTGTGTATTCTGACACCTTTCCATCATAGTCAACATTCATTATTTTTACTTATAGTAGCTCTTCTGTGAGATTGGAACAGCTGACTCGCTCCCCACACCTGTTCAATAAATCTTGGGCATCCACTACCCTGTCACTGGTTTACCTTGCTCCCTGCTTGGGTCACTTTTAGTAACTGCTTGTTGTGAACACCCCAAAATAGCTGCTGTTTTAGGGATGCTATGAGCCAGTATTCTAAACACCACAATTTAGCCCTGTTCAAAGTCATTTAGATCTGTATGCTTGCCAATTTTTTGCTAATATATCCTAATCGTGTTGTCAAGCACCATTATAACAAGATGATGTTATATACTTTACATTTATTAACAGTGAAACCTTCTGCCTAATATTGTGTAGATCCCTCCTGCTGCCAAGACCCCTGAGGGTATGTTCACACAGCGTTTTTTGATCCGATTTTGGATCCAGGTTGGATCCAAAAATCGGATCCAAAAACGCTGTAGCAATCGGATCTAAAACAGATCCAACACATATCCAAACACGCAGCTGCATGTTTGGATGTGTGTTGGATGCAGCACGATCACATCCTATAGTTTATTATAGGGCTCCTGCTGCGTCTTTCGGACCAAGAATTTACATTTCAATTCTTGGGACGGATCTGAAAGACGCAGTGAGACACACATCGGCAATCACTTGTGTGAACGCTGATGTGTGTTTCTAATAAAAAGCAATGTAAATCACACTGCTATTTATTAGATGCATATTTGGGTCTGTTTGGGGTCCAACAGACGGATCCAAACACGTTTCGAAAAGCGTATGTAAACACGGAGCAAAACACGCCGTGTGAACATACCCTAACAGTCATAAACCATAATTAGGCATAAAATTAAGAGACAAAAACAAAATGATTCAGGGAAAGCTTCCGGTATTAGGGAGAAAAAATTTGGAGCTGTTTCTCGCCCCAAGAAATTCTTTTTAAAAAAATGTTTAAAAGGAAAGAATCTTTTTTTTTCCAATTGGGTAAAAAGGTTTTTTCCCCACAAAAAAAGTTTCTAAATTTCTTTGTTTGCATTTTTTCCTTTCTGCAGATGTTTCTTATTTCTGGTTAATAAAATAAGAATAGTCTTGGTTGTATTTGTAGCTGGACACATTTTCCCATCCCTGTCATTTTGACTGTATTGTGCAAGTAAAGACTCGCTGCTTTCCACCCTTCCATGCTCTCCCCGTCACGGATCAATCGGGAAAATTCTGTTGGTTTTACGTTTCCCCCCCCTGAAAACGTTTCACATGAAGATTTTCATTTTATACGGGAAGGGTTTTACAGTGGGCTTGAAAAGGTCATATTTGTTTTTTTAACTTGTAACTTCACTATGCACATGGGACAGGAAAAAGGGGGAGCGCCCAATAAAAATTGCATGAGCTTCACATGTTTAAATTCTCATCCTAGTTCTACACAAGAGTCAGGTCGTTTTAATCAGTTCCATGTCAAATTTTTGATCGCAGAGAAATCTTTTCCTGGTGTATTGACCCCAAGGGTAGACAAGACATTGCCAAACCCCCTTTTTTTTTTTTTTAAAACATTAAGGTTTTCACACGGCAATTATTGGGAGAACTCCCCCAAAATTTCGGCTTTTCTGCGCATGAACGGGGCGAGTGTCCCAAAAAATTACGGTAATCCCATTCTCAAGAGAAACTAGGTTTTTACGTCCCCTTTCCCCCCGTCAGGTATTGTAAGTGAATGTCAATTATTCAGGTATACGGCCCGTGAATAATTAATGTTAGGGGGCAGGAGGGCTGCCCCCCCCCCCCCGCCCCCTGACCCGGCGTAATTGGGGGGCAAATACGCCCCCCTTTTACCCGTGTGAACTAGAAGGGTGACATGCGAAAAGAGGGGCCTCCATGCCAGTTTTATGCATCAAAGAGTATTTAATGCTTTCTAAAATAAAACCTGTCAAAAATCGGCTTTGGTAACTTGAAAAAATTGATGGCCTAATCTAGGCGCATAGCATCTTTGCTAGATATTTGATGGTACTTTAGGTGCATTCAAAGTGTTGGTTGGAATATAATGTGCTTTTTTTGGTGATTACGTTCATTTATTATGAAAATAGGGGGGTAAATTTTTTTTTGCAAAAAAATACCCAAAAAAGGGCCCCTAAGGGGGCATGTCGCCCTAAGTTTCTTATTCAAGTTTTGTCAATACAAATCAAGAAGTGCTAGAAAGGGAAAATTGGGACTTCAATAAATGCAAAACTGGAAACATCTAAGTGATACACCCACAATTTCCTATAGTCATCCAAATTATACATAACAATAGAACTGCAAAAACAGGTTTTTAGATTGTGGAATTAACAAGGATATTGCAAGGTCGGGGTATTATAAAGGGCAAGAAATAGTTGTTTTTGTTGCTCTGTAGTTGTTTGTGCTGTGAATCTCACCCAATTAAGGCTGGAAGCTCTGTAACCCAAAGGGGACCAGGGAGAAAATATTTAGGAGTTTCTTTGTGAACAGAAGTTTTTTTATAAAAAATTGAGGAGACTACCTCCACTACATCAAGGATGGAGGGGGTCTGAAAGGGCCTTCCAAAAGTCAGCTAGGACCACTTTGTAGTAAGAGTATAGAAAACCAAAATGTGGTTAATAGTTGGAATATTTTTTATGCCAAGTAGAAAAAGAGCACATTTTTCTGAATTCCTTTTTAAAGATATTCAGATGTACACTCAGGGGCGCCATCAGTATTGGCAGTACTCCTGTTAGGGGCCCTGAGCAATAAGGTGCTCACTAATATAATGCAAAATAGGAACCGTTAATCGACAGGAGCCCCAGCTCCTTCAGCTGGAAAATACTGCTGGCAACCCGCTGTATACTAGAAGCAGACACCAAAACAGATAAGTGTGAACATGGCCTCAGATGGATTAGGCTTAAGGTCATAGCAGCTGCTCTGGAATCCACAGGTTGTGGAGGACCACTCAAGTGCTGTAGTATTTTGTAGGAAATAACCCGTTGGTGGCTTTCTGCTGTCTTGCACTGCTGTGTGTGTTCTCTGATACATGGCACTATTATCCGTACATTAATTAACTGTTTACTGTCATTAGGTGGTGGGAGTCCCTCTCATTTTGCTGTGCGGCCCTATGAATTCATGCTATAATTAACAGTATAGTGGTACCTTGGTATAAGTCCACTTTAGAATAAGTCCAATTTGGTATACATCCTGTTTGGGCTTGGAAAATTTTGTTTAGTATACAACTATTTGTTTGGAATACAAGTCGAGGGTGTGTGGCCTGATGAGGAGGAGGTTGAGAAAGTCCCTACTTCATTAGTCAAGAAAATCCTTGCCAAATGGATGGATGTCAAAGAACTTTGCTGAGAAGCTGAAACAAGCCATATTAGTATTGTCTGGAATGACCAAACATTGTCACATTTCTGAAACATCCTGAGGAGAAGGCAGAAGCAAAGTTCTTTGGACAGATTTGTTAGTAAGGTTCAGACCTGGTGATCCTCAACCTCAAGTAGGGAAACTGAGAGAAGAAAAGAGACAGAAAAGAGATACATACATTTGGTAAATTTTCATTTATGTATAGTATATATTTCACCCACTGTGTTTATATTTTAGTTTTAAGCAGAGTTATAAATATCCTATTTTTATTATTGTAAGAATGGATTAGTTTCCCTTTATTTCTTATGGGAAAAGTTTGTGTGGTAGAAGTCCAAGATTCTGATAAAGATAAAGAGATGCTCCTGGCCCAACTAGCATGTTCTATAGAACTCCTGATATCCTAAGTGGCAGAGGTACTTTTCGGTCTTTTCACCAGTACCAGGGCCTTGGAGCAGCTGCTGCATCACTATGGTTATGTTCTTACCTTTAACTTCTCTTAACATTTAAACATAATTTTGTCTATCCTGAATTTTTTCCTTGTGCTGACTAAGAGGGCCCCCCTGAAGGCAGAATAGCCCCCCCCGTAGTTTAGGGTCCCCCTGTAGCTTAGGACCCCCCTGAAGCTTAGCCCCCCCCATAGGTAGAAAAGGCCCCCCTGTGCAGCATAGATCCTCTGTAGCATAGGGCCCACCTGTGCACAGTTGACCCCCCCCCTGTAGTTTAGGGTCCCCTGTGCACAATAGACCCCCATATAGTTTAGGCCCCCTGTGCACAATAGACCCCCCTGTAGTATAGGGCCCCACTGTGCACAATAGACCCCTTCCTTGTAGCTAAGTACTCACCTTGCCACGCTCACCCGGCATCTCCATCTGCTACCGGCCCCAAGCCTGCTGCTTTAGACTTGCGGCCTTGGACAGGAAGCTCGGCGGGCGGCGCGATGGCATCACTTCCGTCGTGCCGCCTGCAGGGGTAGGGAGCGCATACTCTGCTGTACATCTTAATTGTATGCATGTCGCAAGGACGTGCATACAATTAAGATAGCCTCTGTGAAGCAAGGGGACGGGACCTGCAGGACAGACCGGCCGGGCCCTGTAGAGCAGTATCGGTTGTACTGCCCTAACGGCGGCCCTGTCTATCTATCTAGTTATCTATCTCAATTTTACACAAATCTCTACATTTTTAAGTCTGTATTGGGCTTTCATTATTATTTACATTTACTGTAGGAAAATATTTTAGAAGTCAGCCTGCAGATTTAGAGAGTATTTGAAAGTGCAAAAAATTGCTATGGGCAATATTACAAGTCCTACATTGTAAGTCGTGTTCTAGCATATTCTTGTACTGCATGTCGAGGGAGTGAATATTTTCCATTTTAAAACTGATAAATGAAGGAAATAAAGAGGTTCCAGTTCTGTATAAATAAACATCACTGCTGCCCGTGCCTGTGGTATATGCAGATGTCAATATGGACAAATATAGTGTCCATCCAACACAAATACCAATGAAATGCGTGTGTTACAGCTGTGTTTTCTTCTGTGCTATTAAAAACATGGTCATTCACTGATGGTGGTGATGTATTCATGTTCATTTTTTGGTCAATGCTTTTGCTAAAACTTTCCATTGGGACAGGGTTATGTAGTAAAAAAAAATATTCACATAAACAATTAAAGTGAAACTTTGGACACATATTCATAGAAAGCAAAATGGAGCTACTAGGGTCATGTAACATTCCTCTTAACTCTTTCATTCTGGTCCCCTGAATGCAATGTGCTCTGTAGGCAAAAACAAAATGGCTATACAGGAGACATTGCCAAAATGATGCCCTGTTCACTATCCTGCTGTAAGTATTCAAAGCAGAAAATTTATGGGTGCAGCTACAGCCAATAGTTCCAGAGCAGGAAGTGATATCAGAGAAGGGTTCGGGCATTACCTTCAATTTCTATATAAGCTGTTAACATGCAGCCATTTTCTCATTTCTTGTGTTGCTATAAACCTATAATGTACCAACAAAACTTGCATTAAGGGAACTACAGGATAAGGAATCATGGTGCAAGAAAGTAAGTTATGTAGCTGCAAGCATTAGCAGTATGTCCCAGGTGACACTTTTAAGGGGCAACATTAGGCCCGAACTGGCAATCTGCCGAACTGGGCAGATTCCCAGTAGACCGGGCAGTAAGGAGGCCGCCTGTCACAAGCTGACTTATTCTGTAATGATACTGTATTGTGCAGGTTGAACTCCATACGTGGCACCCCCAGAAGATCAGCAGCAGGTCCAAAATATACTGCCACATATCACCACTATTCAGTGACTAATACTCCCATACTGTTACTGTTACTGACCAAACCAGTATACTGATAAATATTACCAATAACAATAACAAAAAACAAATAGTATCACCACATATCACTACCATAAGGTAACTAAGGGTGCGTTCCCACGGCAGAGGACAAATACCGGTCGGTTTATACAACCGGTATTTGTCCTGTTTTCGGGCCGTGCACACGGTTGCGGGGGAGGGGGGGGTCTTTTCTCCGCGATGAGCGGTAAAAAGCCCTCCCCCTTCACATTCACAGGCACAGTTTCCGTCCGAAAACCAGCCGGAAGATTGTGCTTGTAGAATGTTTTGTGGGCGGACCGCAGGCGGAAAAACTGCCGGACGGAAAACCTGTGCAGTGTGGACTGCTGCACAGGTTTTCCATAGAGAACCATTGTGCTCATTTTCGGCCGGTTTTTCAGGTGGTCTGCAAAACCGCAAACCACCTGAAAGACCGGCCGAAAACCCGTGCAGTGCGGACATGCCCTAAGACTCTTAGACAGTTTGTGCCTCCATTAGGTGCAGTTGAAACCAGAAGTTTACATACACTATATAAAATGACACATATGCATGTTTTTCTCACTATCTCACATGAAATCAGAATAAACCTTACCCGTTTTAGGTCAATCAGGATTACCAAAATTATTTATATTTGCCAAATGCCAGAATAATGAGAGAGCGAGAATTTTAAGGCGTTTTTATTACTTTCTACAAAGTCAAAATTTTACATACACTAGGATTACTATGTCTTTAAACAATTTGGGACAAGACATACGATGATGTAATGTCTTTGGAAGCTGTTTATTGGCAACATCTGAGTTAGTTAGAGACACAACTGTGGATGTATTTTTTATTCACATCAGAAATACACTGCTTCCGTGTGTAACATCATGGGAAAGTCTAAGTAAATCAGCCAATATATCAGGAAGAGAATTGTGATCTTTCAAAAGTCTGGATCATCCTTAGTTGCAATTTCCAGATACCTGAATGTGCCTCGTTCATCTGTACAACCAATTATATGCAAGTACAAACAAGATGGGAATGTCCAGTCATCATACAGCTCAGGAAGGAGATGGGTTCTGTGTCTCAGACATTAATGTACGACATGTGCATATCAAGCCAAGAACAAAAGCAAAAGACCTTGTGAAGATGCTGGCAGAGGCTGGTAAGATTATATCATTATCCACAGTGAAACGAGTACTTCATCAACATAGGCTAAAAGGCCACTCTGCCAGGAAGAAGCCATTATCCCAAAAGAAACATATAAAACCCAGATTCATGTTTGCAAATGCACACAGGAACAAAGACCTACATTTTTGGAGACATGTCCTGTGGTCTTACAAAACAGTTTGACCATAATGACCATTGTTATGTTTGGAGGAAAAAGGGATAAACTTGGAAGCCTAAGAACACCATCCCAACTGTGAAACATGGGGTGGCAGCATAATGTTGTGGGGTTGTTTTGCTGCAGCAGGGACTGGTGCACTTCACAAAATAGATGGTATAATGAGAAAAGATTATTATGCGGCAATACTGAAGCAACATCTCAAGACATCAGCCAGGAAAATGGGCTTGGGCGGAAAGGAGTCTTCCAAATAGACAATGACCTTCTGGTCATACTGCCAAAACTGGTTACAAAGTGGCTTAAAGATGGCCAAGTCAATGTTTTGGAGTGGCCATCATGAAGCCCTGATGTCTGGAAAGGCAGGAGTGAGCAAGGCGACCTACAAACATGGCTCAGTTACACCACTTCTGTCAGGAGAAATGGGCCAAACTTACCAACTATTTTGAGAAGCTTGTGGAAGGATATCCAGAACGTTTGACCCAAGTCTTACAGATTAAGGGCAATGCTACCAAATACTAATGAAATGTATGCAAACTTTTGACTTTGCAGAAAGTAATAAAATTGGCATTTGGCAAATATAAATAATTGTGGTAATCCTAATTGACCTAAAACGGGTAATGTTTATTTTGACTTCATGTTAGATAGTGAGAAAAACATGCATATGTGTATTTTTATATAGTATATGTAAACTTCCGGTTTCAACTGTAGGTACATGTCCAATATAGTAGGCAGCTCCCAAGCTAGGTGGCAGATAAGTAGACCCTTCCTTTAGACCCCCCTAAAGTAAGCAGAAGATGAGTAAACAGACTTCTTAATAAGTAGGTAAATTCCTCCATTAGGTAGATAGGTATGTAAGCCCCTATTAGGTAGGTAAACCCCCCATTAGGTAGGAATATAGGCAGGTAGATAGGTAAGTTTCCATTCAGTATGTAGCTAAACCCCCATTTTGAATGCCTATTGTATGTTAGGTCCCCATTAGGTATGTCATTCCCCCATTCAGTAAGTAGGTTAGTAGACTCTCCATTAGTTGCTGACAGGAGTACAAACCCCCTTTAAGACACTTTCATGCCTGTTGCCTAGACTTGCCCTGAGGTTGGAACAGAACTTATACCAGTTTTCACCTCTGTTCGATCAATTGGGCCCCAGTAAACTAAAAAGCTCACCTTCCTCTAGTCCCCGGTTCCAGCCCCACATCTCTCTGGTCTTGATTTCTCCTAGGTCTTCTGTCACTTCTGAAAGGGGACTTCACTGCTACAGGCGCTGATTGACTGCAGCCAGGGCCGCCGATAGGGGGGTACAACCAGTACACCCGTACCGGGCCCGGCCAGACTGTGAGGCAAGGGAGGGGGGGGGGGGGGTGCTGAGCAATTACAGTGTCAATTACTTCGGTGTGCAGGGAGCCTCCTGTGCATGGAGCAGTCGGCCGCACCCCCTGCTCCCTCTGGCTGCTGGCAGAGCAGTGACGTAATGCCCACGGCCAGAGGGAACAGGGGGAAGGACCAACTGCTCAGTGCACAGGAGGCTGCCTGCACGCTGAAGTAAGTCACACTAAACAGATGTAATGTAAAGTTATGTGCATCTCAACCTGCAGCACAGCTCCCTATTTCCACCACAGGGATGCCAGGCCACTTCCCAGTCCTGTGGGGCTGCACTCAGGGCCCCTGGCATATGTGGGGCCGCACTCGGGGCCCCTGGTGTATGTGGGGCCGCACTCGGGGCCCCTGGCGTATGTGGGGCCGCACTCGGGGACCCTGGCGTATGTGGGGCTGCACTCGGGGACCCTGGCGTATGTGGGGCATACTCGGAACCCTGGGGTGGCCCCTTTAAGATGGTTGTTGTCACGGGTAACGGTGTATGACACGAGGGTAATATGGTGGCTAACTTCCCCAGGGACCTGAGTACCCAAAAATTCTTCGTTGTCCCTAGTCAAGACACCAATCACTAGACGACCAATGCCAGGGTTCGGAAACAACGGTAGTTGCATTTATTTGCAGCAATAACTAGTTGAGCCCTTGTCTCTGGATGCAACCAGGAATACAATAACTGTGATGCAGTAACAATGACTTGACTTGAGTATGATGTAATAGCGGCAGCTTTGATAATGATACAACAGTCTCTGAGTATGTGTCAGACTCTGGTAACTTGAGATGCTGGGAGTAGTATTACTTTAGAAAGATAACTGATTACAGACCTTATCCTGAAGAGTGGATACTTACACCAAGGGCACAGGCTTTGAGAAAAAGACCTGGTTTGAAGGACCTCTGATTCTTGAATACTCGGATTTGAGACAGACTGAAGCTACTTCCGCACGCGTTGACGCATGAGAAGTGCGTGGATCTCTGACTTGAAAGCCAGGAGAAGACTATGACCGCTGGTGGGAGACCCTCTATTCCCAGACGGTCGGACAGAAGGTTTTTCTGACTGGACTTGCACCCTCCTGAGTAGCACTGGAGATCCTGTGTGAGTCCCTTAGGTGGTAGGAGAATTAAGGACAGGTTTGAGGTAGGCTAGGGGCCTAGCAGAATGGCCGAGGTGAGCCAGGGAGCAACACACACCTTGACTTGCCGGAGACCTCGCACACCTCCCGATGGAGGAGCAGAGACTAACTAACTGCCTAACTGCCTCTGGCCAGCCGTTGGTGTTGGCATGGTAGCAGAGGGGTCACATGTCAGAGAGCTATTGCATCATTTTGAACGACAGGTTATGCTGCCAATCAGCAGATATAAATGTTATACATAGGCAAATGTGATAACAAGGAACCAAACAGCAGAGGGCGACCTAGTGAATACTTTAGACTGCAATATTATGATTTATTTTCTGCACTGAAACATTGTGACAGAATACAGCAAAATATGGAACAAAGAAATCTTCAGTGCTGGGTCACTACAATGGGGCCGCACTCGGGGCCCCTGGCGTATGTGGGGCCCCACTCGGGGGCCCCTGGCGTATGTGGGGCCGCACTCGGGGCCTCTGGCGTTCGTGGGGCCGCACTCGGAGCCTCTGGCGTTCGTGGGGCCGCACTCGGAGCCTCTGGCGTTCGTGGGGCCGCACTCGGAGCCTCTGGCGTTCGTGGGGCCGCACTCGGGGCCACTGGCGTTTGTGGGGCCCCACTCGGGGCCTCTGGCGTTCGTGGGGCCCCACTCGGGGCCCCTAAGATTTGTGAGGTGTTGAGCAGGGCCCCACAAATCCCAAGGGCCTTGAGCTGGGCCCCCAAATCTTAGGAGCCTTGAACGGGGCCCTGCAAATTCCATGGGTCTTGATTGGGGCTCCCAGATCTTAGGGGTCTTGATCAGGGCCCTGTGCGGGCCGCTCAAGCCCCCTGGGATTTGTGGGGTCCCTCACCAGACTGTGAGGCCCCGCTCAAGGCCACTCACCATACCTGTGGGGAGAGGAGGCCCTTGAATGGGCCCCATACAGTGTGGGGAGGTTGGGAAACTTGAGTGGGGCCCTACTCAGTTTTCTTCCGTGTGGGACCCTCTCAAGTTCTCCCTCTACCAACAGGTGGGCCTAATACCTGGCTACCTACCTACACGGGCCCACTATCTACCTACCTACAGAGGACCCTATAAAATTAATGACCAGTGCACCAAAGGGGTAATTATTACAATTTGGGGCACTATGGAGGGGAGTTTGTACATGGTGGGGCACCGGTGGGATTATGATAAAGTGACGAGTGTCAGTTGTTTGTGTTGTAAATTCTGCAGGGACAAGTCATGGCCTGGAGAAGTCCTCATGGTGGCCAGGACCGGATGGAGAAGAAAATGTAAAGAAAGCGACTAATCAGATGTCACCTGTGAGTCACTAAATGTAACTGCACTGTATTAACTTATATCTTCCACATCTATGAAAACTGTCTAGATGTAGGACTTTCTTTGTTGCCCACAGCAACCAATCAGAGCGCCCCTTTCATTTCATATGGTACTCTGAAAAAATGAAAGGGGCATTCTGATTGGTTGCTATAGCCCTGATTGGTTGCTATGAGCAACAAAGTGAGATTTAGGCCTAGACAGGTTTCATACATGTCCCCCTATATTTTCACTGTATGGTGGTAATATTGGTGTTATTGTATTGGATTATATTCAGTAACAGTATTGTGGCATGATTCTGCATCTTTATGGTGGAGTTATGTGGTGAAGTTGCGGTATTACTTCATCTTTGTATATTGTTGTTATTGGTAATATCGGCCTTAGTATACTGGTTTAGTCAGTAACATTATAGTGGTATTAGTCACCATATGTAGTGATATATGGCGGTATTATTTGGTCTTTTGTTTGGTTTTATTGGTCTTGGTATACTGGTTTGGTCAGTAACATTATAGTGGTATTAGTCACCATATGTAGTGATATATGGCGGTATTATTTGGTCTTTTGTTTGGTTTTATTGGTCTTGGTATGCTGGTTTGGTCAGTAACATTATAGTGGTGACATGGTGATCATGCAGTGGTATTTGCTGGCCCTTGTATACATATTGATCCACAAAATATAAACTGTTGTATACTTCAGAAAGAACTAAATCCAAAAACAATGGCGCAATTGCATTTTTTTTTCTGGGGTTGAGTGACAGGGATGGCTGGGGGCGGGGCTCTGGGGGTTGGCTGGGGGCGGGATTGATAGGGGCGGGGTTGGCTGGGGGCGGGATTGATAGGGGCGGGGTTGACACGGGGCCCAGGCGCTTTAGCTGTAGGAGGCCCTGAAATTTCTGATGGCGGCCCTGACTGCAGCAGTCATATGCCGCTAATTAAAGTTACTGTTCGGAAATGAATAGCAAATAGCTGTGATATAAGCAGAGGCATGTGACTGTTGCAACCAATCAGAGTTTGCAGCAATGACATCCCTGTCTGAAAGTGACAGAAGACCTGGGAGAAAACAGAAGACTAGGAAGACATGGTGCTGGAACCAGGGTCTGGATTTTGGTGAATATGTATATATATATATATATTTTTTTAAACTTATGACCTATTCTATGAGAGCTGTTTGATAAGTTTTATTAAGTCTTAATATTATTGCACTGGGGTTCAGTACCATAATGAGATAAAAGAATGTTAAGGGTTAAGCCATAAAACGGACAGACTGGTCCAAATGTAACAAGCAAACTATAAAACATACATCTAATATCACATTTTTGGTTGCAGTTCAGTACTTGGGGTGAGATGTAGCAAGGTACATTCAGCACAGCGGGTGGGAATTGGCTACAGCAAGGAAGAACAAAACTTGGATCTCTTTCTAAATCTTTATTAGATCCAGCTTCTCTGTATTTTCAGAGTAAAAACTCGCAATTATATGATGTAAATTTTGGCCTGGAAAACACAGATTACTTAAACAGCTACATTGTATTCATGATTATATGTATAATACATTTTCTCATGCCTGTTTTGTTTAACCCCTTCTTTCCCATGCTATATACATCAGTTAGCGTATAGTCTGGTTTTCTTTTCATTATCCTGTGTGTTTTGTTTTTTTTTCTGTTTTTTCTTAATTGCTTGCAATTTTACTAAGCTGCATTTGTTTTTTTTGTAACTGTATTTTTATTAATAAAGTTTTGTTTTAAAAGAAGAAAAATACAGGAAAAGAAGGCTTGTTAAACAGTATACATCTTAAGTCCGACAACATAAGATGGAGCTAAACCAGAACATAGTCGTCAATGTTGATCAATATAACAAAGCTGGAAATAGTACATACGAATAAAATCAGGTGATCCGGTGCGGAGAGGGAGACAATAGACAGGGGAGGCAGACGTAGGTAGACACAAGACTAGACACGAGAAGGGGTAGGAAAGGGAGGAGGAGGGTGGAGGGATCGTTAACCTGGCGTGGGAGGGCGCCTTAGGAACGTAGTCGGTCCCAGTAAGAAAGCCAGGGCTCCCAGACGGCATCGTAAGCATCGGGTGCATCATGGATGATGGACATAAGTCGCTCCACACGTTGTACTTCGCAAATCCGCGTGTACAAATCGTGTAGGGACGGGGATGCGGTTGTTTGCAACAGCCGGAGATCAGGCACTTAGCAGCCGTGAGGATATGGAGGACAAGCTTAGAAGCATATTTAGAGAGGCCCGGCAGCGGAATATTCAAAAGAAAGACCGAAGGATCCGCCGGGACTCCTCGATGGAAGACACCCGATAGGACCCTGCTGACCTGTGCCCAGAATAGTTGGATGTTTGGGCAGTCCCAGAAAATATGAGTTAGAGAACCTGGGATGGCACCACACCTCCAACAAGCATTTGAGACGGCTGGGTTAAATTTATGAAGCAGCTCCGGGGTGTGATACCAGCGCATCAGGATCTTATATTGATTTTCCTTATAGTGCAGGTCAAGGATGTGGCCGCTCTGTGCCATATGGTCTGCCATACATGGTATGGAAGCTTCCGACCTAGGAAATTCTCCCACTTAAGCATGTATGGATGATACAATTCTGAGTCCGGGGGAGGGTCATTGAGTATAGTATAGATACTGGAGATAAGCCCTTTAGATGACAACCCCGACTTGCACAGCCTTTCGAAAGGAGTGGGATTGGAGAGTGATGTGCCCCCTGTGAGGGTCTGCATAAGATGCTTTATTTGGAGGTAGGAGAATTGCGCTCTAGACGGGAGGTTGTAGGTATTGCAGAGCTCTGTGAACGGGACAAGGTCCCTGGAGCGAAAATGAGCTATATCAGCAAATCTGAATAAATTGTTTTGCTGCCATGGGGCTACAAAGGGGGCCGAAGTGCTGGCCGGGAGGAAGGAGGTGTAGAGGAAAGAAGACGTAGGGGAGGCCTTCGATGCCAGAGGGAATTTGTTCCGACAGTGTTTCCAGACTGACCTAGTGAAGGACATTGGCCCTAGTAGGGGACCGGAGTACGCGACATCCCTAGCATGCCACAGAAACATATTAGGGTGGAACGGAGCCATCCACAATTTCTCAATCTCCATCCATTTGGTGTAGACTGACAGCATGGACCATGCTGGGATGACCCGCAAGCCGGACGCCCAATAGTATTTCATGATGTTCGGGGCTGCCAAACCCCCCCCCCCCCCTATTTTTGCACGCCATCAGGATTTCCCTAGCAATGCGATGACGACCATGTGCCCAAATAAATTTGAAAATCGCTGCTTGCAAGGACTTCAGGATTTTTAGCGGAATTGGCACCGGGAGGGTCACTAATTTCGGTAAAATCGTCATTTTGACAGAGGCTATCCGTCCCAGAAGGGATAAGCTCATGAGTGCCATTGAAATAAGAGGGTGCGTATTTCCAAGAAAAGGGAGGGGAAGTTAGCGCCGTAGAGGGACTTGTAGTCCGGCGTTAAAATAACACCTAGATACTTTAGGGAGGTCGTCTGCCACCTATATCTGAAACGGGTCTGAAGGTCGGTCAGGGTCTCAGCGGGGATATTGAGGGGGAGGGCCTCCGTTTTGGATGTGTTGCCCTTAAAGCCCGAGAGCCGTCCAAAATCTTCCAAGAGAATGTGCAAGCTAGAGGGAGGGGGGAGGGGGTTTTAGTCAATGTCATCAGAACATCGTCTGCAAAGAGGGAGACTTTAAACTCCCTATCCCTGACGTGAATACCAGAGAGAGACGAATCAAGCCTAATTTTGGATGCAAGGGGCTCCATACACAGTATGAAGAGTAAGGGAGAAAGGGGGCAGCCCTGGCACGTGCCATTGTAGATTCTAAAAGGAAGTCTCATGAGGCAATATCACGGAGGCCGATGGAGAGGAGTAGAGACCTTTGATCGCCTGTAGGAAAGCACCAGTCAAACCGAAAGACCCAAGCGTTGCAAACAGAAAAGGCCAACTGAGACGGTCAAATGCCTTTTCTGCATCAAGGCTGAAGAGTAGGGCCTCCATATTTTGCAGGTTGGCAACATCGATTAAGTCAATGGCCCGTCTGGTGTTATGCCCGCCTTGCCGGCATGGGACAAACCCCACCTGATCCTTATGAACCAACCGCGGGAGCCAAAGGTTCAAACGATTGGCTAGGATCTTTGAAAAAATTTTAATGTCAGAATTTAGGAGGGCTATCGGTCTGTAGCTTGCACATTCTGCCGGATCCTTCCCTGGCTTGGGGATAAGAGTAAGATAAGATGGGGACATTTCCCGGGAATGGGGGAGCCGTGTAGGAAGCTGTTGAAGAGAGGAGAGCATGTGGGGGGCCAACTCTTGAGGGAACGCTTTGTAGTACGAGTAAGGGAACCCATCTGGACCTGGGGCCTTGCCATTGGGAAGTTCTTTAATCACTCCCAGTAGTTCATCCAAATTGATGGGGGAGTTGAGTGCCTCAGTAGCTTCCCCAGGCAGCTTAGGGAGGGAGCAAGACTCCAGGTAGGTACCTATCCTGGCATGAAGGTCTGCATCCGAGACTCGAGGGTCTCTGGGCAGCGAGTACAGATCAGAGAAGTACTGACGAAAGAGGCGGCCTATAGTTTTAGGGTCATAGGTCAGGGAGCCATCGGGACCCTTTAGGGCCTGGGGGGTAGAGTTTACCTGTCTGTCCCGCAATTGCCTAGCCAGGAGGGTATGGGCTTTGTTGCCATATTCGTAGAATTTTTGCTTAGAGTAAAGGAGCAGCTGCTCGACCTTCCGTAGGGCTAAGTCTTTAAGGCGAGATCTAGTCCCGACAATGGAGCATAGAGTGGGAAGGTTCGGCCTGGATAACATTGCAGTCTGCAAGACTGGAGATGAAGATGCAGAGATCTCTCTTGCTCCTTCGCATCCTTCTTTAACCGAGCCCCCATAGAGATGCTGGTTCCTCTGAGGACCGCCTTGTGAGCTTGCCATAGTGTGGACACTGAGCCTACTGACCCATCATTCAAATCAAAGAAGTTGCGGATCTCCTCTCTCAGTGCCGGTCTTTTTAGAAGTGACAGGAGCGGGTGCGGGGAGTACCGGCCTTTAGGGTGAGAGAGACAGGCGCGTGGTCTGACTATGAAATGGGGCCTATTTGCGCATCAGACATCATGCGCAAGGCTGGGACGTTGCCGTAAAAGGAGTCCAGACGGGAGTGCGTCTGATGTGGGGGTGAATAAAAAGTGAAAGACCGCTCAGTTGGGTGGTTGATTCTCCACAGGTCATAGAGACCGTGTTTTCTAATTAGTTTGCGCAGCTCTGTGGACGCTTGTATCGAGCCCCTGGAGGGGGGGCTTGCCCTGAAAGGAATGCCTATCCGACGTCGGGGAAAACACCAAGTTGAAATCCCCTCCTAGGATGAGGGCCCCCGGGGGGAGTCTGGACAATCTGTTTAGGACACGTGAGAGAAAACAGGTTTGGGAGGAGTTGGGAGCATAGACGGTGCACAGCGTCAGCGGGGCCCCATATAAAGAACCCTGAAGGATAACGAAGTGGCCTAGGGGGTCTAGTTCCGAGCTGGTGACCTGGAAAGGGCAGGATGCTGACAGAAGTATCGCTACTCCAGCTTTCTTCTGACCACTGGAGGCGGAATAGGATACAGGGAAGGCTGCCTTGGCAAAATTGAAGGAAGCTCGGGGGTCAAAGTGGGTCTCTTGAACAAAGGCGATGTACGCCTTCAGAGAGCGTAGCTCACGTAACAAGAGACGGCGCTTCACATCAGAATTTAAACCCTTTGCGTTAATGGTAATGCAAGTGGTCATGGTGTGGGCAGGAAGGGAAAGAACACAACAGGGGTGCAACAGAGATCACGAGACAAGGGGGACACCTAACAAATAGCTGTTACCAAACTAGCTTAATGGAACAAAATAGTCACGCAGAAGATAACCCAGACAAAGACCGGGATGTAACCGGAGATTCTGGGTAGGGGAGAGAGGAGGAGAGGAGGAGAGGAGGGGTCCAAGAGTGCGCTCCTGTACAAAAGGAAAGAAGAAGGCCAAGAACGCAAAAGTAGGGACTTAATGAGCCCACCAGGGACCCTTCGTCCTCCTGTCTCAAACCCAAAGGGCGCTCTCTCCTGCGGCGGAAAGGCTAGATTCCACAGGAGGGGAGAGCGCAACCAGATACAAGAACTCCCCAAGTTCAATAAAAACAAGGGAAAAACATGCAAGCAAAAAAAACGTGGTCTAAACCCCGAGGGGAGAACAGTGAAGGCAGAGACGAAAATCTAAATTAAAAATAATCTAGTTAACTCCAGTACGCGGGAGATAGGCTGCAGCCGCAGTCAGGCCGCCCGTACTGGAGTTAACCCAAATCTAGTTTAGGAAGTGAATACCCAGATGGGAAAACTGTATAAACAAAACCTAGTTAGAGGGAGAAAAAAGCAAATTAGTAAATGAGCTCAAAAGTCCCCAGAACAGTGCTAGCGATGAGGGGTGTGCGGAAGGCTGCGGCCAGTCGGAGTCCCCCCGACAGAGGCTCGTCCCTTCTGCGATGACTGGCGCCAAGACGGTAGGGGGGGGAGTAGAGAGGACATCCAAGCCCCAATCCAAGAGCTGTGGGACCGGAATCTGCAGAGCGTCACAAAATGGATGCATGTCTTCATGGGTTTTAAGGATAGCCACACGGCCATCTTTTCGGGCTGAGAGGGCAAAGGGAAAGTTCCATCTATACGGAATCTGGCGCTCCCTTAAGGTGGAGAGTAGTGATTTCAGGAGGCGTCTCTTCTGTAGCGTGACCCACGACAGATCTTGAAACAGCTGGATCTGCTCACCCTCATGTTCTAGTGTCCTCCTGGCCCGGGCTTTCGTCATGATGGCCTCTTTGATGGTAAAGTCGTTCACGCAGCAGATGACATCCCGTGGAAGGGGTGAGGACCCTTTAGGGCGGAGGGCTCTGTGGGCCCTGTCCAGCTTGATAGGGTGAGAGGGAGGTTCGCCCAGGACATTGTTGAAGATGGACGTCAGGACTGTTGGAATGCTGTCATCGTTAACCATTTCGGGCAGCCCCCGGACTCGGATGTTGTTCCGGCGCCCCCTGTTATCCAAGTCTTCAACCTAAATCATGCACTACTGATGCTTGGGCCACAAGGGTAGGGTGAAGGGCAGATAGATACTTGCAAGTTGTGGCAGGCCCTCGTCAAGAGCGTCCGCCCTTTCTGTAAGATGTGTGATGTCCTGCCGCAATGAAGAGATCTCCTGCCTACAGGCCTCCTTCACCTCAGAAATCAGGGTTTGGAAGTCTGATTTCCAAATGTTCGGTAGTAGTTGAAGATAATCAGACCACTGCTGGGCAGTAGGCGGAGGCAGGGGGGCCTGGGCCCGGGAATTGTGAGAGAATTCAGGAGCCTCAGGGCAAAGAGAGTGGGGGGATACCCCCGAGGAGTGTGCTGAAAATAGGCCAATAGAGTCCTCTTGGGACGCATCCCACAGCTGCGGGGAGAGGGCGACCCCCCTCCTACATGGTGCTCATTAGGTGGCCTGGACCCATTTGGGCTCACCTGCGGAGGACCCAGGTGGGGGGATGATGGAGGGGAGCGTGATTCCATGTAAGCGGTGTGTCCTGGGGAGGCAGTGGGGCCCTGGGGTATAGCAAGGGTCATTGCCGCGCCAGAAGAGTCCCGGGTCACAGGGGTTTGGGGGCCACTGCGAATGTCAGAGGTGGTATAGTGTCCAGGGGGACTCACAGGGGATTGGACCTTTGCTGCTCCAATTGCCAAAGAAGTGGGGGCCACAGGCTTAGTAGGCCGAGGAGCAGGCTCCTGGATTATAGGAGAAGCAGGCCGGTCAGTCAATAGCCAGGCGAGCATGTGCTGGGCCACAAGGGCTGATCAGGAAGACCCTGGCTTGCAGGTGGCCTCCACCACCGTGAGGTCAGTCTAAAAGCCGGTGGGGACAACGGCGGCAGCCGTGCGGTGCAGCGGGATGGGAGCCGCGGGTGCGGGGTGGCTGAGTGGCTTACCCAGTCTGTCGGGGCCGCGGGAGACAGGAGGACTCGTGGCGGTCGAGGTCACTGGGACGGTGAGTACAGCTTCCGGCGCCCTGGGGGAGACTTCTAGGCCGGCGGGAATGATGGCGGCTGCCGTGCGGTGCGGCGGGACGGAAGCCGTTAGTGTTGGAGAGTGAAGCGGGTTGTCCGGACCACCAGAGCCACCAGGAGCAGGAAGGCTTGTAGTGAGTATGGGCGC
The DNA here is from genome assembly GCA_025379985.1 of Phyllomedusa bahiana. Classification (NCBI taxonomy): domain Eukaryota; kingdom Metazoa; phylum Chordata; class Amphibia; order Anura; family Hylidae; genus Phyllomedusa; species Phyllomedusa bahiana. The sequence goes on from JAODAL010000254.1 coordinate 352,219, forward strand.
CGGCACGATGAGGGCTTCTGCACTTGGACCCTGCGCCTGTGCTTCCTCGGATGCTGGCAGGCCGCGGCAGGGAAAAGATGGCGCCTGCTCTTCAGTGTGGCCACGTCTCACCGCTCCTCTAGTTAGAAAGCAATCCAGCCGGTGCATGGGGGGCGCAGATTTGGCGGCAGAGGCTTTCCTGGAGGTCTGGGTTCTGTTTTTCCCCATCTGGGGTCAGCATCCAGCGGGTATAAAGCTTTAAACGGGCGGCCTCACTCAGTGTGCGACCATTCACTGAGCTCTCCAGGCCACGACCCTTATCCTGTGTTTTTTAATAAAGGTATGAGTGCATGTGTTAGATTTGCATATTGCAAATTTAATTTTTTTTTTACCACATGATCGGAGGCAGTATGGTTGAAAAAAGACATATGTCCAAGTTCAACCTAGGTTGGAGGAAAGATATGGATGAAGGGAGAGGAAGAGGGAATGTTTAAGCTTTGTTTCCCCAACTTTGGAACCCATAAGGCAAGAACCGATCTGCCCTAAAAGAAGATTTCATTACTGATCCCAAAGTTGCCATCAGACTAGATCTTGAAGTTCTGTGCGGCTACATGAGTATTAATATTGTATTAATATTAATATTATCTGGGAGTAAGTGGTTATCTAAGCCTTTCTTGAAACCCTCAACTGTTCTTGCAGTGACCAGCTGCTCAGGCAGCTATTCCACAGATTCACAGTTCTCATGGTGTAGAAGGCTTTTTTCTTCTGGATATTAAGGGTGACATGTATGTACGGGGATGTCACAGTTTTCTGGCAACAAAAAGCTTTAGTAGACCTGTTCTATAGCCGCATTCCAAACTTTGGTGAGTTAAGTGCAGGAGCGACACTTTTTAATGCTCCAAAGATTAGAGGTGTTCTGGGGGTGTCGCACCACATTCTCAAAAGTAGACACATTTATCATTCTTTGACGCCAAACTTTGGTGCAGAACAGTTAGAACATCCAGACCAGGTTAAAGGTAGTTTGCCTGAGCCTGAGTTGTCGTATTGGCACTACAATGTGCCTGTATGTATGACCCGCAGTAGAACAGGCTTATACATCCGACACTGTCTTAAAGCTATTTAGAATTGGCCTGTCAGCGCCAACGTTCATACATGTCACCCTAAATCTTTTTTCTCAAGACAGATTGAGTGCCCCCTTGTTTTTAACATGAAATAACTTTTCACCATACTTTTTGTATGGGCCATTTATACACTTATATAAATTAATAATATCTCTCCAAAACCATCTTGTCTCAAGACAAAATACATTTAATTCTTTTAACCTTCCCTCGTAACTTACATGCTTCATTCCCCTTATTAGTTTGGTTCACATCTGGGGTTCTGTTCTGAGCCTCCGTCGCAGAGCTGGCATTGGATCCACTACATGATGGACACCAGCAGTACCTGACAGAACCCATTGACTTAGGTTTCCATCATGGTGTCCGTCATTTTAACGGAAGAAATGGCATTGCATGCTGTAATATTTTTTCCGTTATTTGTGAAGAGGTCTGTGACGGAAGCTTAAAGCTGAACCTCCAAAGCAGATGTAAATCTGGCCTAAGACCTGGATTACGGCCGAGCGTGTACAGTTTGAAGTATCGTGCATGAAGATTAGTCCTATTCAATGGGGCTAATTAATATCATTTTCTTGCATACATTTTCTGAAGCATGTGAGCAAGACTGCAGAAACCCTATTATCCTGTGTGATATAGCATGATGCTGGATTTTATGTGGATTTTGACAAAATCCGCTTCAAAATTCATGTTCAATTCACTTGTGAGTGACGTGTTATAAACTCCCGATGATAATGACTATGTGTGACTGATCACACGACTTAGTTTTTGCAGTGAAATATGTTTTTCTCAGTACAGGAAAGTTTATTTTACATTATGCATCTTTTGGCACAGCTGTATGTCTCATGCCTGCATTTTCTCATTTAATTAATTTGGACCCTAATGTTACTTTTTTGCTTGCATTATGATGCCCAATCTTGAAAAAAATCTGGGAATTTTGGATGTCAAAAAGCACACAAAAAACGCCGGGTGAACCCTTGAGGCCTAGTCTAATAGATTTATTCTGTTACACCTTTAGCCCAATTACCCCTCAGGGAGCTGTGCCATGTCGGGGGGGAGGGGATAATAGATTTGCTGTTTTAATATCATTTTACTCTATTCCTGTGAGGCATTTGTAGTGGAATATATATTGCAAATTTCAAAAACTACCAATAAGATAACTTTTTCCACTAGATATGGTAGACGGATCCGATTAGCCAAAAAGTTAATATCATCAAAGCCCGTTTACCCATGCGGTATGTAGAGCCCCAACCATCAGCTCTTTGTTTTCACCGAGTCTCCTTAGAACAAACTATAGTAACATCAGTAACACTTGGTTGAATGTCAGAGGATTCCACAAATGCGGCCACACTATTTGTACGGTTTGCAAATATGTTGACAAATCAGACAAATTTATGTCCTATAGTAATGGTAGAGGTTTTGATGTTAAATCATATATCAATTGCAACTCCAAATATGTTGTCTATCTTGTCAGCTGTCGAGAATGCAGGTCGCAATGTGTGGGCTGCACCACTGGACCTCTGAAGGTGCAGATCTGGAGGCATCTTTTCCACTTGGGGACTCGAATCCCCCAAAGGTTAAATACCCGACAGGACATCACTTACTAATATTAGATTTTGACTTGTAACTATGTCCAGATGAGGGTTGTAATTTCTCTTAGGCATTGTTTTTATATAGAAGTCTTATAAGGCTGTGTTATATGGGGGGAGAGTGAATCTAGCAGCTAGAGAAACTGAGTAATTGCCAAGATTCTTCACATAGAGCTGTTTAACCCTGGGTTACACTGAGATTTTTTTGTAGCGCTATTTAATCGGAGAGTTATAGCTATAGCAACCAGCGCTGGCAGCCAATTAGGAGAGATCAAACTGGTCTGGAGCTATAGCAACCTGAGGAGCGGAGACGGGAGAGCTAGGAATAGGTAGGACACTGTTTTTGCAAGATCTTTAACGTAAAAAGCAATCCTTGTAGTGACACAACCCCTTAAGGGTAAATATAGATTCTAAAACCAGAAATTATTGTTAATAAATAAGTACAATAATCACAAGTTCCAATTATCCCCCATTTTATAATTAACTCACTTAATGCAGTAAACTTGGTAACTAAAGCAAAAGTGGCAATTGATGACATCACAGGGCACATGACATCACAGGACACATGACATCACAGACAACACATGATGTCACAATGGGTGTGGAATGTACAAGGTTCTACACCTGAGCCATCTTGTGTCATTTGAGTTTGAAGAGGACAAGCCCAGGTATGTAGCTCCTCACACATCATGTAGCTGGAGGGATATAGATTAGAACTGCACCTCCCAAAAATTTTAGGAAAAACCCTTGTGTGACTTGTTCCTGATTTATCACTGATATCATCCTGACCCTTACAATACAGTATAATATCACTAGAGTCCTAATGTTCCCATACATGTTACATGAAGGTTGTGTGAACTTTCCAATATTGGTGACTATCTAATGTGTATGGCTGCAGCACCCCTTCATTATTTACCAGGTACAGCTCTGTATTAGTGGTAGCGCCAGTGTCTGGTATTACAGATCGCTACAGCCACATCCCATTCAGGTGTAATGAACTGGAACTGCGGCAAAACCTGGATAAAACATTTTACATGTCATCTCTAAGGGTAAATGTAGATTCTGAAAATAGAAATTAGTGTTAATAAATAAATAAAATTATCACAATTTCCAATTAGGACCCTTTTTTTCTATTCATTTAAAACCCCAAACTTTATATAGAAAACAACAGTGTCAGTTCTGATGACATCACAGGGCACATGAAAATCCCCGGGCACGGGGGACACCACAGGACACATGAACCCCAGACAACACATGATGTCACAAGGGGAGTGGAATGTAAAAGGGGTTTTCTACACCACCAAATTTGTGCCCATTTGATTTGAAGAGAAACAAGTCCGGAATTAGCTCCTCACCAGGGGCTAAGGCCTGTTTCACACATCATGAAGCTGGTGGAAGGGGGGAGGAGTGGGTAATATCAGAACTGCACCATTTACCCTTTAAATATCCCAGCAAACACCACTACCTGACGTGCTCCTCTCTGTGATTTCTAAGAAATGTTCCTGGACCTTATTCTAGAGACAAGAGGCCACATGTATGAAACCCGTTTTAGGGGCTAAAACTCCCTTTTTTGCCCATTTGGGGTTTTTCAATGGGCAAAAGATGAGTTTTAGACCTAAACAGTTTCATAAAATTTTGGGGGCCCCAAAAAGCACTTTTGAGGTCTGTTTTTTTTTTCTAAATTTAAAAAAAATTTCCCCCAAAAATGCCAAGTGTAACCTGACCTTTTCCTGGAATTTCCCATTGGGCAAACCCCTTTTTGTAATGAGGACCCCCTTGGTGATACGGTCTGGCAGGGTTTAAAATCCCCCGAATCAGCTGTTAAAAAGGGGGGGAAATTACGGCCTCTTTTTGGGCAATATTTGGGATTGCCTGTTAATAGTATCCGTTTTTTTTATGGGAAAGTATAGACATTTTCATTTAAAGCAGAATTTACAAAGGGTTTAAATAAAACCGGGGCCATCTTAGTCCCCTTTAAAAACTTTAAAAGGGAAAAGGGCAAATTCAAGGGGTCAAAAAGAACTGTACATCGGATTCTTGTTTTCTGCCTCATCCCAAAAAACAGGGTTTCAAGAGTGGGGGATCGGTAAGGAAAAGGGACTGTCGGGATTGCTGCGTCTTCTGGCTTTAAAGGCCCCCGGCTCTCAGAGGGCCGTCCCGTCGCTGGGCCCTTGGGCCCCCGGCGCCCCTCAGGGCTTTATGTCTGCTGTAAAAATATCCTTGGGGGTGGGGGGTTTTGTCTGCGGACAAATATCCCCTTTGGGGTGTTGTGTCTTTCTGTAAAAAATATCCCCTTTGGGGTGTTGTGTCTGCTGTAACCCAATTTTCCTTGGGTTTGTGACTGCTGTAACCAAAATCCTTGGGGGTTGTGACTGCTGTACCCCCTTTGTCCCGCTATACCTGGGGGGTGCTGTCCTTGTGTTTTTGCTGTACCCT